>JAIOJX010000004.1:271723659-272223659 GCA_022376925.1 Tragulus kanchil | reverse complement strand
AAAGGTCCTTGTTAGTTATCTATTTTATATATAGTAGTGAAAGAGAAAGTGTTAATCACTCAGTCATGTCTGACTCTTTGTAACCCCATGACCACAGACCATCAGGATCTTCTGTCCATGGAATTCTCCAGGCAAGAATACTAGAATGAATTGCCATGCCCTTCTCCAGGGGATCTTCCTGATCCAGGGAACAAGCCTGTGTGTCCTGCAATGGGGCAGACAGATTCTTTATTGCCGAGCTACCAGGGAAGCCTGGATTAACATGCTTGTTGTTGTTCAGTCACTCAGTCATGTTCGGATTTTTGTGGCCCCATGGACTGCAACACTCCAGGCTTATCCGTCCTTCATCATCTACCAGAACTTGCTCAAATTAATGTCCATTGAGTTGGTGATGACATTCAAACATCTCATCCTGCCTTCAGTCTTTCCTAGCATCAGGTCTTTTCCAATGAGTTGATTTGAGCTTCAGTATCCCTCCTTCCAATGAATATTCAGGGTTGGTTTCCTTTAGGATATACTGGTTTGATCTCCTTGCTGTCCAAGGAACTCTCAAGAGTCTTTTCCAGCACCTTAGTTTGAAAGCATCAGTTCTTTGGCGTTCAGCCTTCTTTATGGTCTAACTCTCACATTCATATCGTACTACTGGAAAAACCATAGCTTTGACTCTATGGCATTTGTCAGCAAAGTAGTATCTCTGCTTTTGAATGCACTGTCTAGGTTTGTCATGGCTTTTCTTCCAAGGAGAAAGTATCTTTTAATTTCACAGCTACAGCCACCATCTGCAGTGATTTTGGAGCCCAAGCAAATAAAGTCTGTCACTGTTTCCATTGTTTCCCCCTGTATTTGCCATGTAGTGATGGGACCAGATGCTTGATCTTAGTTTATTGAATGTTGAGTTTTAACCCAACTTTTCCACTCTCCTCTTTCACTTTCAAGAGACTCTTCAAGAGCTTTCAAGTGGTTTCTCTTTGCATACCTGAGGTCATTGATATTTCTCCCAGCAGTCTTGATTCCAGCCTGTGCTTCAACCAGTCCAGCATTTTTCATGATATATGCTGTATATTTAAGTTAGATAAGTAGGGTGACAATATACAGCTTTGACATATTCCTTTCCCAATTTGGAACGAGTCCATTGTTCTATGTCCGGTTCTAACCGTTGCTTCTTGTCGTTCATACAGGCTTCTAAGAAGGCAGGTAAGGTGGTCTGATATTCCCATCTCTTCAAGAATTTTCCACAGTTTGTTTTGACTCACACAAAGGCTTTAGTGTAGTCAGTGAAATCAAAGGGATGGACCAAGATTGAGAAAGCCTCAAATCTAGACAATCTACTCACAACTTGTTTGAGGCTGACTGCCCCTCAATGAAGCAACTCACAGAGCAGATATAGCAGTATATGTTCCAAAGATTCCATGCTAGGAATTCCCTTATCCTTGATCTGTTCATCTTGTTCTCTACCTGTAGCTGTGCTGTTCGGAAAAGAATATAAACTTTGAGTTTTAAATAGTTTTAAAATTTGCCATGTGATGAGAAGGAAAAAAGCATAGTTATTGAACTGCATTCTAGAACAATATCATGTGTTTTTTTTTTTTTAATTGGCCAAAATATTTCATCTCATTTCAGAACAACACCAACAACTTTTAATAATATTGTTCTAGGTAGGTTAAAACACACTTGATCTGGATGTCCCTGGTGGTCCAGTGGCTAAGACTCTGCCTGTCAGTGCAGAGGACAGGGGTTCAGTTCCTGCTCCAGGAAGACCCCACATGCCTTGGGCAACTGAGCCCTGTGCGACACAACTACTGGACCCTGCGCACCCTCAAGCCATGCTCTGTCACAGGAGAAGCCACATCAATGACAAGCCTGTGCACCACACTTAGAGAGTAGGCCCTGCTCACCACCACCAGAGAAAGCCTGTGCTCAACAGTAAAGACCTAGTGCATCCAGAAATAAATTATACAGGAAAGACACATATTCTCTCCTCGCTAGAAAACTTCACTTTCAAGAGACTCTTCAAGAGCTTTCAAGTGGTTTCTCTTTGCATACCTGAGGTCATTGATATTTCTCCCAGCAGTCTTGATTCCAGCCTGTGCTTCAACCAGTCCAGCATTTTTCATGATATATGCTGTATATTTAAGTTAGATAAGTAGGGTGACAATATACAGCTTTGACATATTCCTTTCCCAATTTGGAACGAGTCCATTGTTCTATGTCCGGTTCTAACCGTTGCTTCTTGTCGTTCATACAGGCTTCTAAGAAGGCAGGTAAGGTGGTCTGATATTCCCATCTCTTCAAGAATTTTCCACAGTTTGTTTTGACTCACACAAAGGCTTTAGTGTAGTCAGTGAAATCAAAGGGATGGACCAAGATTGAGAAAGCCTCAAATCTAGACAATCTACTCACAACTTGTTTGAGGCTGACTGCCCCTCAATGAAGCAACTCACAGAGCAGATATAGCAGTATATGTTCCAAAGATTCCATGCTAGGAATTCCCTTATCCTTGATCTGTTCATCTTGTTCTCTACCTGTAGCTGTGCTGTTCGGAAAAGAATATAAACTTTGAGTTTTAAATAGTTTTAAAATTTGCCATGTGATGAGAAGGAAAAAAGCATAGTTATTGAACTGCATTCTAGAACAATATCATGTGTTTTTTTTTTTTTAATTGGCCAAAATATTTCATCTCATTTCAGAACAACACCAACAACTTTTAATAATATTGTTCTAGGTAGGTTAAAACACACTTGATCTGGATGTCCCTGGTGGTCCAGTGGCTAAGACTCTGCCTGTCAGTGCAGAGGACAGGGGTTCAGTTCCTGCTCCAGGAAGACCCCACATGCCTTGGGCAACTGAGCCCTGTGCGACACAACTACTGGACCCTGCGCACCCTCAAGCCATGCTCTGTCACAGGAGAAGCCACATCAATGACAAGCCTGTGCACCACACTTAGAGAGTAGGCCCTGCTCACCACCACCAGAGAAAGCCTGTGCTCAACAGTAAAGACCTAGTGCATCCAGAAATAAATTATACAGGAAAGACACATATTCTCTCCTCGCTAGAAAACTTCACTTTCAAAATTGCACTAGCTGGTCAATGAGACAGCTTGACCTCTTAAACTTGTTTGTTTTACTTCATACTGGAAAGAAGACTTCATTCAATTTGTGTGACTTCTGCATACTCTGAAGTCAGATGGTCATCCATGTAAATGGGCCAAGTCAAAGAGTCTGTTGAAAAAGTGTCAGTCACTCAGTCGTGCCTGACTCTTTGTGACCCTGTGGACTGTAGCCTGCCAGGCACCTCTGTTCATGGGATTTTCCAGGCAAGAATGCTGGAGTGGGTTGTCTTGTCCTTCTCCAGGGAATGATCCCAACCCAGGGATTGAACCTGGGTCTCCTGCATTGCAGGTAGATTCTTTACCAGTTGAGGCACCAGGGAAGTCCAAAGAGTCTATTATGTTCAGATATTTTGGGGAAGAGTTAATGGCCTCATGGACTTTGGTTTGATGGGGTAGATAACTCTGAACAGGAAACTATGGTCCAGGCATCTGAAAATAAGATTATTTGGGGCGATACATTTGCCAATTGAGCTCTAAATACAAGTTTGTGGGCTACCGAAATATCCCTTTTTCAGTAACTTAAAATTCTTGAAAACAAAATGCTTTTAAGAGCCTTTGCAGTTCTAGAGTTCATGTCAAATCACAAGATATCACTGTAGTGATAATTTAGTTGTTATCAACCAGCATGGCCACTGGATGTCCCCACTCTTCCTCAAATGCAGCCGAGGCATCACTTAACTGGCAGTTATAAAAACAATGCGTTTTGCAGGGAACCTTTAGAAAGATCCTACGAGAGTTCTAGTGTGCTTAGCAGTATTTCTTGCCCCTGGCCATAGCAGGAGGGAACTAGAAATGGGAGACTTAGAGACCGGGTTCAGTGGGAAGAATTCTTGGGTTTGTGTCACTCTGTGTCTTTGCCTAGTTAGTTACCTCTGTAATCCTCTTCAATAACTAGTTTTTCTAAAAAGCCCTAAAGGGGAAGTAAGTCGGAGGATATGGATATTATAATTCTTGCAGGGGAAACAAATATGAGTTGGGAAGTGTGAGAATATGGGAGCATGCCAACTTTGCAAAACACGTGAAAACCTTCCTCGTTGGAGGGAAGAGTATAAAGTAAGTAGATCCTTTAGCAAAGTAGAAGTTCAGAATTTTGATCACTGGTTTGTTTTTTTCCCCATCAGTTGTACCTAACCAGGTAACAGCTGTAAGACAACTGGCTTGACATTGGATCAAGAGTGAAGAGACCAGAACTTGAATCTTATTTCTATCCCCTACTTGTGTGTGATGTTGGACACACATGCTTTGTTTTTCTAACCCTCAGGCTCTTGTTTATAAGATGGGTATCACAGTCCTGTCTTCAGATTTGTTGAGAAACTCAAGTGGTATTTTATATATGTGAGAGAACTGAGGACACAGTGGTTACAGAATAAATGTCACATATATTAAAAATTGAGAAGGCAATTAAAAGTGAAAAAATATTTTAGGGCTTCGCTGGTGGTCCAGTCGGTAAGGACACCGCCTTGCAGTGCAAGGGGCGCCGGGTCGATCCCTGGAATGGGAAGATCCCACGTGCCGCGGAGCGGTTGGACCGGTGTGTCCAATTACCGAGCCGGAGCTCTGGAGCACATGCGCCCAGAGCCGGTGCTCTGCGACAACAGAGGCCACCGCGATGGGAGGCCCACGCGGGTCAAAGAACAACAAAAAAAAGATGGATGAAAATAGATAAATGAAAGACCAATAGAAGTAGCACGCCTGCCCCCCCCCCTCCCACCCCACTCCTCGGGTTTCTTAAAAAGCAGTATGATAATTTAGTTGCAGTTGGATGTCCCCACTCTTCCTCAAATGCAGCCATAAAGGCATTAAAACAATGCGTTTTGCAGGGAACCTCTAGAAAGATCCTACGAGAGTTCTAGTGTGCTTAGCAGTATTTCTTGCCCCTGGCCATAGCAGGAGGGAACTAGAAATGGGAGACTTAGAGACCGGGTTCAGTGGGAAGAATTCTTGGGTTTGTGTCACTCTGTGTCTTTGCCTAGTTACTTCCCTCTGTAATCCTCTTCAATAACTAGTCTTTCTAAAAAGCCCTAAAGGGGAAGTAAGTCGGAGGATATGGATATTATAATTCTTGCAGGGGAAACAAATATGAGTTGGGAAGTGTGAGAATATGGGAGCATGCCAACTTTGCAAAACACGTGAAAACCTTCCTCGTTGGAGGGAAGAGTATAAAGTAAGTAGATCCTTTAGCAAAGTAGAAGTTCAGAATTTTGATCACTGGTTTGTTTTTTTCCCCATCAGTTGTACCTAACCAGGTAACAGCTGTAAGACAACTGGCTTGACATTGGATCAAGAGTGAAGAGACCAGAACTTGAATCTTATTTCTATCCCCTACTTGTGTGTGATGTTGGACACACATGCTTTGTTTTTCTAACCCTCAGGCTCTTGTTTATAAGATGGGTATCACAGTCCTGTCTTCAGATTTGTTGAGAAACTCAAGTGGTATTTTATATATGTGAGAGAACTGAGGACACAGTGGTTACAGAATAAATGTCACATATATTAAAAATTGAGAAGGCAATTAAAAGTGAAAAAATATTTTAGGGCTTCGCTGGTGGTCCAGTCGGTAAGGACACCGCCTTGCAGTGCAAGGGGCGCCGGGTCGATCCCTGGAATGGGAAGATCCCACGTGCCGCGGAGCGGTTGGACCGGTGTGTCCAATTACCGAGCCGGAGCTCTGGAGCACATGCGCCCAGAGCCGGTGCTCTGCGACAACAGAGGCCACCGCGATGGGAGGCCCACGCGGGTCAAAGAACAACAAAAAAAAGATGGATGAAAATAGATAAATGAAAGACCAATAGAAGTAGCACGCCTGCCCCCCTCCCTCCCCACTCCTCCCCCACCCCAAAAAAAAAAAAAAAAAAAACTTTTAGATCTTGCAGAGATCTTCGGTCTAGTTAAAATGGAAAATAGAAGACTATAGTTTTACTTAGAGTATATTTTATTATCTACTCAGAGGTCATGAAAATATATTTAAGGAACCATGCATAGCCCCTGAAGGCGTCACCAAACAAACAGACAAATCCGAACAAGCCTAAGGAAGCGGAGCCCTCTTAAAGCGAAGGTGCTACAGATACTTAGTTAATCCTTAGGATTTGTAGAGGGATTCATGCATGTGTGCATGCTCAGTTGTGTCTGACTCTTGCAACCCCATGGACTGTGGCTCATCAGGCTCTTCTGCTCATGGGATTTTCCCACCAAGAATATTGAAGTGGATTGCCATTTCCTCCTCCAGGGGCTCTTCCTGACCCGGGGATTGAATCTAAGCCTCCTACCTCTCCTACATTGATAGGCAGATTCTTTACTCCTGAGTCACCAAGGAAGGTGGAAGGAGAGTACAAATGAAATGCATTCCTTTACTGATAAGAAGCTAAGCATGGAATGCAGTACAAAGTGGAGGAAAAGTAACTTTGTACCATCAACCCCATGGCTGTGCAGGTCATATACAGGACAAAGTGCCATAGGAGCTACGTAAGTGGTTCTGGAACCTCGATCTGAAACATTCAGAAAATATGGAAAACAGAATTCTCCTCTTTGAACAGGTTCCCTCAAGCTCCTAAATGGAGTCTTCTGTCTCCAATCCCATGCTACCATGAGACTATTTTATTTTCACTCAGGGAAAACAATAAACTTGCTGCAGTTATGGCATACTGTTCCTGCTGAGAAAATGATGTTGGTGCTTATCTGCGGGAAAGAGCACATGCACACTTCCAAGTACTGACTACCAGGCTACCAATTAATATTTCTGGAAGGAGGAGGCTGACTCCTTTTTGTTTGTTATGTCTTCTTTCCAATAGCATTAATGTTTCTATTTAGTTTATTTTATTTTTAGTATAGTTATTTTATTTTTAATAAGTAAAGAAGTTATTTTTATTGAAAAAATAAAAAGAAGTTATTTTTATTTAAAGATAAGAATGTATATATATATATATATACACACACACACTCTGTTTCAGATTTTTCCCATGTAAGTTATTACCAAATACTGTGTATAGTTCCCTGTACTATACAATAAGTCCTTACTGATTATTTTATATATAGTAGTCTGTCCATGCTAATTCTAAACGCCTAGTTTATTCCTCCCTCATCCATATCTTACCCCGTGGTGGCTTAGGATTTCTGTCATTGGAGTTGGTTCAGGGACACTGTCTGATGTGAATAATTATGAATGATTGTGAATGATTATGAGCTTTGTCTTGGTGGGGAGTGAGTCTAAACTGCTGAGAGGTTTGATGGTTTAGGAGTTGTGTCAATGAAGAAGTCATCAAATCAGGGTCCATGGCCAAGGCACGAATCTTGTCAGTTGGTTTTGGCTAGCCCACTGAAAGCCTTTATGGACATTATTTTGTAAAAATAAATTCACCTCACCCATCATGTGACCATGCAACATGCTGGGTGCAGCAATTTAAGATTAGGCTGCCTTTAAGATCTCCAGATTTAAGACACAGATATAAGTCAGGAAAGAACTGAGGTATCACTGATGTCCTTTTTTCAAAACTAATACTGTATCTTCATTAGGAGTTTGGCATTTTTACTCATTCCAGAAATACCAATTGAAAAAAAATATTGCCCATTTTAGATTACAATAATGCCCTTGAAATTCATTTTCCAGTCTTGATAATAAGCTCGACTTTATCTAAATTGTTCCCCCATGTCCCCATGTTGTCCAACTGTTTGTAGTTTGGAGGTTGTTTATTACTAAGTTGTGTCCAACTCTTTGGGACCCCCATGGGCATAGCCAGCAAGGCTCCTCTGTCCATGGGATTTCCCAGGCAAGAATACTGGAGTGGGTTGCCATTTTCTTCTCCAGGGGATCTTCCCGAGCCAGAGATCAGAACCATGTCTCCTACGCTGGCAGGTGGATTGTTTACCTCTGAGCCACCTGGGAAGACCACTAAATAAATAAGAAAAGGATAAGAGTAAAATTGCCGAGCAAAGTTAACTCTTCTGTCTGACACCTCAACGGCCACATAGTTAGCTCCAACTCACTGAGCTAGCTAATCACAGGAGTCTACATGGAGCCTAGCCTTTGTGTGTATCAGAATCCTCTAAAGACCTTGCTCAGGGAACAATCTTGTGCTCTAACACAATTTTCCATTTAATCAAGATTTTAATTATTTATTATTTATTTGATTTTTGACTGCACTGGGTCTTTGTTGCTGCATTCAGGCTTTCTCTAGGTGCTGTGAGTGGGGGCTGCTCTCACTGTGGTGACTTCTCTTGCTGTGGAACGCAGGCTCTAGGGTATACAGGCTTCAGTAGTTGTAGCATATCAACTCAGTAATTGTGCATGGACCTAGTTGCTCCTTGGCATGTGGAATTTTCCCAGACCAGAAATTGACGCTGTATCTCCTGCATGGGCAGGTAGATTCATTTTTTTTTTTTTTTAAGATTTATTTATTTATTTATTTTGGGCAGGGGGTCGGGTTGGGGAGGGAGGGGAGCAGGTGGGCCACTTCTATTGGTCTTTCATTTCTCTGTTTTCATCCGTCTTTGTTCCTCGGCTCCTGTGGGCCTCCCATCGCGGTGGCGTCTGTCGCTGCAGAGCGCTGGCTCCGGCACATGTGCTCCAGAGCTCCGGCTCGGTAATTGGACACACCGGTCCAGCTGCTCCACAGCACGTGGGATCTTCCCAGGCCAGGGATCGAACCGGCGCCCCTTGCACTGCAAGGCGGTGTCCTTACCCACTGGACCACCAGGGGAAGCCTTGGGTAGATTCTTAACCACTGTACCACCAGGGAATAACTTTAATCAAGATTTTAATTCAGTGGATCTGTGGTAGGGCCCAAGAATCTGCCATTTTAAGAAGTACTACTGGTGATTCATCTGCAGATGGTTCTTGGGCCAAACGCTGAGAACCAGTAGTAAGTGACACTTGAATCATTTGAATTCACTGGAGCCAAGTCAAGATGCTGTGAGGAAGCAAAACTTTACTCTCTTCTTAGGAGAAGAGGGTGATTTAGGAGAAGAGGGGTGATAAGAGGCAGGTGGATTGTTTACCTCTGAGCCACCTGGGAAGACCACTAAATAAATAAGAAAAGGATAAGAGTAAAATTGCCGAGCAAAGTTAACTCTTCTGTCTGACACCTCAACGGCCACATAGTTAGCTCCAACTCACTGAGCTAGCTAATCACAGGAGTCTACATGGAGCCTAGCCTTTGTGTGTATCAGAATCCTCTAAAGACCTTGCTCAGGGAACAATCTTGTGCTCTAACACAATTTTCCATTTAATCAAGATTTTAATTATTTATTATTTATTTGATTTTTGACTGCACTGGGTCTTTGTTGCTGCATTCAGGCTTTCTCTAGGTGCTGTGAGTGGGGGCTGCTCTCACTGTGGTGACTTCTCTTGCTGTGGAACGCAGGCTCTAGGGTATACAGGCTTCAGTAGTTGTAGCATATCAACTCAGTAATTGTGCATGGACCTAGTTGCTCCTTGGCATGTGGAATTTTCCCAGACCAGAAATTGACGCTGTATCTCCTGCATGGGCAGGTAGATTCATTTTTTTTTTTTTTTAAGATTTATTTATTTATTTATTTTGGGCAGGGGGTCGGGTTGGGGAGGGAGGGGAGCAGGTGGGCCACTTCTATTGGTCTTTCATTTCTCTGTTTTCATCCGTCTTTGTTCCTCGGCTCCTGTGGGCCTCCCATCGCGGTGGCGTCTGTCGCTGCAGAGCGCTGGCTCCGGCACATGTGCTCCAGAGCTCCGGCTCGGTAATTGGACACACCGGTCCAGCTGCTCCACAGCACGTGGGATCTTCCCAGGCCAGGGATCGAACCGGCGCCCCTTGCACTGCAAGGCGGTGTCCTTACCCACTGGACCACCAGGGGAAGCCTTGGGTAGATTCTTAACCACTGTACCACCAGGGAATAACTTTAATCAAGATTTTAATTCAGTGGATCTGTGGTAGGGCCCAAGAATCTGCCATTTTAAGAAGTACTACTGGTGATTCATCTGCAGATGGTTCTTGGGCCAAACGCTGAGAACCAGTAGTAAGTGACACTTGAATCATTTGAATTCACTGGAGCCAAGTCAAGATGCTGTGAGGAAGCAAAGCTTTACTCTCTTCTTAGGAGAAGAGGGGTGATTTAGGAGAAGAGGGGTGATAAGAGGCAGAGAAACTGAAGGGGAAACAGGAACAAGGAGAAAATGAAGTTGGCCAGGTGTTGGTAGTATTGATTGCTATGGCTGTACGTCCTGGGAAAATGGATGAAGACCTTCTCTCACCATTAGATAACTGCTACCCACTGTCCACTTAGGACGAGTGACCACACATTGTTTGGAGAGTAGTGAGCTCAACAACATGGACTCTGGGACACGGCTATGACTAACTTTTGGTTTTGCCACTTATTAACTGTGTGACTTTGGGAAATCTCTAAGCACCTCTGTTTCCTTATCTATAAAATGGGAACAATCCTAGTATTTATGCCATAGAGTTGTTGTCAGGATGACACAAACAAATATAAGTGAAAGTATTCCACAAATGCTTGGCCTTTAATGAGTCAATGAAAGGGAAAGTATTAGTCATTCCGTCATGTCTGACTCTGACACCATGGACTGTAGCCCAGGCTTCTTTGTCCATGGAATTCTCCAGGCAAGAATACTGGAGTGGATAGCCATGCCCTTCTCCAGGGGACCTTCCTGACCCAGGGATTGAACGTTGGTCCCCTATATTGCAGGTGGATTCTTTACTACTCAGCCCACCTGGCAAGCCCCCTGTCCAGGTGTTAGGCTCACTTAGAATTTAGATGTTTGATTGAGAAGCAGGTAAATTTGAATTTCTTTTATGGTTATGCTGGCTTTATCAGGGGAGACATTTCCTCACTTGGGTAATGCAGTCCCTATAATAAGTAGCATTAATTGAGATCCATGTAGGCAGCTCTGCTAGAAAGCCTGACAACTAAGTCATTCATGGTGGTGACCTAGGGGACTAGTCCTGCAGGTCCTCGTTTATGCCCATGAAGGAAAAAAAGGGAGGTAGGATTGGGTGAGATTATTAGTTTTCACCAAGCATATTTGTTAAAAACAATAAGGTAACAATGTGGGCTAAATGCCATGAACCAAAACACACACACACACACACACACACACACACACACACCCTCTCAAAGAGTATCTAATCTCTATCTAACTATGAACAGGGCTCAGAGACTCTGCAAGATTATTCTTTAAATAATATATAGGTCTCATCTAGTAGCCTGGGGATAAGATCACATGTGTCCCAGTTGTGTCTCGAGAGTGTCTTTGTATGACTCTGAACTTTTCTTCTGTTTTTCCATCATTAAAGTGATCCAAACCTTTATTTTATGTTCTATGAAAATTCTTCCATATCTCTGAGAACTGACTTTAGAGGCAAGGCCAACATGAGAGAGAGCTGTGAAATTTAAAGAGATCTAAGTTCCTTAGCTTTCTAGAGTTATATCCTCTTTTTAGGGGAAAATCAAGTGGGTGTGTGAGAGAACACGTCATTTAAATGAGAATGTTTCTTTGAAAAGGGTCACTGATGAGAAAAAAAAAATAATGGAAAAACTGAAAGTGCCAAGGTACCTGTTATGGAACATAAGATGGAAAATAAAATGTAAGATTTTGACCTTGTCATATAGATCTCAGGAACAGATATCAATCAAAGCTCACTGGACTTTGACAGTTTCTCTCTCATCTTTCTTAATTGAGTACAGAAAAAGAAGTGGTCTGGATTATATGAGGTCATGTTTTCCATAATCTGGGACAAATGTGGCAGATGCCAAAGCCTTAAGACTGGGAGTTGTCTTTTCCCTGTTGTTCCTGTGGATTTTTCTATGAGGAAAGAAAACAAAGAAATATCTGGATAATAGTTGCAGCTTTGTTACTCACTAGCAGAGAAAAAAAAAAAAATTCCTTAAAATGCCAAAAGAGAAGGAACTGTACTAGATGGCATCAAAATTCCCTCTCAGAGCTATGTTCCTATAAAATCTGTCTCTATGATGTGTCAAGAACACTACATCTAATTTCAAACAATGTTCTCGTACAGCAGCTTCTATGAGAAACAGAGTAACATTTCTGTAAACTGTACCCCCAGAACTCCCCAATTTTGAACAACATGTCAAGATCTCATCCTGACCAAATTGATCATCAGAATGAATTTACTACCCATGAGTTCCAAGCTTGAGTTTAAGCTTCTGTCACCCCAGAGTTGGACATATTTGCTCCTTTTGACAAGACCAAGACAGTGAGGTCACCCACCAGGAGGCTCTTTCTATAAGGAATTCTATGTATTCTCTGTCCAGGAAAGAAATTCTTAGAGAAGACAGTTCCAGGCACCCAAGCTTACTCTAAGTACTACTAGTCTTGTAGCTGAAAGAGTTTAGGCTACACAATAGTATCTGTTCTTTCTGTTTGACTGTTGTCAGTGACCCATTCACAAGACCTAAAAGTGCCTGGCTACCCTGCTTTGGTATTTGTGTGACAGAGTGGAGCTCTAAATTCGCAAACCCTTGGGCTGGGGGAAGAAAATCTGGCTTCAGCAGATCAAGGGCTTCAGCATATAGAATCTCAAAGGCTGTAGCAGTGTTCCAGTGTCAGGAGCTGTCAAGATATCTATGGGCTCTGACAAGGGTATATGGCAGTCATGGTACCTGGGGGTCTTGGGAGTCCTGGGAGGCAGAACCTTTGTGACTGGTGGCTTCACTGTGGGGACACACTGCAGCTGAGCCAGTGAGACCTTCCTGAGAGACTCTTTGAGGGGTATGTGTGTGGGGAGTGGCTACTTAGCCACATGGAGTGGACCAGGCACTTCCCGGAGAGCTTATGAGGCACTCCCCAGGGTAAGACTTTGAGTATGGCAGAAGCTCCAGCAATCTCAGATCCACCTAAATGACCTCATTTAACCTTACTTACATCTTCGAAGAACCGACTTCCAAATACAGTCACATTCTAAGATACTAGGGGTTATGGATTCAGCCTATACATTTGAGGTAATACAAGTCAGTCTAAATTTAGCTGGTAACTAGACTTTTCAATGGCACATGCCCATAAATTCCTATTTTCTATGTGTAATTTAGGTTGACTTTTGTTTTGTCACTTAGAAGTGTACACTTCCCCATGCAACATCTCAGTTCCGGCCCCTCAATATTGTGCTCTCCATAGACAGACTATTTTTAGTGCTCTTAAGAAACTTGGAAATGAGAGAGACAGATAAAGTTGCCACAAAGTGGCAACCAGATGCTATGAAAATATACCTTCACACCTTGTCCATGGCAGCTGGATTTCTGTAAACTGTACCCCAGAACTCCCCAATTTTGAACAACATGTCAAGATCTCATCCTGACCAAATTGATCATCAGAATGTTACTACCATGAGTTCCAAGCTTGAGTTTAAGCTTCTGTCACCCCAGAGTTGGACATATTTGCTCCTTTTGACAAGACCAAGACAGTGAGGTCACCCACCAGGAGGCTCTTTCTATAAGGAATTCTATGTATTCTCTGTCCAGGAAAGAAATTCTTAGAGAAGACAGTTCCAGGCACCCAAGCTTACTCTAAGTACTACTAGTCTTGTAGCTGAAAGAGTTTAGGCTACACAATAGTATCTGTTCTTTCTGTTTGACTGTTGTCAGTGACCCATTCACAAGACCTAAAAGTGCCTGGCTACCCTGCTTTGGTATTTGTGTGACAGAGTGGAGCTCTAAATTCGCAAACCCTTGGGCTGGGGGAAGAAAATCTGGCTTCAGCAGATCAAGGGCTTCAGCATATAGAATCTCAAAGGCTGTAGCAGTGTTCCAGTGTCAGGAGCTGTCAAGATATCTATGGGCTCTGACAAGGGTATATGGCAGTCATGGTACCTGGGGGTCTTGGGAGTCCTGGGAGGCAGAACCTTTGTGACTGGTGGCTTCACTGTGGGGACACACTGCAGCTGAGCCAGTGAGACCTTCCTGAGAGACTCTTTGAGGGGTATGTGTGTGGGGAGTGGCTACTTAGCCACATGGAGTGGACCAGGCACTTCCCGGAGAGCTTATGAGGCACTCCCCAGGGTAAGACTTTGAGTATGGCAGAAGCTCCAGCAATCTCAGATCCACCTAAATGACCTCATTTAACCTTACTTACATCTTCGAAGAACCGACTTCCAAATACAGTCACATTCTAAGATACTAGGGGTTATGGATTCAGCCTATACATTTGAGGTAATACAAGTCAGTCTAAATTTAGCTGGTAACTAGACTTTTCAATGGCACATGCCCATAAATTCCTATTTTCTATGTGTAATTTAGGTTGACTTTTGTTTTGTCACTTAGAAGTGTACACTTCCCCATGCAACATCTCAGTTCCGGCCCCTCAATATTGTGCTCTCCATAGACAGACTATTTTTAGTGCTCTTAAGAAACTTGGAAATGAGAGGAGACAGATAAAGTTGCCACAAAGTGGCAACCAGATGCTTATGAAAATATACCTTCACACCTTGTCCATGGCAGCTGGAAACCTTAGTGATAATGAGGATCAGGTATCAGCCCCTTCATGTTTACAGATAATGAAAAGGGAGCTTGGAAAAGTCCAGTTAAACCCACATAACTTTGGAGAAAATACTGGGACCCCATCCCCTATGCCTAGATCAGGGATATTTCCATTCTTTTCCATAGTATTTACTTCAGTTGTCCACAATTCAGAGATAAAGAGTGTTAAGTTTGATCCCTAAATTGACTCACCTGTGTGACAAAAAGATTCACCTCTTAGATGGTCTTTTACCTGCAAAAATTTAAAAACAAAGTATTATTTGAGTGAAATATGCACCAGTACACCAAGACAGATCCCTGACTAAATACAAACTGGCAAAATATATGTGATAGAAGATCATCTTCTCACTTGTAAACAAATTCTTTTATAGAAATAATGCAAATGAATGTACTTCTCATTCAGGAAAGATTCACAAATGCTATGGTCTAAACTGAGATCTTTGTAGATGTGACTTCAATTCCAGTATGTGAGAGGTAATCAATAATTATAGAAGGAAACTTCTCTAAGGCAATATTGGGCTTCAGAACCAGTATTGAGATTTGAAATTTAGAACACCCTCTACCCATCCCTGGAGTCAATTCCACATTCAGGGCATAGGCTTTGGTCTCAGGAATGAACAAGGAGCAGAAAAATGCTATTTTATTGATACTTGCACAATTTTCTAAAGAGGAATCACGTTCCGAGTGGATGGATATTTTTTATTTATTGAATGTTCTCAGCATTTCTCATTGGTGTCTCTAAGCAGCAGAACTAAGATCAATAGGAAGGTATAAAGTTGCAAGATGGGAATGAAAAATGAGATTAAGAGTAATGCTGATAAAAATGCAAACGTACCTGTGAGAGAGACAGTAGAGGAAGCATGACCCAGACTCTTGCAAGCTCCCGTCTTCTCGCATGGCAGCACTGATGCGGTGGCCCCCGAGAGAAAGAGCTTTCTTAAATAATGAGAAATTTGAGGCATGTGGAGCTTGAGACAGTGACAGAGAACCTGTGATTACAAGGGAAATGACCATTTAGGTGAAGTTGAGTTTTTAGGCACTGTTGTACATACCCAGGACTATAAGACAATGTCTTCCCTTGTAGCTCTGCTGGGAAGGAATCTGCCTTCAATGCAGTGGACTCTGGTTCAATTCCTGGGTTGAGAAGATCCCCTGGAGGAGGGCACGACAATCCACTCCAGTATTCTTGCCTGGAAAATCCCCATGGACAGAGGAGTCTAACGGGTGACAATTCATGGGACTGCAAAGAGTCAGACACGACTGAGCAACTAAGCACAGCACAGCACAGCAAGTAATGTAGCTCTTTTTTAAGGCTTGAATCTTGTCTTCCACAATATACTAATACATTTAAATGAATGTTTTCATTGGAAATAGCCACCTTGATAGTACACGTATTACAAGATAGTAGTCATTACTCAAAGCATCTTTGGAATCGCTTATATTTGCATACATTCAGAGCTAATAAACATATGTCTGTTGAATTTGGAAAGTGCCAGAAGCCTGCAGGTCCAAGATTGAGAAATAAAATCTTGATTTAACTGGATCTTTTTTTTCTCTTTCTTTCTTTTACTATTGGTAATCAAACATGGAAAGTCAATATAAAGGAGTATAATTGATTTTTTTGTATGGTTTATAATATGATGCTGAAGACTTAAGAAGGAGTTGAACAATGACAATACCATAAATAGTACCTCCCAAGGTGGCTATTGCAAAGGGTCCAATGTTCAGGTATATTTGATTTGTTTGTAAACAGACAAACACAGACACACACACAGTTTATATACAGGTTGCCATATTCTCAAGTGTCTTAGTTGTGTAGAAAATAAAACTTTATATAATTCAACTAAATAAACATTCAAAGACACTATTTCTTTCTGGTTATAAACGATGCTATCTAAGTCAGTTCTACTTTTCCATGTTTCTGGTTTAAACACAATTAAGTCATGAAATGTAAAAGTGAAATTGTTAGATGCTCATTTGTGTGTAACTCTTTTGTGACTCCTTGGACTGTAGCCCACCATGCTCCTCTGTCCATGGGATTTTCCAGACAATTTCTAAATAAGGCATGAGAAACTCCGTCTTCTCGCATGGCAGCACTGATGGGGGCCCGGGGGTTTTTGAGAATTTGAGGCATGTGGAGCTTGAGACAGTGACAGAGAACCTGTGATTACAAGGAAATGACCATTTAGGTGAAGTTGAGTTTTTAGGCACTGTTGTACATACCCAGGACTATAAGACAATGTCTTCCCTTGTAGCTCTGCTGGGAAGGAATCTGCCTTCAATGCAGTGGACTCTGGTTCAATTCCTGGGTTGAGAAGATCCCCTGGAGGAGGGCACGACAATCCACTCCAGTATTCTTGCCTGGAAAATCCCCATGGACAGAGGAGTCTAACGGGTGACAATTCATGGGACTGCAAAGAGTCAGACACGACTGAGCAACTAAGCACAGCACAGCACAGCAAGTAATGTAGCTCTTTTTTAAGGCTTGAATCTTGTCTTCCACAATATACTAATACATTTAAATGAATGTTTTCATTGGAAATAGCCACCTTGATAGTACACGTATTACAAGATAGTAGTCATTACTCAAAGCATCTTTGGAATCGCTTATATTTGCATACATTCAGAGCTAATAAACATATGTCTGTTGAATTTGGAAAGTGCCAGAAGCCTGCAGGTCCAAGATTGAGAAATAAAATCTTGATTTAACTGGATCTTTTTTTTCTCTTTCTTTCTTTTACTATTGGTAATCAAACATGGAAAGTCAATATAAAGGAGTATAATTGATTTTTTTGTATGGTTTATAATATGATGCTGAAGACTTAAGAAGGAGTTGAACAATGACAATACCATAAATAGTACCTCCCAAGGTGGCTATTGCAAAGGGTCCAATGTTCAGGTATATTTGATTTGTTTGTAAACAGACAAACACAGACACACACACAGTTTATATACAGGTTGCCATATTCTCAAGTGTCTTAGTTGTGTAGAAAATAAAACTTTATATAATTCAACTAAATAAACATTCAAAGACACTATTTCTTTCTGGTTATAAACGATGCTATCTAAGTCAGTTCTACTTTTCCATGTTTCTGGTTTAAACACAATTAAGTCATGAAATGTAAAAGTGAAATTGTTAGATGCTCATTTGTGTGTAACTCTTTTGTGACTCCTTGGACTGTAGCCTGCCAGGATCCTCTGTCCATGGAATTCTCCAGACAATTCTCCAACAATGGGTTGCCATTCCTTTCTCCAGGGTATCTTCTCTACCCAGGGAAAGAACCTGCATCTCTTGAGTCTCCTGCACTAGATTGTTTACCATTAGTGCCACCTGGGCATAGCAGCAGTCAATACATGTCATTTAAATATTTAATGTGAATATGAATAGTTGAACAATATGAATCAGGCTATTTTAATATTTCAGAGTGTTGCTGGTGTTTTCTAGATTTTGCTAGTTCAGTTATCTCAGAGGAATAGAAGTATTGTTTTAGCCCTGGCTCTGTCTTTGCAAATCTAGAGATAGTAGGTTAAGAAGGAAAGGTTACTATTGCCAAATAAACTTCCCTTACACAGCCCCAAATCTGAGGGGATGATTGGCTTTTAAG
This sequence comes from Tragulus kanchil, assembly GCA_022376925.1. NCBI lineage: Eukaryota > Metazoa > Chordata > Mammalia > Artiodactyla > Tragulidae > Tragulus > Tragulus kanchil. Next base: position 272,205,470 of record JAIOJX010000004.1, on the reverse strand, counting down.
ATGTCATTTATCTAAGTTTTCAAAGTTGATTTAAAAGTTTTGCACACTTTTACAGTCCTATTAAAAGGATAGGCTACCCATTCCAGTATTCTTGTGCTTCTCTGGTGGCTCAGACAGGAAAGAATCTGCTTGCAATTCGACAGACCTGGGTTTGATCCCTGGGTTGGGAAGATCCCCTGGAGGAGAGCATGGCAACCCACTCCATTATTCTTGCCTGGAGAATTCCTATGGATAGAGGAGCCTAGTGGACTATAGTCCATCAGGTCGCAAAGAGTCAGACACAACTGAGTGACTAAGCATAGCACACCACAGGGTGCTCTGGGACAACTTGAGATCTGACAAAGTCAGTAATCACATGTAAAAGTTTGGCTATATGACCAACAGTCCATTTCTTACCATTCAGACTCCTCAGCGACCATAAATGACTTTGAAAGGAAGAGTAATCCTCACCAACTAGCACAGGAAAATCTCCCAAGGACAGTTTGCATCATGAAGATTAGGAATGGCTGGTAAATCTTTAAGGGACAATTGGATCCACTCTTCATGGGTTTATGAGAACAGCTGTACCAGGCTTACTAAATGGAAATGTTCTGCACTCCGTTGAGAAGGGTCAACTTTTCTCTTTCTTCCTCCTCTCTTCTTCCCCCTTTCCTTTTTTCCTTCTTTCATTCCATCCTTTCTTCCCTCCCTCCCCTCTTCCTTCCTGTTGATTTTCATGTTTCCTATTATATTTACACCTCCCATCTCCTTAGTTAACAAGTTTTGCCCTAAAGTAATTATACTTATGATCAGCCAATGTGAGGGTGAGAAGAGGGCTATTTTCCACTTGTTTAAGCCTCATTCTTATACAAGCCATCTGTACATAGGAGCTCAGTTGTTTTTAGGGATGAAGAATAAAGTCCAAGAAGTGAACAATATGAATCAGGCTATTTTAATATTTCAGAGTGTTGCTGGTGTTTTCTAGATTTTGCTAGTTCAGTTATCTCAGAGGAATAGAAGTATTGTTTTAGCCCTGGCTCTGTCTTTGCAAATCTAGAGATAGTAGGTTAAGAAGGAAAGGTTACTATTGCCAAATAAACTTCCCTTACACAGCCCCAAATCTGAGGGGATGATTGGCTTTTAAGATGTCATTTATCTAAGTTTTCAAAGTTGATTTAAAAGTTTTGCACACTTTTACAGTCCTATTAAAAGGATAGGCTACCCATTCCAGTATTCTTGTGCTTCTCTGGTGGCTCAGACAGGAAAGAATCTGCTTGCAATTCGACAGACCTGGGTTTGATCCCTGGGTTGGGAAGATCCCCTGGAGGAGAGCATGGCAACCCACTCCATTATTCTTGCCTGGAGAATTCCTATGGATAGAGGAGCCTAGTGGACTATAGTCCATCAGGTCGCAAAGAGTCAGACACAACTGAGTGACTAAGCATAGCACACCACAGGGTGCTCTGGGACAACTTGAGATCTGACAAAGTCAGTAATCACATGTAAAAGTTTGGCTATATGACCAACAGTCCATTTCTTACCATTCAGACTCCTCAGCGACCATAAATGACTTTGAAAGGAAGAGTAATCCTCACCAACTAGCACAGGAAAATCTCCCAAGGACAGTTTGCATCATGAAGATTAGGAATGGCTGGTAAATCTTTAAGGGACAATTGGATCCACTCTTCATGGGTTTATGAGAACAGCTGTACCAGGCTTACTAAATGGAAATGTTCTGCACTCCGTTGAGAAGGGTCAACTTTTCTCTTTCTTCCTCCTCTCTTCTTCCCCCTTTCCTTTTTTCCTTCTTTCATTCCATCCTTTCTTCCCTCCCTCCCCTCTTCCTTCCTGTTGATTTTCATGTTTCCTATTATATTTACACCTCCCATCTCCTTAGTTAACAAGTTTTGCCCTAAAGTAATTATACTTATGATCAGCCAATGTGAGGGTGAGAAGAGGGCTATTTTCCACTTGTTTAAGCCTCATTCTTATACAAGCCATCTGTACATAGGAGCTCAGTTGTTTTTAGGGATGAAGAATAAAGTCCAAGAAAGATACTAATTGTCTGGAATTTTCTCTGGATGTATGTCTTCCTATATTTAATACCAAAGTCAGAGTTATTATATGCCCTCAAAGTCAAGATAAAAATTTATCACATGTGTGTGATATTTGATCTGTATTAACTTGGGTTCATTACAGGAAGTGGCATGGCCAATAAAAGGTGGGAATTAGAAGGTGTTAGTCCTTTATCATAAACTTAGGGCAAATTGTTTAGCTATAGTTTTGAATTCTGAAATTTTAGATAGATTGCCTTTTCATTTTGTTGTTAGTTCCTTTTCTGTACAGACACTTTTTAGCTTTATGTAGTCTTACTTGTATATTTTTGTGTTTGTTGCTTGTGCTTTTAAGGTCACATCCATACATTTATTGCCAAGACCAGTATTGTGAAGCATTTTCCCTATGTTTTATCCTAGGAATTTTAGCGTCAGGTCTTATGTTCATAGCTTTTAATCCACTTTGAGTTGCTATTTATGTATAGGGTAAGATAAGGGTCCAGCTTCATTATTTTCTATATAGAGATCCAATTTTTCCAATGCTGTTTACTGATCTTTTATCCATTGTGAATTCTTGACACCATTATTGAGGATCAGTTAACCCAATATATAAGGATTTGTTTCTGGACTCTCCATTCCATTTTACTGGTCTCTATGTCTGTCTTTATGCCAAAATCATACTGTATTATACTTTTTTTTGTCTCTATGTTTGGTAATCTTTAGGTGAAAGGTTTATGAGAACAGCTGTACCAGGCTTACTAAATGGAAATGTTCTGCACTCCGTTGAGAAGGGTCAACTTTTCTCTTTCTTCCTCCTCTCTTCTTCCCCCTTTCCTTTTTTCCTTCTTTCATTCCATCCTTTCTTCCCTCCCTCCCCTCTTCCTTCCTGTTGATTTTCATGTTTCCTATTATATTTACACCTCCCATCTCCTTAGTTAACAAGTTTTGCCCTAAAGTAATTATACTTATGATCAGCCAATGTGAGGGTGAGAAGAGGGCTATTTTCCACTTGTTTAAGCCTCATTCTTATACAAGCCATCTGTACATAGGAGCTCAGTTGTTTTTAGGGATGAAGAATAAAGTCCAAGAAAGATACTAATTGTCTGGAATTTTCTCTGGATGTATGTCTTCCTATATTTAATACCAAAGTCAGAGTTATTATATGCCCTCAAAGTCAAGATAAAAATTTATCACATGTGTGTGATATTTGATCTGTATTAACTTGGGTTCATTACAGGAAGTGGCATGGCCAATAAAAGGTGGGAATTAGAAGGTGTTAGTCCTTTATCATAAACTTAGGGCAAATTGTTTAGCTATAGTTTTGAATTCTGAAATTTTAGATAGATTGCCTTTTCATTTTGTTGTTAGTTCCTTTTCTGTACAGACACTTTTTAGCTTTATGTAGTCTTACTTGTATATTTTTGTGTTTGTTGCTTGTGCTTTTAAGGTCACATCCATAAATTTATTGCCAAGACCAGTATTGTGAAGCATTTTCCCTATGTTTTATCCTAGGAATTTTAGAGAGTCAGGTCTTATGTTCATAGCTTTTAATCCACTTTGAGTTGCTATTTATGTATAGGGTAAGATAAGGGTCCAGCTTCATTATTTTCTATATAGAGATCCAATTTTTCCAATGCTGTTTACTGATCTTTTATCCATTGTGAATTCTTGACACCATTATTGAGGATCAGTTAACCCAATATATAAGGATTTGTTTCTGGACTCTCCATTCCATTTTACTGGTCTCTATGTCTGTCTTTATGCCAAAATCATACTGTTTTTGTTATTATAGCTTTGTAATATATTTTGAAATCAAGACATATGATTCCTCTAGCTTTGTTCTTTCTCAGGATTGATTTGGCTATTCACAATCTTTTGTGGTTTCAATGAATTTTAGGTTTTTTAAAATTTCTGTAAAAACTGCCATTGGGATTTTGATATGGATGACACTGAATCTGCAGATCACTTTGAGCAGTATAGATATTTAAAAAATATTGTTTTTCTAATCATGAACATGGGGTGTCTTTAATTTTTTTTAATAAATAAATGTGTTTGCATTACAAATGTCTTTCATCAATGATTTGTAATTTTTAAAAAATATTTGATACTAATTTAATCATTTAAACAATTTTTTGAACTCTTTTATTGGTTTCTTATTTATTTATTTTCATCCATCTTTATTTGTCAGCCTGCACGGGCCTCCCATTGCAGTGGCCTCTCTCACCACAGAGAACAGGCTCCGGGCACACGCGCCCCAGAGCTCTGGCTTGCAATTGGACACACAGGTCCAGTCACTCCATGGCATGTGGGATCCCCCTGGGCCAGGGATCAAACTGGGACCCTCTGCACTGCAAGGTGGACTCTACCCGCTGGACCACCAGAGAAGCCCAATGATTTGTAATTTTAAGTGTACACATTTTTCACCTCTTTGGTTATTCCTAAGTATTTTAGTCTTTTCCACATTATACAGTAAATGGATTTTCTTAATTTTGGATAGCCTATTCTTACTGTATAGAAATGCAGCTGATTTTTGTATGTTGATTGTATATCCTGAAATTTTAATGAATTTGTTTATTAGTTCTAGCGTTAAAAAATGACGTCTTTGGGGTTTTCCATATACAAGATCATACCATTTGCAAAGAAAGACAATTTGCTTCTTTCTGACTGGGATGCCTGTTGTTTCTTTTTCTTACTTGTTTGTTCTGGTGAGGATGTCCAATACTATGCTGACTAGAAGTGGTGAGACGTGGAATCCTTGCTTTGTTCTGATCTTAAAGGAAAAGCTTTCGGTTTTACACCATTGAGTTGATGTTACTGTGGGCTTTTCATACATAGTCTTAATTGTATTTGGGGTGATCTCTTTCTATTCCTACTTTGTTGAGAATTTTTATCATGACATGCTATTGAATTTTCTTGAATACTTTTTCTGCACCTACTGAGATTATCATGTGATTTTTATCATTTATTCTGTTAATGTGCTGTATCAAATTAATCAATTTTCATGTATTGAATGGTCCTTATATCCCAGGGAATAAATCCTGTTTTATTATGGTAATCCTTTTAATGTGCTGTTGGATTTCAGCATGAGTGTCAAACCTACAGTGAGTTTTTTTTTTTTTTTTTTAAAGATTTATTTATTTATTTATTTTGGGCGGGGGGTCGGGTTGGGGAGGGTGGGGAGCAGGCGGGCCACTTCTATTGGTCTTCCATTTCTTTATTTTCATCCGTCTTTGTTCTTTGACTCCTGTGGGCCTCCCATCGCGGTGGCATCTGTAGTTGCAGAGCGCCAGCTCTGGGCGCATGCGCACCAGAGCTCCGGCTCGGTAATTGGACACATCAGTCCAGCCGCTCCGCGGCACGTGGGATCTTCCCAGGCCAGGAATCGAAGCGGCGCCCCTTGCACTGCAAGGCAGTGTCCTTACCCACTGGACCACCAGGGGAAGCCCCAGTGAGTTTCTTATAGACAACATGCAGTTGGATTTTTTAAAAAATCCACTCAGCCACTCTATATCTTTTGACTGGGGAATTCAAAGCATTTACACTTAAAGTACTTACTGATTGGGAAGGATTTATTACTGACACAGTTTTGTTTCCTGTTAATCTTGTGGTTCTTTTGTCCCTCCTTTCTTTTCTTGCCATCTTCTTTTGTGTTTTGTTGATTTTTGTTTATTGATACCTGTTGTTTGTACAGTTCAAATAGGAGGGTTAAATGAAGTTTGGCGGAAATCACCATACCTGCATCTTTCAAGTCTTCATTGGTGGCACTAACTTCTGTGGTCTCTCAGAAATGTAGTATTGTTTTTGGTTTACTGTTTTCCTATGTAGAGACAATTCTAATATGTTCCAATGGCCTTTCCAAACATAATACAGTAAGTCCCCTACATATGAATGAGTTCCATTCTAAGAATACATTTGTAAGTCCAACAAAGTTAGCCTAGCTACCCAACCAACACCCAGCTATATAATATAGCACCAACTACATCACTGCTGCTTTGACACTTGCTTCCAGACATTCTGGACTGAAATGAAGATAATATACTACTACATACTATACAGTATTGTACTGTAAAGTACACAAAAGCACAACTACTTGTAGAGGGTGCACACATATGACAGTGTACACCAGACATGTGAACTAACTCACGCAATTGGATATGTGAACACATTCACATCTTTGAAAGTTTACAACTTGAATATTCACATGTAGTGGACTTACTGTAACCCTCAATCTACAGGGGAGGGAGTCAATGTGGAAACTGTGCCAGCTGCTAAGTATGTCTACTCCAATTACACATTCTGAAACTAAAGAAATAATCACAGGGTGGGTTTGAGAACACACTGGGCCCACAGTGAATTAGACCTAAGCTAAAACTCCATTGGTCACCTGGTCTTTGTAAGTCTCTACTCTGACTTGTGAGACTCAGTGATGTTTGGAGTCTCCTGGTATCAGTCTCAGTTGAGAGCCAGTATCCAATAGTTTCCAAAAGGTCTGATCATTTCCTAATGCACAGTGTGCAGATGCTCTAGTGAAAGATAGTAGGTCCCTTTTGGGGAGGCCTAGGAGGAAAATAAAGTCTATTTTCACACTGTACTGGAGTCCTTTCTCAAAGGAACCTGGCTCCCTTTCAGCCAATTATTTCTGTGAAGCATCTCAAGTCTGAAAATTGATTATGTGGCTGGAACTCTGTTTTTATGATTTAGGTTAAACTCATGTTCACTTGATCTAGAACATTTTCTTCCAGTACAGATAAGTAAGGATTTAGTATCTTATGTCTACGAACACCATAGTCAACTAGCCAATGCCATAGGTCTGCATGAGTCAGGATAGTCTGATCACTGCTTTGACTCTGCTGTTCATTGTAGTAAGAAGGCTCACTTTGCCTTTGGTGGTTGAGTGCTGTCACTGGCCCCTGCAGTCCTGGAATCCAATTACAGTCTGAGTATCAGTACTTCTGGAAGTTTTACCAGTGAAATAGGAGTTTCTCTATGGGCAAATTGCCTCCCCCTCTGGACCTAGATTTCCTCACTTATAAAATAAAACTTGATTAGATGTTCCTTAAGGTCCTTTTCAAGTGTAAATGCTTAATGACTCAGATTCATTTCTTTATGGACAAAACCCATTATGCCTGGTGTAGATCATCAGCAGGGTATTAGAAATTATTGACTCAGTTCCTATAGACAGCTCTGTACATATTTTATACAAACATATTTGGATCCTTCCCAACTAACTCACGAATTGATCATGTGAACCACATTCACAATTTCTTTGAAAGTTTACAACTTGAATATTCACATGTAGTGGACTTACTGTAACCCTCAATCTACAGGGGAGGGAGTCAATGTGGAAACTGTGCCAGCTGCTAAGTATGTCTACTCCAATTACACATTCTGAAACTAAAGAAATAATCACAGGGTGGGTTTGAGAACACACTGGGCCCACAGTGAATTAGACCTAAGCTAAAACTCCATTGGTCACCTGGTCTTTGTAAGTCTCTACTCTGACTTGTGAGACTCAGTGATGTTTGGAGTCTCCTGGTATCAGTCTCAGTTGAGAGCCAGTATCCAATAGTTTCCAAAAGGTCTGATCATTTCCTAATGCACAGTGTGCAGATGCTCTAGTGAAAGATAGTAGGTCCCTTTTGGGGAGGCCTAGGAGGAAAATAAAGTCTATTTTCACACTGTACTGGAGTCCTTTCTCAAAGGAACCTGGCTCCCTTTCAGCCAATTATTTCTGTGAAGCATCTCAAGTCTGAAAATTGATTATGTGGCTGGAACTCTGTTTTTATGATTTAGGTTAAACTCATGTTCACTTGATCTAGAACATTTTCTTCCAGTACAGATAAGTAAGGATTTAGTATCTTATGTCTACGAACACCATAGTCAACTAGCCAATGCCATAGGTCTGCATGAGTCAGGATAGTCTGATCACTGCTTTGACTCTGCTGTTCATTGTAGTAAGAAGGCTCACTTTGCCTTTGGTGGTTGAGTGCTGTCACTGGCCCCTGCAGTCCTGGAATCCAATTACAGTCTGAGTATCAGTACTTCTGGAAGTTTTACCAGTGAAATAGGAGTTTCTCTATGGGCAAATTGCCTCCCCCTCTGGACCTAGATTTCCTCACTTATAAAATAAAACTTGATTAGATGTTCCTTAAGGTCCTTTTCAAGTGTAAATGCTTAATGACTCAGATTCATTTCTTTATGGACAAAACCCATTATGCCTTGTGTAGATCATCAGCAGGGTATTAGAAATTATTGACTCAGTTCCCTATAGACAGCTCTGTACATATTTTATACAAACATATTTGGATCCTTCCCACTAACCTGGTCCCCCATCCTCCTATATTTCTTTCTTTAGTTGAGTAGCATTAACAGTCACTTTGTTACTTCAATCAGAAACCTGGTGATGATCTTGGCCTTTTTTCCCTTTGTCACCACCACATCTGATTAGTATAGCTTAATGATTAAATGCATGAGCTTCCATGTTGGACTCTGAATCCTAGTTTTAATTGTGGAGGAAATGGGCAAGCAGCTAGGCTTCTTTCTGTTTTTATTTCCTTATGTACAAAATGAAGGCCGTAATAATTCCCAGATCAGAGTGGTTGTGAGAGTTACATGAGATGATCCAGTGCCCAGTGGAAATCCAATAAATGGTTTCTTCCTATTATTCTGTCTTTGACTCTCTGATGTTCTTCTCATCTTCCATCCTCATCTTGCTACCCTCACCTCAGATCTCCTTATCTTTTATAAAAAATGGTTGTGCTGAGTCTTCATTGCTAGGCATGGGCTTTCCATTTTTTGTTGTGGTTCACCAGGTTCTCATTGTGGTGGCTTCTCTTGTTGTGCAGCACAGACTTGTGTGCACCACAGGCTTGTGGGCTCAGTAGTTGTGCTGCACAGTCTTAGTTGCCCTGTAGCATGTGGGATCTTCCAAGACCAGGGATTGAACCTGGGTCCCCTGTGTTGGCTGCTGGGATTCTTAATCACTGAACCACAGGGGAAGTCTGGATCTGATTATCTTTTACTAGGTGAAGTCTTTTAATTTTGATTCTTATGTCTCGAACACCATAGTCAACTAGCCAATGCCTAGTCAAGAAGGCTCACTTTGCCTTTGGTGGTTGAGTGCTGTCACTGGCCCCTGCAGTCCTGGAATCCAATTACAGTCTGAGTATCAGTACTTCTGGAAGTTTTACCAGTGAAATAGGAGTTTCTCTATGGGCAAATTGCCTCCCCCTCTGGACCTAGATTTCCTCACTTATAAAATAAAACTTGATTAGATGTTCCTTAAGGTCCTTTTCAAGTGTAAATGCTTAATGACTCAGATTCATTTCTTTATGGACAAAACCCATTATGCCTTGTGTAGATCATCAGCAGGGTCTTAGAAATTATTGACTCAGTTCCTATAGACAGCTCTGTACATATTTTATACAAACATATTTGGATCCTTCCCACTAACCTGGTCCCCCATCCTCCTATATTTCTTTCTTTAGTTGAGTAGCATTAACAGTCACTTTGTTACTTCAATCAGAAACCTGGTGATGATCTTGGCCTTTTTTCCCTTTGTCACCACCACATCTGATTAGTATAGCTTAATGATTAAATGCATGAGCTTCCATGTTGGACTCTGAATCCTAGTTTTAATTGTGGAGGAAATGGGCAAGCAGCTAGGCTTCTTTCTGTTTTTATTTCCTTATGTACAAAATGAAGGCCGTAATAATTCCCAGATCAGAGTGGTTGTGAGAGTTACATGAGATGATCCAGTGCCCAGTGGAAATCCAATAAATGGTTTCTTCCTATTATTCTGTCTTTGACTCTCTGATGTTCTTCTCATCTTCCATCCTCATCTTGCTACCCTCACCTCAGATCTCCTTATCTTTTATAAAAAATGGTTGTGCTGAGTCTTCATTGCTAGGCATGGGCTTTCCATTTTTTGTTGTGGTTCACCAGGTTCTCATTGTGGTGGCTTCTCTTGTTGTGCAGCACAGACTTGTGTGCACCACAGGCTTGTGGGCTCAGTAGTTGTGCTGCACAGTCTTAGTTGCCCTGTAGCATGTGGGATCTTCCAAGACCAGGGATTGAACCTGGGTCCCCTGTGTTGGCTGCTGGGATTCTTAATCACTGAACCACAGGGGAAGTCTGGATCTGATTATCTTTTACTAGTATTCACCTATACATAGTCAGTCTCCTAACTTTTGTCTAGCTCCTAGTGATTGATCCTCTACATTTTTTTACTGAGTGTTCTTTTTGAAGCACAAATCTGTCATGTTATTCTGCCCTTGAATCTTGTGCTCCAAACAACTGCTCCTGTCAAAAGTCCAAATGACTTGCTGTTTGTAGAATAAGCTGTGCTCTTTCACACTTTGCCATGTTGCTTATGCTACTTCCCAACATTACCTGCAATGCTCCTGCTTCTGCCCTTTGTCAGTGCCTCCCTGGTAGTTCAGGCAGTAAAGAATCCACCTGCAATGCACGAGACTCAGGTTCATTCCCTGGGTTTTTTGGAGAAGGGAATGGCAACCCACTCCAGTATTCTGGTCTAGAGAATTCCATGAACAGAGGAGCCTGGCGGGCTACAGTCCATGGGGTCACAAAACAGAAGGACATGACTGAGTGTTTAACACTCTTCTACTCTTTGTCTGACAGACATCTGTTCCTCTTTACACAAAAAAATGTCCACATTGGCATTTGGGGTCCCGAGTATGTTTCTAGAATCTTGCTACTTCTTAGGAAGGGATGGAGCCAGTTTCTCCTCAAATCTAGATGGACTCTTACTGCCTCAACAAATAAAATGCAGTAGAAGTGATGCTGTGTACTTCCTGGTGAGGTCACAAAAGACAATATTGTTTCTGCCTTTATGGGGATACTTGCTGTGGTCTACTAGCTATCAAGCTTCAAAGAAGCCCAAAGTAAAAGTCATGTACACACTGCCATGTTTGAAATGGATAACCAACAAAAATCTATTGTAGAGCACATGGAACTCTGTTTAATGTTATGTACCAGTGTGGATGGGAAGGGAGTTTGGGGGAGAATGGATACATGTATATGGATGGCCAAGTCCCTTCACTGTTCACTTGAAACTATCACAAAATTGTCGATTGGCTATACCAAAATAAAAATGTTTTTGGTGTTAAAAAAAAAAGTTGTTTTTTTTTTTTTTTTTGGAAGAAGCCCAAAGTAGCCCATGTAGAAAGACATGCAGAAGCCCACATGGAGAGGTGTACTTGCATCAGCTACTAACTGAAATGCTTTAACTAAATCTACATGCTGTGCATGTATATTTATTTGTGTGTTACTTGTTCAATTGTGTCTGACTCTTTTGCAACTCTATAGGCTGTAGCCCACCAGGCTCCTCTGTCCATGGGAGTTCCCAGGTGAGAACACTGGAGTGGGTTGTTATTTCTTCCTTCAGGGGATCTTCCCAACACAACAATCAAACCCACATTTCTCACTTGGCAGGCAGATTCTTTACCACAGAGCCACCTGGGAAGAAAGTATATGTATATGTATATGCATATATGCATATGCATATGTATATGTATACACTCATCCTCAGTCACTTCAGTCCTGGCTGACTCTTTGTGACCCCATGGACTGTAGCCTGCCAGACTCCTCTGTTCATAGGGCTTCTTCAGGCAAGAATACTGGAGTGGGTTGCATTTCCTCCTGTATGTATATGTATATGTATGCTTGTATATACATGTACATAAATGCAAATGTAAGTTCTCCACAAATCTCTGTCTTCATGGGCCACATATTGTCTATAACTTTATGGCCACATGTAGGAAATTAAGATCCTGTAGTAAAATAGATATAAATGAGGCAAATATCCTTTAAGCTAGACTAACTCATTGATGTGAGAAAGCATTTACAATGTAGCATGGCTTTGCAGAGAGAGCTGGAAGGAGAAAAGCCTTTGGATTTTTTCCACCTGCTCATCTAGTCAGTGAACTTCATGGACAGTTATGCCTGTAAGCCTCTTGGTAATTTAAGCCTTCTCTTGTGTGCTGCATATGGTGATCTGGGCCGGCCGTCTGGGATGTGACTCTTGCTTTGAGAGGAATGATAAAGTTTCTAGCACTCGCTGTCGTTGTGGGAGGCAGACTGTCGTGGAAGTGTTATTATTAATGAGAATTACTACTGGACAGCTTGAACGAGGGGATAATTTATTCTCCGTGAACTTCTAATTGCAGTAAAACGGTTCATTCACTGCCACACTTGTCCATCTTGTTTGTTCCCATCTTTCAGGCATGGCTGGCTGCAAAGAAATAAGGCAGAACAGTACAAGCTGCACAGAGACAGAAGTCTGCATTTCTGGAGATACTGTGGAAACCGGTCAGAAGGTTTAACCCCTATGAGAGAGGCAGGCGTGGGACCATTGTGATGCTCAAGGGCGCCCTCATCGGTTCATGGGAATTAAGGCACCTACTCTGTGCAGGGCATCCCACCAACGTGGGACGTCAGTCATTGTGTACCACAGCCCCTCTGTCCATGGGAGTTCCCAGGTGAGAACACTGGAGTGGGTTGTTATTTCTTCCTTCAGGGATCTTCCCAACACAACAATCAAACCCACATTTCTCACCAGGCTCTTTCCAGGCAGAGTTCCATTACCGAGTGGAAGAAAGTATATGTATATGTATATGCATATATGCATATGCATATGTATATGTATACACTCATCCTCAGTCACTTCAGTCCTGGCTGACTCTTTGTGACCCCATGGACTGTAGCCTGCCAGACTCCTCTGTTCATAGGGCTTCTTCAGGCAAGAATACTGGAGTGGGTTGCATTTCCTCCTGTATGTATATGTATATGTATGCTTGTATATACATGTACATAAATGCAAATGTAAGTTCTCCACAAATCTCTGTCTTCATGGGCCACATATTGTCTATAACTTTATGGCCACATGTAGGAAATTAAGATCCTGTAGTAAAATAGATATAAATGAGGCAAATATCCTTTAAGCTAGACTAACTCATTGATGTGAGAAAGCATTTACAATGTAGCATGGCTTTGCAGAGAGAGCTGGAAGGAGAAAAGCCTTTGGATTTTTTCCACCTGCTCATCTAGTCAGTGAACTTCATGGACAGTTATGCCTGTAAGCCTCTTGGTAATTTAAGCCTTCTCTTGTGTGCTGCATATGGTGATCTGGGCCGGCCGTCTGGGATGTGACTCTTGCTTTGAGAGGAATGATAAAGTTTCTAGCACTCGCTGTCGTTGTGGGAGGCAGACTGTCGTGGAAGTGTTATTATTAATGAGAATTACTACTGGACAGCTTGAACGAGGGGATAATTTATTCTCCGTGAACTTCTAATTGCAGTAAAACGGTTCATTCACTGCCACACTTGTCCATCTTGTTTGTTCCCATCTTTCAGGCATGGCTGGCTGCAAAGAAATAAGGCAGAACAGTACAAGCTGCACAGAGACAGAAGTCTGCATTTCTGGAGATACTGTGGAAACCGGTCAGAAGGTTTAACCCCTATGAGAGAGGCAGGCGTGGGACCATTGTGATGCTCAAGGGCGCCCTCATCGGTTCATGGGAATTAAGGCACCTACTCTGTGCAGGGCATCCCACCAACGTGGGACGTCAGTGTCTCCAGATGGTGTCTCTCCGCTTTGACCTTTGAAGCTCACGCGCCCTCTCCGGCATTCTGACAGAGAGCTCCTTCTCTTGTTTGAAAATTCAGTGTGTTCTCTCGACTCTCTCGTTTTGCTTCCAGAGATTGCTCTGGGGAAATGAAAACCATCCATGATGACGACACGTGTGCTATCTTGGTCGTTTCTTCCACCTTCTGGGGACTTCCCCCTGCTTCTTGCCAAGTTTCTGCCTCCCTCAGATTCCATTTTATCTCCTTCTTTTTATGCCTCACTCTTGGCATCTGTGTCACGAAATGTGCTCCCGATTTGCCGCTACCATGCTCATAGACACTTGCCACCAGCTATTGACTCCTTACTCCATTTAGATGAGGTTGGGTCGCTCGTGGTCTAGCAGGCTTATCTATTATAACAGTCTGATTCCCAGCCAGTACATAGATTCATTCAAACCTGTCTAAACTGGATGATAGATTAAGGTGTGGGTGCTGTTATTAATTAACAATTAGTAAGGTCTCTGAGTAGACTAGAGACCATGTATCACTTTGGAGAAGAGTTCTTGTTTGTCCAATAGTATTCATTCGACTATAGACAACCTCAGTTGGACTCACAGCCAGAGAGAGTGAGCGAGATAGAGATATGGAGAGAGAGAACGAACGTGAGAGAGGCAGAGACAGAGAAGGGTAGAGACAGACAGAGAGACTGGGACTTGTCATCACAGTCCTCGAGTACCTTTGACTCTTTGATTCAACTCACTGGAGGAATCCCAGGAATGTCTGTGCTAAGGCTCAGGAAGTGGAGACCCTGGTTGACCTAAGGGTTCATCTTGATTTAAGGATCACTGTTGTTTGAGGAATTAACAGTTCACTCCCATGTCCCATCTTTCAGGCATGGCTGGCTGCAAAGAAATAAGGCAGAACAGTACAAGCTGCACAGAGACAGAAGTCTGCATTTCTGGAGATACTGTGGAAACCGGTCAGAAGGTTTAACCCCTATGAGAGAGGCAGGCGTGGGACCATTGTGATGCTCAAGGGCGCCCTCATCGGTTCATGGGAATTAAGGCACCTACTCTGTGCAGGGCATCCCACCAACGTGGGACGTCAGTGTCTCCAGATGGTGTCTCTCCGCTTTGACCTTTGAAGCTCACGCGCCCTCTCCGGCATTCTGACAGAGAGCTCCTTCTCTTGTTTGAAAATTCAGTGTGTTCTCTCGACTCTCTCGTTTTGCTTCCAGAGATTGCTCTGGGAAATGAAAACCATCCATGATGACGACACGTGTGCTATCTTGGTCGTTTCTTCCACCTTCTGGGGACTTCCCCCTGCTTCTTGCCAAGTTTCTGCCTCCCTCAGATTCCATTTTATCTCCTTCTTTTTATGCCTCACTCTTGGCATCTGTGTCACGAAATGTGCTCCCGATTTGCCGCTACCATGCTCATAGACACTTGCCACCAGCTATTGACTCCTTACTCCATTTAGATGAGGTTGGGTCGCTCGTGGTCTAGCAGGCTTATCTATTATAACAGTCTGATTCCCAGCCAGTACATAGATTCATTCAAACCTGTCTAAACTGGATGATAGATTAAGGTGTGGGTGCTGTTATTAATTAACAATTAGTAAGGTCTCTGAGTAGACTAGAGACCATGTATCACTTTGGAGAAGAGTTCTTGTTTGTCCAATAGTATTCATTCGACTATAGACAACCTCAGTTGGACTCACAGCCAGAGAGAGTGAGCGAGATAGAGATATGGAGAGAGAGAACGAACGTGAGAGAGGCAGAGACAGAGAAGGGTAGAGACAGACAGAGAGACTGGGACTTGTCATCACAGTCCTCGAGTACCTTTGACTCTTTGATTCAACTCACTGGAGGAATCCCAGGAATGTCTGTGCTAAGGCTCAGGAAGTGGAGACCCTGGTTGACCTAAGGTTTCATCTTGATTTAAGGATGACTGTTGTTTGAGGAATTAACAGCTCACATTACAATTTAAGGAAACCTCCTGAAGAACCCTACAGCCATTCTTTGATAGAATACCCACTCAAGGCCACAGAGCCTGAAATTCTGCCCTTAGAGTCCTGCCTTTGGGTATAAGCAGAAGTAAATTATTCACGAAAGAAAGGGAGGGGGAGTCCCTGGGGTGTTAAGGGCCACTATTGTTTGCATCCAGCAATTGCTGATGGAAGAAGTCCTGTTCTTTTATGCTGGGACAGAAGAGACTGGAATGCATTGGGCCGAGGTTTATCTTTCTTGGAATCCCCTGGAGAACATACAAAAATCTATTATAAGCAACAGCTCTGATGAAGGGCAGTTCCATACAGAGGGCTCACCCCTGGGATATGTAATCAGGGCCCCTAGGTCCAAATTTTCACTTGGTTCATGCCACTTGGGCAAACTTTCGAATGTTATTAACTTCTCTGTGCTTTGTGTTTTGTTTCTGTGAAGTGGAGCTTACGGTTGTGCTTTTAGAGGTAATTGTCCTTAAACAGTACTTATTGTGATGATTAAATGAGTTAATATTAGAAAAACACAGCAATGTATTATACTTAGCAAGTACTACAGGAGTCTTCACCATTAGTGATAATATTTTGGAAATTTGTTTTTCTTAACTTGTTCTTTCCTAAGGCAGTTTGGGATTGACTATAGCACATGTGAGGACATTTCATTGCAAGGGAAGGAAGGATGTTCTTGAGTTCAGGAGCCTCTTTCCCAGCCCTAGGGTGGTCAATCTGGGCACTTTTTTCAGTGCAGTGCTCCTGACACCCCAAGATCCACACGAGGAGAGTGCCTGGCTCCACAGAGGGAGATAGAGATATGGAGAGAGAGAACGAACGTGAGAGAGGCAGAGACAGAGAAGGGTAGAGACAGACAGAGAGACTGGGACTTGTCATCACAGTCCTCGAGTACCTTTGACTCTTTGATTCAACTCACTGGAGGAATCCCAGGAATGTCTGTGCTAAGGCTCAGGAAGTGGAGACCCTGGTTGACCTAAGGTTTCATCTTGATTTAAGGATGACTGTTGTTTGAGGAATTAACAGCTCACATTACAATTTAAGGAAACCTCCTGAAGAACCCTACAGCCATTCTTTGATAGAATACCCACTCAAGGCCACAGAGCCTGAAATTCTGCCCTTAGAGTCCTGCCTTTGGGTATAAGCAGAAGTAAATTATTCACGAAAGAAAGGGAGGGGCAGTCCCTGGGGGTGTTAAGGGCCACTATTGTTTGCATCCAGCAATTGCTGATGGAAGAAGTCCTGTTCTTTTATGCTGGGACAGAAGAGACTGGAATGCATTGGGCCGAGGTTTATCTTTCTTGGAATCCCCTGGAGAACATACAAAAATCTATTATAAGCAACAGCTCTGATGAAGGGCAGTTCCATACAGAGGGCTCACCCCTGGGATATGTAATCAGGGCCCCTAGGTCCAAATTTTCACTTGGTTCATGCCACTTGGGCAAACTTTCGAATGTTATTAACTTCTCTGTGCTTTGTGTTTTGTTTCTGTGAAGTGGAGCTTACGGTTGTGCTTTTAGAGGTAATTGTCCTTAAACAGTACTTATTGTGATGATTAAATGAGTTAATATTAGAAAAACACAGCAATGTATTATACTTAGCAAGTACTACAGGAGTCTTCACCATTAGTGATAATATTTTGGAAATTTGTTTTTCTTAACTTGTTCTTTCCTAAGGCAGTTTGGGATTGACTATAGCACATGTGAGGACATTTCATTGCAAGGGGAAGGGAAGGATGTTCTTGAGTTCAGGAGCCTCTTTCCCAGCCCTAGGGTGGTCAATCTGGGCACTTTTTTTCAGTGCAGTGCTCCTGACACCCCAAGATCCACACGAGGAGAGTGCCTGGCTCCACAGAGGGAGCTGAGAGTGGAGGAAGAGATGTTAGAACGCTGCTGTCAGGGTCTCTAACCCCAGCGAGGCTTCCCTGGTGGTACTAATGGTAAGGAATCCACCTGCCAGTACAGCGGTCAGGGGTTTGGTCCCTGAGTCAGGAACATCCCCAAGGCAGGGAAATGGCAACCCATTCAAGTATTCTGGCTCGGGAAATCCCATGGGCAGAGGAGCCTGGCGGGCTACAGTCCGTGGGGTTGTGAAAGGGTCGGGCATGAGTTAGTGACTGAACAATACCAGCTCACCCCAATGTGGTCTTTCCATTCATTCTTGTTCCCTTTTGGATGATGTAGAAGGTGTTCCACCCAAGTGGCTGAGGATGATCCAGTCCTGGTGACATTATGAGTGTCTTTTGTAGAAGGCGCTGACACTTTAGAGATAAATGGACCGAGGGGCTGTGCCTGTGACATCTACCATCTCGGTGACTCTTGATAGTTCACTGCATCTCAGAGCTGCAGTGTCTCCCGTATGGAACAGGCATGCCACAATGTGTCTGCTCCCCGGGTGGCGCCAGCCAAATGTGACGAGACATGTAACAGCAGCTTGTAAGCTGTAAAGAGTGACACAGATATGCGCTGTTACTAGGAGTGGTTCCTCTAATTTCTCTGTTCTCTACAAGCAGACCTGAATGTCAGCAACACCTGCAGGCTGCCATCACTTGGCTGTCAATTTCACTTAAGGACCTCATTCATAAGCTTGCGGCCGGGGATCGTACATTGGCGTCTCTAGCAGTGGCGATGGGCTATGGCCACTGTTGGAGAGTTCCGGGTCCTAATGCTGAACTCTTTTGTCATACAGGCATCCTGATATTGTTCAGAAGGGATGAGTCTCCCTCCTTCAATTTGTCAACCATTCGATTAATTTTGGAATATGAGCTGTTCTTTATGATACGACAGTCGATAAAGTGCTTTCAGAAATCAAGAGAATTTGGGGGATTGCAAGATGTTCTTGAGTTCAGGAGCCTCTTTCCCAGCCCTAGGGTGGTCAATCTGGGCACTTTTTTTCAGTGCAGTGCTCCTGACACCCCAAGATCCACACGAGGAGAGTGCCTGGCTCCACAGAGGGAGCTGAGAGTGGAGGAAGAGATGTTAGAACGCTGCTGTCAGGGTCTCTAACCCCAGCGAGGCTTCCCTGGTGGTACTAATGGTAAGGAATCCACCTGCCAGTACAGCGGTCAGGGGTTTGGTCCCTGAGTCAGGAACATCCCCAAGGCAGGGAAATGGCAACCCATTCAAGTATTCTGGCTCGGGAAATCCCATGGGCAGAGGAGCCTGGCGGGCTACAGTCCGTGGGGTTGTGAAAGGGTCGGGCATGAGTTAGTGACTGAACAATACCAGCTCACCCCAATGTGGTCTTTCCATTCATTCTTGTTCCCTTTTGGATGATGTAGAAGGTGTTCCACCCAAGTGGCTGAGGATGATCCAGTCCTGGTGACATTATGAGTGTCTTTTGTAGAAGGCGCTGACACTTTAGAGATAAATGGACCGAGGGGCTGTGCCTGTGACATCTACCATCTCGGTGACTCTTGATAGTTCACTGCATCTCAGAGCTGCAGTGTCTCCCGTATGGAACAGGCATGCCACAATGTGTCTGCTCCCCGGGTGGCGCCAGCCAAATGTGACGAGACATGTAACAGCAGCTTGTAAGCTGTAAAGAGTGACACAGATATGCGCTGTTACTAGGAGTGGTTCCTCTAATTTCTCTGTTCTCTACAAGCAGACCTGAATGTCAGCAACACCTGCAGGCTGCCATCACTTGGCTGTCAATTTCACTTAAGGACCTCATTCATAAGCTTGCGGCCGGGGATCGTACATTGGCGTCTCTAGCAGTGGCGATGGGCTATGGCCACTGTTGGAGAGTTCCGGGTCCTAATGCTGAACTCTTTTGTCATACAGGCATCCTGATATTGTTCAGAAGGGATGAGTCTCCCTCCTTCAATTTGTCAACCATGTACGATTAATTTTGGAATATGAGCTGTTCTTTTGATGATATTGTTGCTCTGACAGTCGATAAAGTGCTTTCAGAAATCAAGAGAATTTGTGATTGGCCAGGGTGGAATGAATGTTATAAATCAAGATTACCTGAAAGGGATATGAGAGAGAAAGGATGAAGCTGAGTCCGAGAGATATTGAGAGGAGGGATTTCCCTGATGGTCCAGTGGCTAAGGCTCCATGCTTCCAATTCAGGAGGCCCAGGTTCAATTTCTGGTGGGGCAACTAGACCCTACACCCTCCAACTAAAGATCCAGCATGATACAACTAAAAAGATCACTAAGACCTGGCCTAGCCAGATAAATAAATCTAAAAGAGAGAGAGAGAGAATGAGGGGAAATTTCCAAGAAACTTGAAAAAAATGTACCAATTTCCAGAAGCAGATTTCCAAGTGTTATTTTCAAAAGTCACTTTGATGGGAACATTTTCACTGGCAGATTTACATCATAAGAATATGGTTTTCTTAATTTTGTATACAGTTCAATGCAGGGACTTTTGGCTACACTGGAGTGAAGTTTTACAGGAAGAAAAGAAAGAGGAAATAGATGTCACCAACAGTGGTGGACAGAGCCAGCTGGGGTCAGGCCTGCGCTCTGCAGGTCACAGAAAACATTTTCAAGGACCTCGCCTTTCAGGTCTCGAGTGTGGACAGAAATAGAGCACAGAAGGTGCTTCTTAGGAGAGACTTCATCTTCCCGATATTTTATAGCTGAAAAATGGAGCAAATGAGTGTCTGGGCACAGACCCTTGGCAACAAGTGACTGGGAGTCAATGCGACACTGCAGGGACACAGAACTTCGCCTGTCGCTGAGCATATTACTGGAGAAATACTGTACAGAACCCAGCAGGCTTCGGCAAACAACACATCCCTTTAAGTTAATTGGTGTTATAGAGAAGCTGAAATGCTCTGCTTATTTACAAAGCTACAGATTTATGTAAAGCAAAACCAATTACACTTAATGCCTAAACTATTCCAGGTGCTCAGTGATAATGTTGCTAAGCACTAGACAAGAAACTAGTGGGTGAACGCCTCCTATTTCCAGTGGAAGCATGTGTAGTCTCTGCAATTTAGCTAATCACGACTGTCAGTCCCAACGTGAGAATTCTAAGTCCTTTTGGTGTTTGCTGGGGGTCACCTTTGTAATTCCCTAGATTTGTTTTTTCATCTCTAAGGACAAGGGAAAGCAAAATGAGCACTTTTTTTCTACTATGATGTAGAAATTAAGGAGACAAAGGCGAATGTGGGGAGGGAAACAACAAAATAAAGGAGACCCTTTCTAATGGTGAGAAGGATGCTTGGAGCTTCTGATTTGTACAGAGATGAGGCATGTTTAAAGGTTTCACGATCTTTGGAGTGTTCATTAAACCCAAATCACAAACTTGGCATTTAATCTTTTACAGCAAAGAAAGATTCTAAAGCAGATCAGCGATCAGTCTCACTGTTTTGTCAGAGAACAAATGCCCCCCCTCCGCCCCCCAAAAAGAGAAGGATTCAAAAAAGTTACTGGGCAAGAATTTTTGTCTGCGTTCATCTTTTTACTTGTCCTCAGAACAAACAAATGAAAAATAGTTTGAGTAAGAGAAACACCTGGTGCTTTACAGCTGCTCATTTGCAATTAAAAATGCATATCACACCTCATCAAGATGTATAAATCTTTTATCCTAAAGATCTAAAATATCTTAGGTGTACACAAGAGAGGTGCTTAATTGCAGAATCACTTACAGTCAACTGATAAAACCCACCTCTCCTATCCAGCTTGGACTGTCCTGGAGAGGAGCGTTGCTCAGATTTTAGGGAGCTTTTTTTTAGAACTGTCCTGGAAGTTGAGAGTGTGTGGGCACAGACCCTTGGCAACAAGTGACTGGGAGTCAATGCGACACTGCAGGGACACAGAACTTCGCCTGTCGCTGAGCATATTACTGGAGAAATACTGTACAGAACCCAGCAGGCTTCGGCAAACAACACATCCCTTTAAGTTAATTGGTGTTATAGAGAAGCTGAAATGCTCTGCTTATTTACAAAGCTACAGATTTATGTAAAGCAAAACCAATTACACTTAATGCCTAAACTATTCCAGGTGCTCAGTGATAATGTTGCTAAGCACTAGACAAGAAACTAGTGGGTGAACGCCTCCTATTTCCAGTGGAAGCATGTGTAGTCTCTGCAATTTAGCTAATCACGACTGTCAGTCCCAACGTGAGAATTCTAAGTCCTTTTGGTGTTTGCTGGGGGTCACCTTTGTAATTCCCAGATTTTTTTTTTCATCTCTAAGGACAAGGGTAAGCAAAATGAGCACTTTTTTTCTACTATGATGTAGAAATTAAGGAGACAAAGGCGAATGTGGGGAGGGAAACAACAAAATAAAGGAGACCCTTTCTAATGGTGAGAAGGATGCTTGGAGCTTCTGATTTGTACAGAGATGAGGCATGTTTAAAGGTTTCACGATCTTTGGAGTGTTCATTAAACCCAAATCACAAACTTGGCATTTAATCTTTTACAGCAAAGAAAGATTCTAAAGCAGATCAGCGATCAGTCTCACTGTTTTGTCAGAGAACAAATGCCCCCCCTCCGCCCCCCAAAAAGAGAAGGATTCAAAAAAGTTACTGAGAAAGAATTTTGTCTGCGTTCATCTTTTACTTGTCCTCAGAACAAACAAATGAAAAATAGTTTGAGTAAGAGAAACACCTGGTGCTTTACAGCTGCTCATTTGCAATTAAAAATGCATATCACACCTCATCAAGATGTATAAATCTTTTATCCTAAAGATCTAAAATATCTTAGGTGTACACAAGAGAGGTGCTTAATTGCAGAATCACTTACAGTCAACTGATAAAACCCACCTCTCCTATCCAGCTTGGACTGTCCTGGAGAGGAGCGTTGCTCAGATTTTAGGGAGCGTAAGAATGATTTGGGTGGGTTTGTTAGAACTGCTGATTCCTGGAAAAAGGTTTGGGTTGAAGCAGTCTGTGGTTGGGGGCAGAAATATTTGCCTGAAACAGGGAATGCTCCACAAAACTTTGACAAGCACTGCTACAGAGATTTGGGATGCTGGCTGTATTTGATTTTTTTTTGAATGAGTTTTTTTCACATTTCTTTGCTTATACCATTAAAATGTCTGTTGGAAGACAGTTTTCTGAATGTGTTTGAACTGGCAGCAGTGGAGAACAGAAGATGCCCTTTGGGCTTTGTTGTCGTTGTTCAGTCGCTAAGTCATGTCTGACTCTGTGACCCCATGGACTGCAGCACTCCAGGCTTCCCTGTTCTTCACTGTCTCCCAGGGTTTGCTCAAACTCATGTCCACTGAGTTGGTGATGCCATCCACCCATCTCTTCCTGTGTTGTCAGCTTCTCCTTCTGCCCTCAATCTTTCACAGCTTCAGGGTCTTTTCCAATGAGTCGGCCCTTCTCATCAAGTGGTCGAAATATTGGAGCTTCAGCTGTAGCATCAGTCCTTCTAATGAACATTCAGGGTTGATTAGGAGGTCTCCTTAAGCATCTCTGTTTAATCTGATCACTTGCCCTTTCCTCCAACACTCATTTACCACCTTACTTTTGTTTCGTTTCATCTCAATAATTCCACCACTTACATTTATTTTACAATTTCTTCAGTATGTGAATATTCACTTTTTGTTAAGGACCTCTATTTTAGTAATGTTGGTTTTTTTGAGAATGCTTTTAAGACTTTTTGATTTGGAACATTTTTTTAAAAGTCTTTAATAATTTTGTGACAATATTGCTTCTGTTTTATGTTTTGGTTTTTTGGCTATGAGGTATGTGGGATCCTAGCTCCCACCAGGGTTTCAACAGTGCACCCCCTTCATTGAAAGGCAAAGTCTTAATCACTGGATCAGCAGGGAAATCCTCAGTAATGCTGCTGTTTAATTCAGAGAAAATTGCCTTAATTCAGAACTTGATAGTGTAATAGCCGGATGAGGTACAGTAAAACTATATAGGTTTATTATTTATGTATAAGTTATAGATTATTTGTATATAGGTTTATTATTTACTCTGACAAAAACAGTATATGATTATGAAGCCTGGTATGTAATAAGTGCTCCATAAATGCACTGAAAGAATATTAACATACTGTTATTTTGATTCTAAGAATTGAAAACTAAAATTACAAAAACTAAGAAATGTCATATACATTGCTTTTCATGGCTGAACCATTGTAAAAGGTTACAAGATACTATGATATCCAGGAAATGTCAGTTTCTATTGTCATAGAGTAATTGCTTAGACTTTGAAATTATTTTATTAATTCAAATGCATAACGTGTTCATACAAAAGCATAATCGTTTATTAGAGGAGTCATAATTAGTCTTTGTAAATAAAGTACACAGATCACATTCCTAAGGCCACTCTCATATTAACACGTATTAGCTCTTAAATATAAAAGGCATAGTGCCCAGCTGAAGAAAACAGTGACTATTCTACTCATAAGACAGGTAGGGTTTCACAGGGCTGTTTCCCAAAGATCAATACTTGAAGAAAACTCCTGTGTACTGCCATAAAATTTCAGAGACTTTTCTTGGAGGGGAAGGGTTTCTTCTAGATTACTTCCACTGATGTTCTGGGCATTAAAATGATTTAGATTACAATATCTAAAAAAGAAAGAAAGAAAGGTTTTTTTCTTTTAAGACCAGATGTAGATGACTTGATAAATCACTTGCTTTCTCCCCGTGCTTGTCTCCCTTTTATTACAGCCCCATAGATACTGGCATCACGGTGTTGATTATTTAAGAGCATCTCTCCCCAGAACAGTCTGGTGAAATGCCAAGAGGAGTTTTAGGACATAGTAAGCGTCTCACACAGACCTTTAGATGGCGCTGTGTTACAGCCTGCCATGGGTCTGACGGTGAGTAAACCAGAAGGTCTGGAATTATCAGCTTAGTAGGCTTCATGATGGCAGGACTGGAAAGATTTATCAGATGCATCGTGTTACATTGCTTCCGTCACGTCTGATTCTTTGCAACCCTTTGGACGGTAGCCCTCCAGGCAAGAACACTGGGAATAGGTTGCCTCCTTCTCCAAGGGATCTTCCCGACGCAGGGATTGAACCCACATCTCCTATGTCTCCTGCATTGGCAAGTGAGCTCTTTACCACTAGGGTCACTTTACAGTGGTCAGAGGCACTGGGGAGGTTGTAAATTCGATGCTGAGACTGTGGGGGAAGCACCACTGTCAAAGAAGAAATCCATGAACATATTTCTAAAATGTGTCCCCTTATTCCCCGACTCAAAAAAAAAAATCTGAACTTCCCATCTTCTCAATGCCAGACAGCAAGCCAGGGCCCAGGACTCACCTTAACTTTCTGAATTCTCACTATGACCTGGGAATGATGAAACCAATTGGGCTGCCTCTAGAGACTGCTTTTTTTTTTTTTTTTTCAGCTTTATTGACATATAATTTTTTAAATTGAGATTTAGTTGCTTTACAATGCTCTGTTAGTTTCTACCATACAACAAATTGTATCAGCTATATGTACACACATATCCCCTGCTAGCCCTGCCCATCCCGCCCCTCTAGATAATCACAAAGCACCAGGTAGAGCTCCCGGTGCTGTACAGCAAGTTTCCATTAGCAATCGATTCCACCCATGGCATGGTGGTGTATATATATGTGTAAATCCCATTGTCCCAGTTCAGCCTACCCTTGCCTCCCCTGCTGTGTGTCTACATGTCTGTTCTCTATATCTGTGTCTCTATTCTTGCCCTGCAAATAAGTTTATCTCTACCATTTTTCTGATTCTGCTTGTATGTGTTTATATACAATTTTGCTTCTCTCTTTCTAACTGAATTCAGTCTGTATGACAGACTCGAGATCCATCCACATCTCGGCAAATGACACCAACTACTTCTTAAAACACAAGGTCAAATCTTACAGTGGGAGTGTAAGGGAAATTGAGAAACAACGCAGGTTTCTGAGAATTAGCTGATGGGTGACCCTCATAGGTTGGGAGGCCGTGGCCAGAGGGGGAAGAAGCCTTGCCTTCAGTGTCAGTTTGCATTGCTAAGTCTGTTTTGCTGCAAAGTTGGGGACATTGCTGTTGAATCCTTGTACAAGACTCTGACTTTCTAATCTGGTGTTCAGTCTAAGAGTGAGACAGGCATTTTGAAGGACATTTTACAGCATGGAAGCTCACTTTGAGAACATACACTTTGGAAGGTAAGAAATTTTAAAATTTGAGAAGCTCTGAAGACTTTTGATTTTTTTTTTTTTTAATTTTATCATGGATTCTGTCTTGCATGAGGTTTCAGTATCTCTCTGATGTTGGACCATAAGTTCCATGAAAGCAAAGGCATAGGTCATACTGACTTTATGTCCTTCTAAGTCACTACATCACATGACTGATATTCCCAAAGAGACTTATTAGATGAATAAAAGAATGATTCCGGTAAGGAATAAGTGGCGCTGGATGAAAGCCTAAATGACTAAATAGATAAATGAGCAGAAGGAAGTGAGGGAAAAGTTTATTGAGTTCCTGCTACATGGCGGGCATTGTGCTTGGTCTCGTATCAAAACTCATCTCCCTAAAATGCCCACAGAAGGTTGGAATTACTGTCTTTATTTTACAGGTGTGATGACAGAGGTTCAGAGAGGTTAGACGATTTGTTCAAAAGCACACAGCTATCCAAGAACATGTCGGTGAGAGAGAGAGAGAGAGAGAGACAGGCTGGCAATGGATGGATGGTAGAGGCTACGTATTAAGCCACTGAATGGTCTCAGGTGACTGGCTAAACGATTTCGCACAGTTTGTTATTGACCTTGAAATGGTCACTGCTGATTTAAAGGCCTGAATGGAATCCAAATCTTAAGCATCATTAGATTTCTAGCTATTTGTTTAATGATATTTGCTTTTAATGATAATGACTCATTCATTCTTATTATCGATATGGTTATTTTGAATTCTAAAATGGTACTGGATGGTGGAGGGGAGAAAAATCTTATTTTAGAATTGAGCAAAGAATTTTTTTATTATAAGGACTGATGGAAAAAGTGAAGTCTAAATGGAAATTTCTTGCTCTGAATATCTGTTAAATTTCTCTAATATGCTAATTTGTCCAGCCATGGAATACAAGTTTCCCATTGGCTCGGGGATGGCTCCCAGATCAATATTTCACGGACTCAGAAATCGTTCGTCTTACCACACACTTTCCTACCTTTGTGCAACAGTGCAGACTCCCAGGACGTTCAGCAACGTTAACGATGCCAAGGAGAAGAAGAAGCTTTCTAAATTGCCTTTGTTTAATGTGTTTGGAAACCAATTGCCTGTTTGGAACAAATGTAATTGTTATTCAACTGCAGAGTTATCAGTTTCTGTGAATATTTTATCATTCCACAATTCATAGAGCTTTATTCGCTTGAATAATGTCTACAGAGCAAAAAAATCACATCTGAAACTCAGAGTTAAAATTCATTTAATTCTGAAATTAACAGTGAAATAATCAGCAAAGCACACCAAATGTTTTCAAGGTCAAAAAACTTGATTTGCACAACACAAATACAGGTATCAGAACTGCGCTGTAAAAGTAACCCTGGCTATACTATTCATTGCAGGAATCACATTTTTTAGTCATTCTTATATGTTTCACATCTAGAACAGTGCTTGGCACCCCCATAGGGGTAAAATACATTGTTTGGTAAAATATATTCAATGTATGAAAAATATTTGTCATCACATGATAGCTGCTTGCATGGGCTAACTATAAAGTTAGCGAGATAATACATGTAGATGCCAGATGTTACTTTATTTTGATACCTGAGATAGGGTAAATCCAGTGTTACCTTATTATAATATTGCAGACCCTAATGATCAAATTTTCTTATAACCTGATGAGAATTCCTTCAACTGAATACCCTTAAGCAAGGAATCTTCACCTCCTTTTGATGTCAGACTGAGTGTGTGCTGGATTGTGCTGCGTCGCTTCAGTCATGTCTGACTCTGTGCAACCCCCATGGCCCATAGCCTGCCAAGCCTCTCTGTCCATGGGATATTCCAGGCAAGAAGAGTGGAGTGGGTTGCCATGCCCTTCTTCAGGGGATCTTCCCAACCCAATCTTCCCAACTCAACCAGGGATCAAGGCTGCATCTCTTACGTCTCCTGCATTGGCAGGTGGGTTCTTTACCACTAGGGCCACCTGGAAAGCTCCAGATTGAGTATGTAGGAAACTAATTAGGGTTCAAGGTCACTGCTTTTACTTTGCTCATAAGTTGTGACTGTTGCTTTGGATCTTTGCTAGAACTGTCTCTTTTCATACCTAAATCTCTTTACCTATATCCATACTATCTAGATGTCTTACACACATACTCAATTTTTCTTCTGTGGGTTTTGAGATTTAATATTGAATGTATGATATGAAGCATGAAGTCTTCTATCATATACATTATACATGCAGCACTTATTTTTAGGCACTGCTTTTTCAAACAGTAGTGGGATCTTAGTATTAACAAATATATCACAGATACATAGCATTACAGAAGCTGAAAACATTATTTAAAAGGCAAAATCTATCTTCGGATAGAGAGCTCAAATTCAACTGCTGTTCTGAATGGGTAGACTATTTCCCCTCCCCTAAACATTATGCATTATGAGAGCAGGAATCACATTTTTAGTCATTCTTATATGTTTCACATCTAGAACAGTGCTTGGCACCCCCATAGGGGTAAAATACATTGTTTGGTAAAATATATTCAATGTATGAAAAATATTTGTCATCACATGATAGCTGCTTGCATGGGCTAACTATAAAGTTAGCGAGATAATACATGTAGATGCCAGATGTTACTTTATTTTGATACCTGAGATAGGGTAAATCCAGTGTTACCTTATTATAATATTGCAGACCCTAATGATCAAATTTTCTTATAACCTGATGAGAATTCCTTCAACTGAATACCCTTAAGCAAGGAATCTTCACCTCCTTTTGATGTCAGACTGAGTGTGTGCTGGATTGTGCTGCGTCGCTTCAGTCATGTCTGACTCTGTGCAACCCCCATGGCCCATAGCCTGCCAAGCCTCTCTGTCCATGGGATATTCCAGGCAAGAAGAGTGGAGTGGGTTGCCATGCCCTTCTTCAGGGGATCTTCCCAACCC
Source organism: Tragulus kanchil (assembly GCA_022376925.1). Taxonomy (NCBI): domain Eukaryota; kingdom Metazoa; phylum Chordata; class Mammalia; order Artiodactyla; family Tragulidae; genus Tragulus; species Tragulus kanchil. Next base: position 272,176,867 of record JAIOJX010000004.1, on the reverse strand, counting down.
AATCTTCCCAACTCAACCAGGGATCAAGGCTGCATCTCTTACGTCTCCTGCATTGGCAGGTGGGTTCTTTACCACTAGGGCCACCTGGAAAGCTCCAGATTGAGTATGTAGGAAACTAATTAGGGTTCAAGGTCACTGCTTTTACTTTGCTCATAAGTTGTGACTGTTGCTTTGGATCTTTGCTAGAACTGTCTCTTTTCATACCTAAATCTCTTTACCTATATCCATACTATCTAGATGTCTTACACACATACTCAATTTTTCTTCTGTGGGTTTTGAGATTTAATATTGAATGTATGATATGAAGCATGAAGTCTTCTATCATATACATTATACATGCAGCACTTATTTTTAGGCACTGCTTTTTCAAACAGTAGTGGGATCTTAGTATTAACAAATATATCACAGATACATAGCATTACAGAAGCTGAAAACATTATTTAAAAGGCAAAATCTATCTTCGGATAGAGAGCTCAAATTCAACTGCTGTTCTGAATGGGTAGACTATTTCCCCTCCCCTAAACATTATGCATTATGAGAGCAGGAAGCCTTCATCACTGAAGAGTCAGATGCCAAGGTTTTCAGCATTTCCTTGCTTTTTTTAGGGAGCACCTCCTACACTGGGTTGTGAGCAATACATGTTCCAACAGATTTGATCTTCAGCATCATCTCTGGCACATGGGTTATAGGTTGCCTCCTAAACTAGAAGACGTTTTTTGGCCTCTCCCTTGACAGTGTATACCTTTAAGTGAAGTTTGAATGAAATGCTTTGTTCAAGGCTGATCGTCCGCAAGTGCGCAAGCGTGACAGAGGTGAAGCATTGTGCCATTTCCCATTTAAAGCTGCTTTTCTTCTGTCATTTAACTTCCCAACGACTATTATTATGGATCAACCATGAAAATTAGCTTGTGTCCATTATAGTCTAAGACCTATAATGAAATCTGGTATTGAGTTTAAAGCTATTTTGTAAGTCCTACTTCCCCATTTTATTAATTTGTGTTCCATTGCAATAGAAATTCATGGTTTTATTGCTGTATTGACATTCTGCCTTTATCTGATATTTAGAAGTTTCGCTGAATGTTTCCCTCCGTCTTTCAGGTATTTTGTAGCCCTCTTAATGTGTGTGTGTGTCTGTGTGTACAGAAACTAAACATTTGATTGTACATGAATGGGGGAGTCAAGGTAGAGGTCAAGATTAGGTGAGAGAGCATCACCCTTATTTTCAGGAAGAGCTGGACCACCCTGCTAAGCCTGTTCAAACAGCCCCATTTCCTTATTTCTCTTGAATTAATATCCCAATCATATTTCTGTCCTTTTCATTTCACATCAGCACTTTGCACATCATGCGATTATATCATTTTATCACCGTGTTTCTCTGACTAGAGTAAGAGGAGTTTGCACAGAGTAGACAAAGCCTCAGAATTAACATGACATGAATTCTTCTTGGAGCATAAATTTAGTCCATAATAAGTAACTTAAAAGACTATTTTTATTCTATAACAAAGTCAGATGAAGAAGATGAATATACACTTTGTAAGATCTTTAAAGGTAAAACAATATCTCTAAGAAATTGTGCATTTATAGCAATTACCAGCCTATCAGGGCTTCCCAGGTGGCACTAGTGGTAAAAAACCTGTCTGCCAGTGCAGGAGGCATCCGAGACAGGGGTTCAGTCCCTGTGTTGGGAAGATCCCCTGTAGGAAGGCAATGACAATCCACTCCAGTATTCTTGCCTGGAGAATCCCATGGACAGAGAAGCCTGGCAGGCTACAGTCCATGGGGTTACAAAGAGTCAGACACGGCTGAGTGACCTAGCAGGTATGCATGCACGCACCAGCCTATCAGGAGATGGCACTAGGTCCCTGGTAGCAGGTTGAGGGGGGGAGTATGTTTATATCTCTTGTCACTGGAGTGCTGGGGTTGGCACACGTGAGAAGCACTGTGACCTGGTATGTGCGTGGGGGTGACAGGAGAATGTCAAATTAGAAAAGTTAGAGAAACACAGTGGAAATATACAAATAGCACAAGATATTTTGGGAATGGAATTATTTTAAAAATAAAAGAGTGCCACACCACCTAGTCAAACTCCTGATAATACTCCTTTATTCATTCTTTTCTTTGTTAGTTTTTATTGTGGTATAGTTGATTCACAATACTTCTTAGTTTCTGGTATATAGCAAAGTGAATCAGTTATACATATATACCCTCATTTTCAGATTCTTTTCCATATAGACCATCGTAGAGTATTGAGTAAAGTTCTCTGTGTTAGGCAGGAGGTCTTTATTAGTTATCTATTTTATATATAGCAGTATTCTTTCTTACATATAATGTTTAATGTTCATCTTTCTTCCTAATGTTGATCTCATTCTAGTCCCATATTTTTGCCTTCTTTAGCTATAATTTAACATTAAAAGTGAAAAGGGAAAGTGTTAGTTGCTCAGTTGTATCCAACCCTTTGGAAACCCATGAACTGTAGCCCACCAGGCTCCTCTGTCCATGGAATTCTCCAGGCAAGAATAATTTGTTTGGGTGGCCATGTTCTTCTCTAGGGGATCTCCCCAATCCAAGGATCAAACCCAGGCCTCCTGCACTGCAGGCAGATTCTCTACTGTTTGAACCACCAGGAAAACTTTTTTTCTTAGTTTCAGATCAAATCTTTAAAGGTAAAACAATATCTCTAAGAAATTGTGCATTTATAGCAATTACCAGCCTATCAGGGCTTCCCAGGTGGCACTAGTGGTAAAAAACCTGTCTGCCAGTGCAGGAGGCATCCGAGACAGGGGTTCAGTCCCTGTGTTGGGAAGATCCCCTGTAGGAAGGCAATGACAATCCACTCCAGTATTCTTGCCTGGAGAATCCCATGGACAGAGAAGCCTGGCAGGCTACAGTCCATGGGGTTACAAAGAGTCAGACACGGCTGAGTGACCTAGCAGGTATGCATGCACGCACCAGCCTATCAGGAGATGGCACTAGGTCCCTGGTAGCAGGTTGAGGGGGGGAGTATGTTTATATCTCTTGTCACTGGAGTGCTGGGGTTGGCACACGTGAGAAGCACTGTGACCTGGTATGTGCGTGGGGGTGACAGGAGAATGTCAAATTAGAAAAGTTAGAGAAACACAGTGGAAATATACAAATAGCACAAGATATTTTGGGAATGGAATTATTTTAAAAATAAAAGAGTGCCACACCACCTAGTCAAACTCCTGATAATACTCCTTTATTCATTCTTTTCTTTGTTAGTTTTTATTGTGGTATAGTTGATTCACAATACTTCTTAGTTTCTGGTATATAGCAAAGTGAATCAGTTATACATATATACCCTCATTTTCAGATTCTTTTTCCATATAGACCATCGTAGAGTATTGAGTAAAGTTCTCTGTGTTAGGCAGGAGGTCTTTATTAGTTATCTATTTTATATATAGCAGTATTCTTTCTTACATATAATGTTTAATGTTCATCTTTCTTCCTAATGTTGATCTCATTCTAGTCCCATATTTTTGCCTTCTTTAGCTATAATTTAACATTAAAAGTGAAAAGGGAAAGTGTTAGTTGCTCAGTTGTATCCAACCCTTTGGAAACCCATGAACTGTAGCCCACCAGGCTCCTCTGTCCATGGAATTCTCCAGGCAAGAATAATTTGTTTGGGTGGCCATGTTCTTCTCTAGGGGATCTCCCCAATCCAAGGATCAAACCCAGGCCTCCTGCACTGCAGGCAGATTCTCTACTGTTTGAACCACCAGGAAAACCTTTGGTTGTGTAGCTCATTTACATAGTGAGCTTCATGCTCAAGAGAACCATCACCTGCATGGATAACATGGGACAAACACTAGGGAGTTCTCAAGATGGAGAGAAAGAGTCTTCATGAAGCTTAAATTTCTTTATATATTAGAGAGTATGTGTCTATGTAAAAAGACAGCATTGCCTATAAAAAAATGTAGAAAAAATACAGAAACAGCATTGTTGGAATTGGTGGAATTGGAGAGACTTTTGAAGTCTATCATTTAATAGTTTTATTGTTGGGCATTTGCCGAAATGGCCCATTCCAGCCTTGGGTTCTCCTCTCTAAAATGACATCAGTACCCGTGCCCTCACTAAGCTGATAATAGATAATAGAAAAGAGATAGTAGATGTCAAGGGTTGGGTTCAGAGGGTCTCCCCTCTCCCTCCCCACTTTCAAGGCGCTCATACAGAATCATGTAGCTTGAGCTTCATCTTTTTTTTTTAGTTTTAGATTTTTTCTTTTATTCTGAGCTTGATCTTGAGCCCATTTCCTGTCAGATATTTCTTCATGTTCTGTGTGCCAATTTTTTTTATTATCATTATCCCAGGACCGGTTGTAAAATGTTCCATTTAACATTGTCAGTTGACTCAGCTCTTAGGTACTATAACTTTATTTTAGTAGCTTATAAACTTTTATTGTCGTAATTCACATTTGTGCCATTTTTCATCTGACATTTCTAGCCGCTGATTGAAATCAGGAGTATCCTTGCAGAAGGAGACAAAGTGAAGGCTTCAGGTCTCGAATGGACTAACGAGATGTCTCTAGATCTTAGATGGGCTGGACAGGAAGGTTAACCACATGAGAAAAAATAGCCACATGAAGAGTCTGGGGGACTGACAAAGTGCTATTTATTAATGCTGACAGTGAGCCCTAGTTTATACTTTGATTTTGTAACCAGTTCATTAGTAATGAGTATTAGTTGCTCAGTTGTATCCAACCCTTTGGAAACCCATGAACTGTAGCCCACCAGGCTCCTCTGTCCATGGAATTCTCCAGGCAAGAATAATTTGTTTGGGTGGCCATGTTCTTCTCTAGGGGATCTCCCCAATCCAAGGATCAAACCCAGGCCTCCTGCACTGCAGGCAGATTCTCTACTGTTTGAACCACCAGGAAAACCTTTGGTTGTGTAGCTCATTTACATAGTGAGCTTCATGCTCAAGAGAACCATCACCTGCATGGATAACATGGGACAAACACTAGGGAGTTCTCAAGATGGAGAGAAAGAGTCTTCATGAAGCTTAAATTTCTTTATATATTAGAGAGTATGTGTCTATGTAAAAAGACAGCATTGCCTATAAAAAGATGTAGAAAAAATACAGAAACAGCATTGTTGGAATTGGTGGAATTGGAGAGACTTTTGAAGTCTATCATTTAATAGTTTTATTGTTGGGCATTTGCCGAAATGGCCCATTCCAGCCTTGGGTTCTCCTCTCTAAAATGACATCAGTACCCGTGCCCTCACTAAGCTGATAATAGATAATAGAAAAGAGATAGTAGATGTCAAGGGTTGGGTTCAGAGGGTCTCCCCTCTCCCTCCCCACTTTCAAGGCGCTCATACAGAATCATGTAGCTTGAGCTTCATCTTTTTTTTTTTTTTAGTTTTAGATTTTTTCTTTTATTCTGAGCTTGATCTTGAGCCCATTTCCTGTCAGATATTTCTTCATGTTCTGTGTGCCAATTTTTTTTTTTTTTTATCATTATCCCAGGACCGGTTGTAAAATGTTCCATTTAACATTGTCAGTTGACTCAGCTCTTAGGTACTATAACTTTATTTTAGTAGCTTATAAACTTTTATTGTCGTAATTCACATTTGTGCCATTTTTCATCTGACATTTCTAGCCGCTGATTGAAATCAGGAGTATCCTTGCAGAAGGAGACAAAGTGAAGGCTTCAGGTCTCGAATGGACTAACGAGATGTCTCTAGATCTTAGATGGGCTGGACAGGAAGGTTAACCACATGAGAAAAAATAGCCACATGAAGAGTCTGGGGGACTGACAAAGTGCTATTTATTAATGCTGACAGTGAGCCCTAGTTTATACTTTGATTTTGTAACCAGTTCATTAGTAATGAGTATTAGGCTACCGAGTAATAGAACATTCACAAAATATTTGGCGTTGTTTACAGCTCCCCCAAATATCTCTCACTCAGCTAGATTTATTTTGTTCATTTCAAAATTACTGGTTAAGAAGTTTTTATGTACCAGGAAATAGGCGTTTCATTGCTTAAGGACAGGGGATCAATGAACTGTAACATGAAACATGCAAACAGGTGCACCACATACCTTGTTGTATTGGACTTCACAGATACTGCAGTTTTTACAAACTGAAGGTTTGTGGCAACTCTTGTCAAACAACATTATTGGTGCCATTTTTCCAACAGACATTTTTTGGGGGGCCATACCGTGTGGCATGTAGGATCTTAGTTCTCCAGCCCAGGATGGATCCCTGGGCCCTCAGCAGTGGAAGTGCAGAGTTCTAACCACTGGACCATCAGGAAACTCCCCCCAAACAGAATTCTTTTTGAATTATAGTATGTATGTTGGAGGTTTTTTTTTTTAAGACACTTGCACTTTATTGTGCACTTAATAGGTTTCCAGTGTAAACATAAGTGTTACACTATACCATCTTAATAACTGGTTTAGTGTCTTAACATACCATGGCTTTCACACATATCATCTTAATAGTCGGTACAGTGTAAACATCACTGTTATATACATTGGGAAACCCCCAAAATTAACATGACTTGCTGTATTGCTATATTTGCTTTATAAATCTACAGTGTCTTTGAGGTATGCCTGTAATTACTCTTGAGCATTAGGCTTTATAGGCACTAAATAAAATGTTTCTGTTTATCTTAAATTATCATGGTCATTTTAGCCATAGAAGGACCATAGACTTATCTAAACTGGTTCTTATATTTTATTAAATAAAAGATGAAGGCCCAGAAAGGTAAAGGGAAGCTTCACCCAGTAGAACCCTTATTTTCTTTTTTATTTTGAACTTTCTTTTTTTTTTTTTTTTTTTTAATTTAGCCTCTTCTATTGATTTTTTAATTTTTAAATTTTCATCCATCTCTATTCTTTGACATGTGGGCCTTGTATTGCAGTGGCCTCTTTCACTGCAGAGCACTGGCTCTGGGCACATGCACCCCAGAGCGCTGGCTTGGAATTGGACCCACTGGTCCAGTTGCTCCTCGGCATGTGGGATCTTCCCAGGCCAGGGATTGAACTGGCGCCCCTTGTACTTTAAGGTGGACTCTTTACCCACTGGACCACCAGGGAAGCCCTATTTCTTCTTCTTCTTCTTCTTTTTTTTTTTTGGCCACTTTACTGATCTTTCATTTATTTATCTTTGTTCTTTGGCCTTTGTGGGTCTCCCATCACAGTGGCCTCTCTTGTTGAAGAGCACCGGCTCTGGGCACATGTGCCCCAGAGCTCCAGCTCTGCAGTTGGACACATTGGTCCAGCCTTTCCGACACACGTGGGATCCTCCTAGACCAGGGATTGAACTGGCGCCCCCTTCACTGCAAGGCGGTGTCATTGTCCAATGGACCACCAGGGAAGGGCCCCCCCTTTTTTTAGTATTTATTCCTTCCGCTGCCTCAGTCTTAGTTGTGGCACATGGGCTTAACTGCCCTGCAGCAGACGACATCTTAGTTCCCCGACCAGGAATTGAACTTGTGTCCCCTGCATTGCAAAACAGATTTTTAACCACCAGGGAATTCCTAGAGCCCTCATTTCTTACTCTTACAACTGCATAACTACAACACCCTATTGGCATGAATGTTAACTATTAAGTATGAGTTTTCTTAGCATCTTCTCAACAGTTCAAAAATGTCTGGATAGCAATCTTAGGAATATCTTACCCCAAATATCATCCATAGTTGTTGTATCATCCATAGATAGTTACAATGGCATTTCTGCCTGAATCCTGGGATGGACATTCAACTTATCATGAGACTCAGAATACTTTACACTAAATGTGAGGCTTCAGGAATGGGCTTGAGAAATACCTATGCTGAGCCGCACATGCTTTGATGCTGTAACAGCACAAGGCGGCTGTGTGAAAGAGGAACACTCTACTCCTGTCCCGTCTCAAGCCCTGTGTTGTAGGACCTAATATTCTGTGTGCCGCCTTTGTGTCTCAAGTGTCCCAGGGCCCCAGAGGCCTGACAACACATTTCTCTGCTTCGTCAGATACGTTCCCCACCCACAGGGGCAGTGTCCGCTCCAGGCTAGTTCCCTATTACCCAGATCAGCTACATTCCAGCCAGTTCTTAGCCTAACCGATTTCACTTCCTATCTGTCCTTCAACGTTATTCAGCCCAGCGGTTACATCCTCCTACGGGAACCAGAGATCACATCGCTGTTATGTTGCTAAAATCCTGTTCCCCACAGACCCTGCTTGTTTGCTGTCTTCCTGGGTGCAGCCCCATTGGGGCCGGGCATGGCATGCTCTCAATACTCGGATTATGAGCCCAGGTGATGAATAAACTGCTGTCGGTCTCACCTGCCCATGTGTTCATCTCCTGCTCTTTAGGGAAGAGGACTCCTCCCTCCCTGGCGTGGTGCATAGGAGGTGACTGAGATGTGCACCCACCACAGAAATCAAGGTCAGTTCTAGACAGAATGATAGTATTTGTTGTCGAGTGAATGCAGCATTACTGTTTTGAGCAGGGGAAGCGTGGACAGATGAGCCTGGCAGGCTATGGTCCCTAGGGTTGCAAAGAGTCAGACTTGACTGAGGCGACTTAGCGTTCATGCACGCCCTTCCCTACAGCCCTCTAGCCAGTACCCAGTGCTAGAGCCTCTCCTTCTAAACTTTATGCCGGGAGTGGAACTTCCATAAGCCATCAGACAAGAAGTAATGAGGGCACAGCACAATCATGGGACACTGCATCCCGGAAGTGTAGTTTTCAGAAAGGAAGCGTCATAGATGAACCTGAGTTCTGGGGAACATCCGAAAGGTAAGTATGCTTGAGACTGAAGGTTATAATTTCACTGCCTGATCAGAGTGTTGAAGAACCAGGAAATAATGCAGATAACATTCTCACTTCACTCTGCTTACTGCAGTAAATTGGGTTTTAACGAGGGTCTTTGGCAGAAGACTCTGGCAAAAATATGCACTCTGAGCTTGCACTATGCTACCTCGTTTCAGTCGTGTCTGATTCTTTGTGACCCCATGGACTGTAACTGGTCAGGCTCCTTTGTCCATGGGATTCTTCAGGCAAGAATATTGAAATGGGTTGCCACATCCTCCTCCAGGGGATCTTCCAGACCCAGGGATTGAACCCATGTCTCTTATGTCTCCTGCACTGGCAGGCAAGATTTTTATCACTAGCACCACTTGGGAATGTGATCGGAGGTAAGGAAATCCATACTCATTCTCAGTTAGTAGATAACTGCCTTTTAGTATCTATTCCTTGAAGATGAGTAAATAGAAAAAAATCAACATGAGGAGGGAAATGTGAGGATAGTATATATTATTCCTGCTGCTTACAAAACACCCCACACAAAATGACAATGGTTAAATAATAATAGTAATAGAATGAGAAACTCATACAGCAAAGGGAAAAATAAAATAGCGGAAAATACTAATTTCAAGAAACTGAAAAAGGCCATGTCAAAGGAGCATCAGAGGTCTTTATATCCTCCCTCCTGGCGTGGTGCATAGGAGGTGACTGAGATGTGCACCCACCACAGAAATCAAGGTCAGTTCTAGACAGAATGATAGTATTTGTTGTCGAGTGAATGCAGCATTACTGTTTTGAGCAGGGGAAGCGTGGACAGATGAGCCTGGCAGGCTATGGTCCCTAGGGTTGCAAAGAGTCAGACTTGACTGAGGCGACTTAGCGTTCATGCACGCCCTTCCCTACAGCCCTCTAGCCAGTACCCAGTGCTAGAGCCTCTCCTTCTAAACTTTATGCCGGAGTGGAACTTCCATAAGCCATCAGACAAGAAGTAATGAGGGCACAGCACAATCATGGGACACTGCATCCCGGAAGTGTAGTTTTCAGAAAGGAAGCGTCATAGATGAACCTGAGTTCTGGGGAACATCCGAAAGGTAAGTATGCTTGAGACTGAAGGTTATAATTTCACTGCCTGATCAGAGTGTTGAAGAACCAGGAAATAATGCAGATAACATTCTCACTTCACTCTGCTTACTGCAGTAAATTGGGTTTTAACGAGGGTCTTTGGCAGAAGACTCTGGCAAAAATATGCACTCTGAGCTTGCACTATGCTACCTCGTTTCAGTCGTGTCTGATTCTTTGTGACCCCATGGACTGTAACTGGTCAGGCTCCTTTGTCCATGGGATTCTTCAGGCAAGAATATTGAAATGGGTTGCCACATCCTCCTCCAGGGGATCTTCCAGACCCAGGGATTGAACCCATGTCTCTTATGTCTCCTGCACTGGCAGGCAAGATTTTTATCACTAGCACCACTTGGGAATGTGATCGGAGGTAAGGAAATCCATACTCATTCTCAGTTAGTAGATAACTGCCTTTTAGTATCTATTCCTTGAAGATGAGTAAATAGAAAAAAATCAACATGAGGAGGGAAATGTGAGGATAGTATATATTATTCCTGCTGCTTACAAAACACCCCACACAAAATGACAATGGTTAAATAATAATAGTAATAGAATGAGAAACTCATACAGCAAAGGGAAAAATAAAATAGCGGAAAATACTAATTTCAAGAAAAACTGAATTCAAAGGTAAGGCCATGTCAAAGGAGCATCAGAGGTCTTTATATATTGATGAAAAGCTCAAGTCAAATTGCAGATATGTCAATGAATAATCCTTAGGTAACGAACCATAGCAAAATCTGTTGGAAACACAGAGATAAAAATAAGTATATAAATAATACTTCTGGATGATGACATCATACTTTGCTAAACATTTTTTGAAATTTTGGCCTCTTATTGTTTTATTTATTTATTTTCATCCATCTTTATTCTTTGGCACGTGTGGGTCTCCCATTGCAGTGGACTCTTTCTTTGCAGAGCACCAGCCCTGGGCACATGTGCTCCAGAGTGCTGGCTCATAATTGGACACACTGGCATGTGGGATCTTCCCAGGCCAGGGATGGAACCAGTGCCCCTTTCACTGCAAGGCAGATTCTTTACCCACTGGGCCACCAGGGAAGCCCTGATCAATTTTTCTGATAGAATAGGCCATAAGGAAAATAATGTAGAGAATTAGAATAGTGTGATTGGCACTTTGCTATACATCTGAAACTAATGCAATACTCTACAACAACTATACTTTAATTTAAAAAGAATAATATGATTGGTAAGAGTTTAGTTAAGATTACAACATTGTTCAGTACACAGAAAAATGTTAGAGGAGTTTACAGAAGTTTAGATAACATTAATGACAAACCAAATTCCTACAGACTGAAGATTCTCCTCCTAAATAACTAGCTGTCAAAGAGGAAATGAAATCCACCGTCACAATGTATTTAGAAAATAAAGAAAATGAAAAAATTGCATTTACAAATTTACTCATACAGATTTGAATCCTATTAAGAGACATTTAAAGGCACACAGTTTTCACTTTTAGAGTGATAATAAGGATACATGAATTAAGCACTGAACACAAAAGAATCAGAAAATAAATAAAACAAATCTAAGGAAAGTAGGAGGAAGGAAAATTGAACAGAAAGTCAATATCAAGAAATACATTAAGTAGTTCAAAGAGCTGAATCATGGCAGGAAAATATAATAATAACAACAAAAAGCATTGACAAATCCAATCAAAATATACAACAGAAGAATCAGAACATAGAACAATGTTAAGTTATGGGTATGCTAGGTTAGTGTCAAAACATGTTATGGAAATGAGATGATTATCTAGGAAGACAGTATTTGCCAAAATAAAACCAAGAAGAAATGAAAAATCTTAATGGCAAGAAATAGCAGGGAAAGAAACATTGTAAAGGGTGGTTCTCAAAAGAGACCATGGCCCCACAGAGTGGGAGAAAATCATAGCAAATGAAACAACAGACAAAGAATTAATCTCCAACATCTACAAGCAACTCAGACAACTCAGCACAGGAAAAACGAACAACCCAATCAGAAAATGGGAAAAGGATCTAAAGAGACACCTCTCCAAAGAGGACATACAGATGGCCCAAAAGCACATGAAATGATGCTCAACCTCGCTTATTATTAGAGAAATGCAAATTAAAACCACAATGAGATATCACCTCACACTCATCAGAATGGCCATTTTCAAAAAATCTGCAGACAACAAATGCTGGAGAGGGTGCGGAGAAAAGGGAACCCTCTTGCATTGCTGGTGGGAATGTCAATTGATACAGCCTCTATGGAAGACAGGATGGAGATTCCTTAAAAAACTAAAAATAGAAGCACCCTATGACCCAGCAATCCCACTATTAGGCCTATATCCTGATGAAATCAAATCTGAAAGAAGCACCTGTACCCCAAAGTTCATTGCAGCTCTCTATACAATAGCCAGAACATGGAAGCAACCTAGATGTCCATCGACGAATGAATGGATACAGAAGCTCTGGTACATATATACAATGGAATACTACTCAGCTGTTAAAATAAATGCAGAAGACTCAGTCCTAATGAAGTGACTGGCTCTAGAACCTATCATAAAAAGTGAAGTAAGTCAAAAAGAGAAAGACAAATACAGTATACTAACACACATATATGGAATCTAGTAGGACGGCCTTGATAACACACACAGGGAACTCATGGAAAAACAGGCAGAGCATAGACATAGGGACATTGTGGGGAAGAAATGGGGAGGGGGAGGCATGGAGGGAGTAACATGGAAACCTATACTGTCATGTGTGGAAAAGATAGCTAGTGTCATTGTGCTAAGGGAATAGGATGGGTTGGGGCAATGGTCCGGAGGGGTGGGATGGGGGAACTCGGGGGGTGGGGACCAGGGATATGCATATGACTGATCTGGGAACATACATGTCTGTGAACAACAAAACTCTGTAAAACCTTTAAAATAAAGAACTATATATATTAAAAAAAAAGAGAGACCTTGGGTTCTGAATGCACTTTTTAATTTTCATGGAAGGAGAGACTCTTTCCTCCGGATCTTACAGAGCAAAAGATCATCAAGTATTGATACCACCGAGGATTGTTTATCCCGTGTATGTTAAGATAATTTAATATGGAAAAATCTATTAATTAAATATACTTTAATGTCAGGAGTAGTAAGAAAAATCAAAAGGTGATCTCAAGAACTGCTTAAGAAGCATTCAATAAAATTTATTCTGATGTATTTAAATCTTAGAGAACAAGAAACAGAAATGTTCTTATGATAAAGAACATCCTTTAAGATTATTTTTAGAAACCTGCAAATATGCTTAATAGAAAAGTAAGAAAACTTCCTATTAAGATCATGAGGAAGATAAAATGTGACTATCTTTTGGTATTAACATTTCCCTCAAGTTCTGTGTCCTGATGAGCATGCACAGCAGAGAAGTTAGTATTGAAAACAAGGATGAAAATTATATTTATCTTAAGATCAGAAAATTCTGCTGTAAATGTAAAAGGATCAACTAACATGCCCTCATAAATTTACTAAGAAAGTTTAAGAAGTTGGATGCAAAATGAAGACATAAGCATTAATAATCTCGCTATATAATCGTGATTATCTCAGTGAGGTATAATGAGGGAAAATGATTCAGTTCATAATAGCAAAGAGAAAAAGAACATAAAATGCCAACAACAACTCTAAGAAGTGTACAGGATATATACAAAGAAAAAATATCCCACTGAACTGAATTTTTGAACATTGAATAAATTAAAAATATTATATACTTAGATGGAATACTAACTATTGTTGAAACTTTTCCCCCTCAAATTAACTATCAACCTCTACTTATTTCATTAAACAAAAACAGGATTTGGGTAAAAGTAATAAAATGATTTTTAAATTTCTATGGAGGTGTAAACCATAGCGAATATGACTTATTATATTTATTAGATTTTTATAAATGAAGAATGAGCATGAGAATTATGATTAGTAATACCTGATATGCAATGCATTCATGCATGCTTAGTCTCTCAGTTGTGTTCGACTCTTTGCAACCCCATGGAGTGTGGCGCTCCAGGCTCCTCTGTCCATAGGATTTCCCAGGCAGGAATTTGGAGTGGGTTGCCATTTCCTTCTCCAGGGGATCTTCTTGACCCAGGGATCAAACCTGTGTCTCCTGTTCCTGCTGCAGTGCAGACAGATTATCCACTGAGCCACTGGATGCATTATATATCATAAGACTGTAATAATTAAAAACAGCTTAATACTAAGCTAAAATCAGGAGGCATCTGAAAGGAATAAGACATTAGATATCCTTGAAACTATATTAAGACCACCTGAGAACTAAGACTACATTAAAACACACATCACTAACTAACGTCAGGAGTAGTAAGAAAAATCAAAAGGTGATCTCAAGAACTGCTTAAGAAGCATTCAATAAAATTTATTCTGATGTATTTAAATCTTAGAGAACAAGAAACAGAAATGTTCTTATGATAAAGAACATCCTTTAAGATTATTTTTAGAAACCTGCAAATATGCTTAATAGAAAAGTAAGAAAACTTCCTATTAAGATCATGAGGAAGATAAAATGTGACTATCTTTTGGTATTAACATTTCCCTCAAGTTCTGTGTCCTGATGAGCATGCACAGCAGAGAAGTTAGTATTGAAAACAAGGATGAAAATTATATTTATCTTAAGATCAGAAAATTCTGCTGTAAATGTAAAAGGATCAACTAACATGCCCTCATAAATTTACTAAGAAAGTTTAAGAAGTTGGATGCAAAATGAAGACATAAGCATTAATAATCTCGCTATATAATCGTGATTATCTCAGTGAGGTATAATGAGGGAAAATGATTCAGTTCATAATAGCAAAGAGAAAAAGAACATAAAATGCCAACAACAACTCTAAGAAGTGTACAGGATATATACAAAGAAAAAATATCCCACTGAACTGAATTTTTGAACATTGAATAAATTAAAAATATTATATACTTAGATGGAATACTAACTATTGTTGAAACTTTTCCCCCTCAAATTAACTATCAACCTCTACTTATTTCATTAAACAAAAACAGGATTTGGGTAAAAGTAATAAAATGATTTTTAAATTTCTATGGAGGTGTAAACCATAGGGAATATGACTTATTATATTTATTAGATTTTTATAAATGAAGAATGAGCATGAGAATTATGATTAGTAATACCTGATATGCAATGCATTCATGCATGCTTAGTCTCTCAGTTGTGTTCGACTCTTTGCAACCCCATGGAGTGTGGCGCTCCAGGCTCCTCTGTCCATAGGATTTCCCAGGCAGGAATTTGGAGTGGGTTGCCATTTCCTTCTCCAGGGGATCTTCTTGACCCAGGGATCAAACCTGTGTCTCCTGTTCCTGCTGCAGTGCAGACAGATTATCCACTGAGCCACTGGATGCATTATATATCATAAGACTGTAATAATTAAAAACAGCTTAATACTAAGCTAAAATCAGGAGGCATCTGAAAGGAATAAGACATTAGATATCCTTGAAACTATATTAAGACCACCTGAGAACTAAGACTACATTAAAACACACATCACTAACTAACTGGTTTCATTTCATTTATCCTATGACTGTGTGATATTTTTGGTTTAACTATCTTTCCTCAATATATATCAAATTATGTTGTGAGACTTGTTTATTTGAATCAAGTAAGTGTTATTATCTTCACTTAATACAATAATTAAGTCCACATGAATAATTCTATTCTACTAACATTCCATAGGGCTTCTCTGGTGGCTCTGTGGTAAATAATCTGCCCGCCAGTGCAAGAGACATGGGTTCAGTCCCTGGTTGGGAAGATCCCCTGGAGAAGGAAATGGCAACCTGCTTCAGTGTTCTTCCCTGGAAAATCCCATGGATAGAGAAGCCTGGCAGGCTAGTCCATGGGATCTCAAAGAGTTAGACATGACGAAGTCACTGAGCATGCAGAATTCTACACCATAGGTAAATGCAATGAAATTAATCACAATGAAAAAAATTAATAGATTTGATTATTAATACATACCAGCAAAACACATGTTGCACAGATTCATCTATAAAGTTAAATGTTTAGTTAAAACTGGGAAAATATTAGCTATAAATGACAATGGTATAATAATATTCCTAAAGTTTAAAGAGCATAGAAAGCAATAAGAAAAACAAATAGACCAAAAGAAAAAGAGTCAAAGAATATGATATATCATTTTATGAGGGAAAAAAGCAATGTTTATAATATTAAAAATTTCCATTTCCGGTTCTTAAAAATACAGATTAAAGTAGCAATGGAATATAATTTTTTGCTAATCATATTGACAAAGATAAAGTACTAATATACTCAGGGCTGAAATTGATACACTGAGACAAGTATTATCCTGCCACACTTGTGGCAGAATTGATGTAGCCTTTTAGAAAACAATTTGGCTTTACTTCTCAAGAGTCTTTAAAATATTTAACTTCACTGAAAGAGCAATCACATTCCCAAGATTCTATTCTAAGGAGACAATCCTAAGTTGATGTACTTTAAGATTATATAAAATATGCACACCTTAGTAATATTTATAGCATTAGGAAATGGGAAAAGCCTAAAGATTCCTGTAAAAGGGAAAGCCACATTAAAGTAATATATATATAGATCTCTTTCTCTATATATATATATTTATACACACAAACACACACAAACATATATATATAAACAGTTGAAATCTGCCTTGAATCAAAAACAATATGCTTCAGTCACAATTTTGCATGTATATATCCCCATCCACACAATGAAAATATCAAGTAATTGTTAAAAATAAGCTTTCTTTTGGGGAAGAATTTCAGATGACATGGGATATTTCTCAGTATTTTCAAGGAAAGAACAATAGGTGGGTACATGATATATAAATTTGTTTATTGAACTATCAGCAAGATTAATTCAGGCACTAATTTTGCTTAAAATGTATGCCCATAGGCTTCCCTGGTGGTTTAGTGAACCAGGGAATCTGCCTGCCAATGCAAGAGACATGGGTTCTATCCCCGATCCAGGAAGATCCCACGTGCTGTGGAGCAACTAAGCCCATGAGCCACCACTATTGAGCCTGTGCTCTAGGGCCCAAGAATGCAAATCCTGAGCCTAGGCACCACAGCTGCTGAAGCCTGTGCTCCCTGGAGCCCATGCTCCGCCAGAGAAGCCACTGCAACGAGAAGCTCGAGCACTGCAATGAGAGGGTAGCCCCCGCTCACCACGACCAGAGAAAAACCCATGGAGTGATGAAGACACAGCACAGCCAAATATAATGAAATAAATAATTTAAATATATATATATACTCATATAAATTTAACACCAACACACACAAATAAACATTTATGGAAGAGAATTTGCCCAAATAATTACTTCTGCTATCTTTTCAAAGTATTTTTTCTCCATCCCTTTATACTTTGGATTTATTTCACCATACATGGCAGAAAAATAATACTTAAAAACAGACAGGCACCCTTATGGCAGAAAAATAATATTTTAAAATCACTTCATAAAATATACTTTGAAAAAATCTGACTTCCAAAAATCATTTCTGATTTATTATAAAAGATCAGAAATGGCTGGTTTTCCAGAACAACCAACTCTCATTCAGCAAAGTAATGGATAATGACCCCAATATTGTAAGCTAAAAGTTATGTGCTATTTATGAGTCTGTCCTAAGATTTTATTTTGGACATTGTAATGACACAAATGATAATAACCAGTCAATTCTGAATCATTCATTGATATTTCATTGTATACTCTACTGAAATCCTAGATTTACCCAATGCCCGAGGCATACACAACAGTATTTTAAGTGTTGAAGGATATTGTGTGTTTTTTAAAAATTGTATTTATGTTTTAATTGGTGGAAAATAGCTTTACAATTCTGTGTTGGTTTCTGTGGAATAATACATGATATATATGTATATATAATTGTGACTGAAGCATGTTGTTTTTGATTCAAGGCAGATTTAAACTATCTGTTTTTTGGAGAAAGAGGCAGTATTATCTCTTTTGACTAACTACTATCTCATTCTGAACATGATGGAACTGTGAACATGTTTCTTTTTTTGATTGGGGCTTCCCTGGTGGTCCAGTGGGTAAGGACACCGCCTTGCAGTGCAAGGGGCGCCAGTACGATCCCTGGCCTGGGAAGATCCCACATGCCGCGGAGCAGCTGGACCGATGTGTCCAATTACTGAGCTGGAGCTCTGGAGCGCATTGTGCCCAGAGCCGGTTCTCTGCGACAACAGAGGCCACCGCGATGGGAGGCCCACACGGGCCAAAGAACGAAGATGGATGAAAATAAACAAATGAAAGACCAATAGAAGTGGCCCGCCCGCCCCCTCCCTTCCCAACCCGCCCCCTCATAAATAAATAAATATTTTTAAAAAAATTTTTTGAATGAAGTATAGTTGATTTGTAATGCTGTGTTAATTACTGCTGTACAGAAGTGATTCAGTTATACACACACACACACATATATATATATGTACATGTATATATATATATATATATATACATATTCTTTTTAAAAATATTCTTTTCCATTATGATTTCTCGTAGGTTGTGGAAAATAGTTCTTTATGCCATACAATAGGACCTGTTGTTTATCCAGTCTATAAATAAAGATCTACATCTGCTAACCCCAACCTCCCACTCCATCCCACCCGGAACTGCCTCTCTGTTGGCAACCACAAGTCTGCTCTCTGTGATTCTGTTTTTGTTTCATAGATGGGTTTTATTTGTGTCATATTTTAGATTCTACATTTGTGATGTCATATGGTATTTGTTTTTATCTTTCTAACTTATTTCACTTGGCATGATAATCTCTACTCGGATTCACGTTTGCTGCAAATGGCATATTTTTCATTGTTTTTTATGACTGAGTAGTATTCATTATATATATATATATATATATGTATGCATATGTGTGTGTGTATATATATATATATATATATACATATACATGTGTGTGTATATATATATATATATATACACACACACACACACACACATCTTCATTATCCATTCATCTCTCAGTGGACTTTTAAGTTGTTTCCACGTCTTGGCTATTATGAATACTGCTGCTCTGAACATAGAGGTGCGTCTATCTTTCTGAATTACAATTTTGTCCAGATAATGGCCAGGAGTGGGATTGCTGGGTCATATGGCAAATCTGTTGTAGTTTTCTAAGGAACCTTCACACTGTTTTCCACAGTAGTTGCACCAACTTACATTCCTATCAGTATTCCGATATTGTTGATAGAAATGTAAGTTTCTCTTTCTGTCCCCCTCTAGCATATAGACTTTTTAATGATGGCCATTCAGACCAGTATGAGGTGGTACTTCATTGTGCTTTTGATTTCTGTTTCCCTAATGATAAGCAGTGTTGAGCATCTTTTCATGTTCCTATTGGCCATCTCCATGTCTTCTTTGGAGAAATGTCTATTTAGGTCATCTACTCATTTTTGAATAGGGCTGTTTGTTTTCTTGTTGTTGAGTTATAGGAACTGTTTATATGATTAGGTACCATTTGTTCATTTCTTTTATCAGAACATTGAAAACTTTAAAATGTGCCTTGTGAAATTTTTTAAATGATAATTGGGCATGGAGAGCAATGATTTCCTTCAAACTTTCTTAGATATTTTGAAAAGTTATTGTATAACAGGAATCATCTAGCAAACATCCAAAACTGCTGAGGCAAAACTGAAATGGGTTTTACACCTTACTTTATTTTGGGCATATCTATCACTTCACTGTGTGCTTCTTGCTTGGGAGCCAAGAACTAGGCAATTAAAAAGATGTAAGCATCATTCGCCAGGGTGGATGTGCTTCTGTATATTGAGAAATAAACCCTGCATGGTAAAAAGAGCTTTGAAATCAGGAATCCACCACGACTATAGGATTTGAGCAACTTGTATGACTTTCTGAGCTCATTTTCTTCTTATCCATGACAGGGCTACAAATACCTACCCCCAAAGAATTGTTGTGAAGATTTAATGAAATAATATCCTTGTGAAATGCATGAAGCAAGGTCTGCATATAACTGACACTTAATAAATGTTAATTTCTTTCCTTCCTCCTTTCGGTAACCTGATTTAAATGCTTCATTTGAGATTCATAGCTCTCCTACCTGAGTTAATTTTTAAAACACATTAATTTTCATGATACCTGAAGGAAATAATATGTAACAACTATATTCTAACTTTGGCTTTTCTACTACTTTTCCATATTTATCTAATAACTGCTCCAATTATTATTACCCTCAGTTTACAAAGAAACAGAGGCACAGAGAGGCTGAGCTGTTTGTCTAAAGTCACGTAAAGGAGACAGAACAAGTATTTGTTGAATGAATGGGTGATTGGAGCTTGGGTTCTGAATCTACAAATGCCCAGTGCTTTTTTCTTGTAACTATGTCTGCATGGAGACTTAAATTTGCATTTCTACTTCTTGGGAATTGTGGATAAAAATGAAATCAGCTTTCTGTTTCTAGGAAGGGACGCTGTGTCTTTCAGAATTGTAGAGAAATCTCTATGCATTGTTCACTTGAACTGCAAGATTATGGGCCTGGATGCTATTTGGGATAACAAGCTTTCTTAGAAGGGTGAGTTCATTCTCTTGAAGAGCATTGGGAGGTACAAACCCATCAAGATAGTGTGTTCTCATGATGATTTCAATGAATTATCATGGAAATGAGCTTTAGAAGAGAGGTAATGCTTTGTGATAATAGCCCGATAATGCCATTAGCTATGAACTGTAATTGTAACAGTATTAGTCAAATGAATATATCTGATATTAATTTGAGTGTCAAATATTTCTATAAGGTTCTTCTTTTTAATTAAACATCAGCCTTGGTATTATTAATTCAGTATCTAGCCAGTACTTGCACATAGTAGGAACCTAATATGTTTTTGTGGACTGAATGAATAAATCCATCTGTAAGTGGAGCTATTTCAAAATGAAATATTGAATTTAAATAACATCATGGATATAGCAGGAACTGATTTTTGCCCCGCATCTGCTTGCTTGCACAGTCTGTTCTCTCGTTTGCAGCTCTGATTAGCTAATGGTGTAGACATTAATTTCAAGGTTTGAGAAGGAAGCTTTGCTCATTTTTTGCAAATTATAGGGAAGTAGCCTATAAGTTTTACCCCCCAAGTGCTTAAAATCAAGAATAGAGTTTGTGCCTTTCTCCCTCTATCTTGTGATCTTTAGGTCATTTAAAAATCTACCAGACCATTTCATGTCTACCTTAAGCACCTGAATATCACTGGGTGAAATCATGCTTTAGGTGGCTTGAAATCACTCTTCATGGTCTCCAATGTCAACCGGGCCTTCAGCCCTGCTGCCCATCCTGAAACTACTCTTCCTCTATTTATTTATTTTGACTGTTCTGGGTCTTTGTTGCTGCACTTGAATTTTCTCTAGTTGCAGTGAGCAGGGTTATTCTCTAATTGCAGTGCATGGGTTTCTCCCTACAGTGCCTTCTCTTGTTTTGAAGCACCATCTCTAGAGTATGGACTCAGTAATTGTGGTGCATGGGATTAACTGCTCCCCAGCATGTGGAATCTTTCAGGACAAGGACTTGAGCTTGTGTCCCCTGCACTGGCAGGCTGATTCTTAACCACTGCATCACCAGGGAAGTCCAACACTTCTCTTCTAAATCTTCTTTTCTATCTCTCAAAATAACACATTCCTAGCCCCTGGTCTTCCTACTCTTCATTTTCATCCTAGTTTTCTTTTGCTGCTTACTTTATAAAGAAAGTTGGGACCCTTCAAAGGAAGACTGCAGTCTATTTCTCACATGAGAACTATACATCTGCTTGCACCTGCACAAACACTCTCCTTTTTTTCTTTCAGTGCTGGAAAGAAGTATCCATCCTCTGATAGGAATTTGATCTCCTTTTCTCTTTGCAATTTTTTGCCCATATATATTTCTATAAGGTTCTTCTTTTTAATTAAACATCAGCCTTGGTATTATTAATTCAGTATCTAGCCAGTACTTGCACATAGTAGGAACCTAATATGTTTTTGTGGACTGAATGAATAAATCCATCTGTAAGTGGAGCTATTTCAAAATGAAATATTGAATTTAAATAACATCATGGATATAGCAGGAACTGATTTTTGCCCCGCATCTGCTTGCTTGCACAGTCTGTTCTCTCGTTTGCAGCTCTGATTAGCTAATGGTGTAGA
Source organism: Tragulus kanchil (assembly GCA_022376925.1). Classification (NCBI taxonomy): domain Eukaryota; kingdom Metazoa; phylum Chordata; class Mammalia; order Artiodactyla; family Tragulidae; genus Tragulus; species Tragulus kanchil. The sequence goes on along the minus strand of JAIOJX010000004.1, from coordinate 272,154,827 downwards.
CATTAATTTCAAGGTTTGAGAAGGAAGCTTTGCTCATTTTTTGCAAATTATAGGGAAGTAGCCTATAAGTTTTACCCCCCAAGTGCTTAAAATCAAGAATAGAGTTTGTGCCTTTCTCCCTCTATCTTGTGATCTTTAGGTCATTTAAAAATCTACCAGACCATTTCATGTCTACCTTAAGCACCTGAATATCACTGGGTGAAATCATGCTTTAGGTGGCTTGAAATCACTCTTCATGGTCTCCAATGTCAACCGGGCCTTCAGCCCTGCTGCCCATCCTGAAACTACTCTTCCTCTATTTATTTATTTTGACTGTTCTGGGTCTTTGTTGCTGCACTTGAATTTTCTCTAGTTGCAGTGAGCAGGGTTATTCTCTAATTGCAGTGCATGGGTTTCTCCCTACAGTGCCTTCTCTTGTTTTGAAGCACCATCTCTAGAGTATGGACTCAGTAATTGTGGTGCATGGGATTAACTGCTCCCCAGCATGTGGAATCTTTCAGGACAAGGACTTGAGCTTGTGTCCCCTGCACTGGCAGGCTGATTCTTAACCACTGCATCACCAGGGAAGTCCAACACTTCTCTTCTAAATCTTCTTTTCTATCTCTCAAAATAACACATTCCTAGCCCCTGGTCTTCCTACTCTTCATTTTCATCCTAGTTTTCTTTTGCTGCTTACTTTATAAAGAAAGTTGGGACCCTTCAAAGGAAGACTGCAGTCTATTTCTCACATGAGAACTATACATCTGCTTGCACCTGCACAAACACTCTCCTTTTTTTCTTTCAGTGCTGGAAAGAAGTATCCATCCTCTGATAGGAATTTGATCTCCTTTTCTCTTTTGCAATTTTTTTGCCCATATATATTTCTTTCTTTGCTAAAATTGTTTTAATTTTATATTGGAGTATAGCTGATTGATAATGTTCTGGTAATTTCCAATGCAGAGTAAAGTGCCTCAGCCATACAGATGTCCATTCTCCCCCATTTTCTTGCATTTTTACCTTCTCTAGTACCAGATAGTTTCATCAGTTAAATATGCTCAAGTATCTTTCAAGATTCAAAAAAAACTTGAATCCATATCTCAGTTTCCTAGATAAAACACAGGACTCATAGTTAAATTTGATTTTGAGAACAGCCATGAATTCTTTTTTAGAAGAAGCATGTCCTGAATATTGCATTCATTGTTTTGTAAAGTATAATTTATGCAAAGTACATCTATAATATTGTATGGGATGTATTTATCCTAAAAAATAATTTACATGAGATTCAAATGTAAGTGGATGTCTTATATTTCTATCTGCTGAAGTTGGTGGATCTACCCACAGCTTCTTCCAGCCGCCCCTTTCTTTCTTTCTTTCTTTTTTTTCTTTTTGGCCACTTCTATTGGTCTTTCATTTATTTCCATCTTTGTTCTTTGGCCTGTGTGGGCCTCACATTGCAGTGGCCTTTCTCATGGCAGAGCACCGGCTCTGGGCGCATGCGCTCCAGAGCTCCTGCTCAGTAGTTGGACACACCGGGCCAGCCGCTCCATGGCACATTGGATCTTCCTAGGCCAGGGATCAAACCAGCGCCCCTTGCACTGTAAGGCGGTATCCTTACCCACTGAATCACCAGGGAAGACCACCCCTTTATTTCTTAAATCTTCAGAGAAAGTTCTCCAAAAGAGTTGTTTAGAGGTGATGTCTTTATTTCCTCACTCACTGGAAAGTTTTGACCCTACGCCAGTCTGGTTTTCTTTCCCTTTTTACTGTTGAAATGACTCTTGCTAAAATTATTAATGATCACAATGCTGCTAAATCTACAGATCCTTTCCACTCTTCATTCTATTACTTGATCTTACACGAGCATATATTTTTTTGTACATAAGTGTATATATTGTGTAAAATAGGGGGGAATTAAGGAAAGTATTTGTCATCAAATGGTGCTAATGATTATTTTACAGATGTTAAATAGAAATATAATCTATACAGATATTTAATACTTAACTTCATTTACTTTAGGGCTTCCCTGGTGGCTCAACTGGTAAAGAATCCGCCTGTAATGCATAAGACCTACATTCAGTCCCTGGGTTGGGAAGATCCCCTGGAGAAGGGAAAAACTGACCATTCCAGTATTCTTCCTTGAAGAATTCTATGGCTTTTCCATCGGGTTGCAAAGAATTGGACAGGACTGAGCGACTTTCATTCACTGAGCATCATTTCTAAAACTAGAAGAATGACAGATTTTCTGACTTTTGTATTTTCTATTTCTTGTTTTCCTGACCCTTCTTTACTTTACTTGTTTGAACTATTTTGCCTTCAGAGTGTCTTTAGAATTTTCTTTTTTCACTTTGTACTGATACTTTTTTGTTGTTGTTGAATATTTTGTTTTGTATTGGAAGGTAGCCAATTAACAATGTGGGGATAGATTCAGATCTCACATTAGCATTTAACACAATTTACCATCTCTCCAGAGATGGTAAACCCATCCCATTTTCAGTGAACACACATCACACACACACACACACACTCACATGCACAAATGTGTATAGTTCCCCCTACCTCTCTCCCTTCTCTAACTGGCCATTTCTCTCTATCTAACCTCTAATAGTGAGACTTTTCAGGTCAAGGTCCTGGGCTCCCTTCTCTCCTCGTTCATAATATTCACACTAGATAATGGCATTTGCTTCCATAGGTTCAAATGTTATTTTTGTGTCACATACTCTCATATTTACATATCTAACCCAGATCCCTTTTCTGAGCTCCAGGTGTTTCCCTTTGGATGCCTCATAGGTAGGTCAAACCTTATGTGTTAAAAAATGACGGGCAAGGGCTTCCTTGGTGGCCCAGTGGGTAAGGACACCGCCTTGCAGTGCAAGGGGCGCCGGCTCCATCCCTGGCCTGGGAAGATCCCACGTGCCGCGGAGCGGCTGGACCAGTGTGTCCAATTACCGAGCCAGAGCTCTGGAGCTCATGTGCCCAGAGCCGGTGCTCTGTGACAACAGAGGCCACTGCGATGGGAGGCCCACGCGGGCCAAAGAACAAAGATGGATAAAAAATAGATGAATGAAAGACCAATAGAAGTGGCCCACCTGTCCCGCTCCCTCCCCACCCCATCCCCCCTATAAATAAATAAACAAATCTTTTAAAAAAAAAATGACGGGCAACAAGTTTTTCAACCTATCTGTCTTCTAGTGTTCTCTGTTGAGTAAATAGAATCTTTGCCTGTCTCGTTACTTTTTGGCAGAATCCAGAATCCTTGATACTACTCCTCTCTCCTGCATCCTACCGTCTCCTGATTGTCAAAATCATCACTAATCACTCTTAACACTCCCTCTAAAATAAAGCCTATATTCAACCATTTCTGTCCATCTGCCTACTTCCTCACTTGTTCATCATTACTAGACTTGCATGAAGAGAAGGAAAGGGCAGCCCACTCCAATACTCTTGCCTGGAGAATTCCATGGATGGAGGAGCCTGGCGAGCTGTAGTCTATGGGGTCACACAGAGTCAGACATGACTGAAGTGACTAAGCAGCAGCAGCAGCAGCAGCAGTAGCAGCAGCAGACTTGCATGTGTTACTTCATTTGAACCCATCCTGCTTTTCCCAAGCCAATCTTCTTTCCTTTTCAAGTTATACTGCATCCACAGTGATCTTAAAACACAAATGACTCATGTCACTTGCTTGATGCCTTTGTAATTTCGTACTGCATACAGGTTTATTTTATTTTATTTTTTACCTCTAAATCATCATTCATCATCATTTATTTTCATCCACATTCATTCTTTGGCTTGTGTGGGCCTCCCATTGCACTGCAGAGCACCTCTCTCGTTGCAGAGCACTGGCTCTGGACACATGCGCTCTAGAGCACTGGCTCAGTAATTGGACACACTGGTTCAGCTGCTCCACTGCATGTGGGATCTTCCTGGGCCAGGGATCAAACCAGCACCCCTTGCACTGCAAGGTGGACTCTCTACCCACTGGACCACCAGGGAAGCCCCAGGTTTTGTTTTTTTTTATTGGAGAATAACTGTTTTACAATGTTGTGTTGGTTTCTGCCATACAACGGCATAAATCTGCCATAAGTATACGTATATGCCCTTCACCTTGGGTCTCCCTCCTATCCCACCCACCATTCCACCTCTCTAGCTCATCACAGAGCACTGAGAGGAGCTCCCTGTGCTCTACAGAAGCTTCCCAGTAGCTCTCTATTTTAGACATGATAGTGTATAGGTGTCAATGCTACTCTCTCAATTTGTCCCACCCTATCCTGTGTCCACAAGTCCATTCTCTATGTGTGTATCTCTATTCCTGCCCTGCAAATAGGTTCATTAGTGCCATTTTCCTAGATTCCATGTGTATTGTATTCAGCTTTTTAAAAAATATATGTAAATCAAAGCTCCTGTGTGATTTTACTCCTACTTTCTTGACCTGACTGCATGTAATTCTCCCTAATATTTTTATGTTACTGATTTCTGTGTTCCTCTAATGTACCACGTGATGCCTTACTTCTAGGCTTTGGAATATGTCTGCTTCCCTGGTGGCTCAGCTGGTAAAGGATCTGCCTGCAGTGCAGGAGACCTGGGTTTGGTCCCTGGGTCATGAAGATCCCTTGGAGAAGGAAATGGCGACCCACTCCAGTATTCTTGCCTGGAAAATCCCATGGACAGAGGAGCCTGGTGGGCCCCAGTTCATGGGATTGCAAAGAGTCAAACACAACTGACATTGTTTTCTGAAGAATTGTAAAAGTGCCAGATCATAACATCATATTCACGATCATCCCAGCCCACTTGGAACATGTTGAGATACCACTCAAATTACAGTCACAATGACAACACAAATAATAATTTTTATGCACCTTTACTGATCTGGTGATTTATGTCTATTTCCTCTAGTATCATTGATATTCTGGAAGTTGTTAGTGACACCATTTTAGAGAAGGAGACATTGAGACTCAGAAAAGTTAAATAACGTGCAGTCAGGGATGCAGAATGCTTTCTTCTGTCCTTCTAGGGTCTTCTGGCTGGTTTATGAGTAAAACTGACACGAGACAGATTGACAGGAGAAAATCAAATTGAATCTTATACTTGTGGGGAACCCCACATACATGACAGGTTCAAAGACAGAAAGATAAAATGAGGTATATATGCCACCCTGATGGAAGACTGCCAAAGAAGGAGGATCCTTAGCAGTTTGATAAGAAAGACAGCAGATGTTTGGTGATTAGATGGTTTCCCCACCCTCTTAGATAAAATTTATCTCTGGTAAAAACTTTTTTTTTTCTTTTTCTCGAGAAAAATTCCCGTGTAAATTTTTTCTAGGAAGTAAATGGATGGGCAGTAGGGTCTCCACTGCCTTTAGCTCACCATAATCCACATGCCAGAGGAGTACATCTTGGGGAAGCCTGTTTTGAGCCCCTAGTGCTCAAGACTTCACAGCGTATAAAAGGTGGAGTTGACTTTGAACTCAGAACTCCAAGTTCTGTCCTTTCATGAGCCAATAGCAGTGGATACTGACTGTCCATGTCTAAAAGGTATGCTGAGCTTTGCACTGATACTGTTGTGAACTGTAAGGCCTCTGGGCAGCTACAATGGTCTCTGTGGACCCAAAGATTGAGGGTATAGAAGAAGCTCTTTCTGGGATATATAGCCCCATTGGATGAGAGAGTCTCTGCACCTGATTCTGACTGTGGAACAAAAGCAGAATTTGCCTGTGGAGCACTGGGGACCTGCCATATTATCCATGGGAAAGATAAATCTAAACTACTTGATGGTCAAGTAGAATATGGTCTCACTTCCCAGGTGGCAGTAGTGGTCAAGAATCTGCCAGTCAGTGCAGGAGATGCAAGGGACGTAAGTTCCATTCCTGGGTCAGGAAGATCCTCTGGAGGAAGAGATAGCAACCCACTCCATTAATCTTGCGTGGAGAATCGCATGGGCAAAGGAGCCTGGCAGGCTACAGACCCTGGGATCACAAATAGTCAGAAAAGATTTAGCAACTGAACAACAACCAAGGTGAATTACTGGGGAGCAAACCACTTCTTTTCCCCTCTGGGTCAGTATCATTGATATTCTGGAAGTTGTTAGTGACAAAAAACATTGAGACTCAGAAAAGTTAAATAACGTGCAGTCAGGGATGCAGAATGCTTTCTTCTGTCCTTCTAGGGTCTTCTGGCTGGTTTATGAGTAAAACTGACACGAGACAGATTGACAGGAGAAAATCAAATTGAATCTTATACTTGTGGGGAACCCCACATACATGACAGGTTCAAAGACAGAAAGATAAAATGAGGTATATATGCCACCCTGATGGAAGACTGCCAAAGAAGGAGGATCCTTAGCAGTTTGATAAGAAAGACAGCAGATGTTTGGTGATTAGATGGTTTCCCCACCCTCTTAGATAAAATTTATCTCTGGTAAAAACTTTTTTTTTTCTTTTTCTCGAGAAAAATTCCCGTGTAAATTTTTTCTAGGAAGTAAATGGATGGGCAGTAGGGTCTCCACTGCCTTTAGCTCACCATAATCCACATGCCAGAGGAGTACATCTTGGGGAAGCCTGTTTTGAGCCCCTAGTGCTCAAGACTTCACAGCGTATAAAAGGTGGAGTTGACTTTGAACTCAGAACTCCAAGTTCTGTCCTTTCATGAGCCAATAGCAGTGGATACTGACTGTCCATGTCTAAAAGGTATGCTGAGCTTTGCACTGATACTGTTGTGAACTGTAAGGCCTCTGGGCAGCTACAATGGTCTCTGTGGACCCAAAGATTGAGGGTATAGAAGAAGCTCTTTCTGGGATATATAGCCCCATTGGATGAGAGAGTCTCTGCACCTGATTCTGACTGTGGAACAAAAGCAGAATTTGCCTGTGGAGCACTGGGGACCTGCCATATTATCCATGGGAAAGATAAATCTAAACTACTTGATGGTCAAGTAGAATATGGTCTCACTTCCCAGGTGGCAGTAGTGGTCAAGAATCTGCCAGTCAGTGCAGGAGATGCAAGGGACGTAAGTTCCATTCCTGGGTCAGGAAGATCCTCTGGAGGAAGAGATAGCAACCCACTCCATTAATCTTGCGTGGAGAATCGCATGGGCAAAGGAGCCTGGCAGGCTACAGACCCTGGGATCACAAATAGTCAGAAAAGATTTAGCAACTGAACAACAACCAAGGTGAATTACTGGGGAGCAAACCACTTCTTTTCCCCCTCTGGGTCTGTCATCTCGAAACCCATATGAAGTTGGACCTAAGGCATTGATCTGAATTTGAAGAAAGCCATCTCTGCAAAAATAGGCACATACCCGTGAAATCCAGCTGAATAGCTTTTCAGATGCATAAATATTTTCTTCTTTCAAGTTTACTGCAACTGCAAATTCCCATTGCAAGAACAACTCGATGATTCATGCTGACATGGCTGTCAGTGGTCTCAATCATCCAAGGTATTTACATGAGAATTTTAAAAGATCACATGTTTAATTTAAAATGCTCTTGGTGGGAATTAAACAGCTATGTTCCCTGCTCATTTGCTGAACTCTGAAGAGGAAGGACTAAGGGACAAAAAGATGTATACCTTGACCTCTTGATCCTGCCCAGCTATCCCTTCTTATTGGAGCCATTCTGCTTTGGATCTTTCGATCACCTGCATGCCCATAACTAAGATGTCACTTTCCACTGAATCCCCATTTTGGTATTTCTGTCAAAAGGAAAGCTCGTGCTCATGTGTGTGAAAAAAACTGATCTGGTTGCTAATGGCACAGGAGTCGAAATAAGCAGTTTGACTGACTTCTTCACTCCCTTTTATTAGCATAACTACTTTTAGATAAACTATTCCTGAAATGATTAGTGTAGGAGGATGGGTTTAGTCTTATGTCTTCTCCTTTAAGGCACTCAGAGTGAGAGATCCCAGAAGCATCCGTTTTCTCACTTGTACTGAAAATGTCACTCTAACAGCTATCTGTCTGCACCGTCAAGTTTTGAGAAATCTTTTGAATTTACCGCATTCACACCATACTCCATCATGGTGCTAAAAATGACTAATGCAGCTTGGAGACTGTGATAGCTGATCATCTTTTCCAATCATAGGCTAACACTCTCTCTCTCACACACACACACATACACACACACACTCACATACACACATGTTCCGCCGACATGAATCCTTAAAGATTTAAAATATCCTATATGCTAAATGGAATGTGGAGGTTTTGTGGGATGCATAAACACAGGGCTTATACAGTTCTTTTCATGATGTTCAGTCCTGTAAAAGAAATGGGTCTGGTTGTTTGACTCAATAGACCAATCTTATTTCTAACCAAAGGGGCTTCTATGGCTTTATTTTATATTTAAAATAATTTCTAACATTAAAATGTTCAAATACATTATGTAATTTTATCCTTTTGTCATCTCAGAGAAAAGTGAAATGCAGAATTTCCTTTTTTTTAATAAGAAGAAACATTCTTAGAGAGATGCTGAGCTACCTGAAATTATGCAAGTGGTCAAAGAATCGTTCTCTTTTCAGGGCCCTAATTCATCACCATAAGCCAGTTTAGGGTCACTAAACCAAATCATCTAGATGAACTTCATTGCCTTTCTTGATGAGTGCTAATCTGACGGTTAAAGAGACTGTCACAAACTCAGATATATTCTATTCCTCCCAAAAATACGTGAAGAAAGCCGCCTGTGATGTCATTCTGGAAATGATGGAGAAGTGCGTGGGCTGAATGAATAGTAATTAGATGAAGAGGCAACGGATTATATCCAGAAAAGGAGGATTAGTTGATAGTCATTAACTTGACATGAGGTCTCTTTCCACAAGGCTTTGCTTCTGGTCCTGTTCAATTCAACAACTTTATCAGTTACCTGGAAGAAGTCTAGGAACTTGCTTACTAAATTTGCCAATGATACAAAGCTGGTAAGGAAGATCAGTAATTCACCAGATGACAGACTCATATTTTTTAAATGGCTGTTATTTAAAATGATGGGCTGACATTTATTAAGGATAAGAGATATAAAATCCTGCATTTAATTAGAAAGAGAAATTGTGATAAGATGATTGGAACTGAACTGAGAGAAACTGCTAAAAATAATAAAAAAGAAAGAAACCTCAGGTTTTAAATGAGCGTAAGTGTGATGTAACTAGTGAAAAAGTCACCACAATCTCTGTTGGCATTTGGAAAGAGAGAGGGAGAAAGATTGAGAAGGTTGATAAAAGCAGCATATCTATCCTGGTTGTACTCGTTTGAGCATTGCCATTGATTTTGGAAACCATATTTTAAGAAGGATACTGACAAACTTGTTTGTTCAATGGAAAAAGGGTTTTTGACAGTGAAAAAACAGGGAATCACATACTATGAAAAAAACTGCAATGATTTGTCTGTTTACTAGAAGGGGATCACAATAGCTATCTTTATTGAGCGCTTATTATGCATATTAATTACTTAATCCTCTCAGAAACATAATGAATAATTTATTGTTGTTATTGACATGAAAACTGAGGTCACACAGCTAGATTACTGGGATTGGAATCCATAGTTTGACTATGTAACCTACTTTCTTAACATTGTTCATTATTGCTCCAAATATTTCTTGGATATTTTGAAGAGTTGCTATGTGGATAGAAAACTAGGCTCATTCTGTGAAATATAGTTATCAACATATGGATAGACTCGGGTTACTTCTCAAAGTAGAAAACTTTTCCTGGGCCCTAGAAGTTTTGTACGTCTTCTAGTTTTTTCATACAGTGTTAGGCTAGATGACGTCTAAGATGACATCCAACTGTAAAATTCTTAGCTTATTAGGATATGATTTGATGTAACACAGTATTGCTATGAATGGAAAGATACTTTTAAGAAGCAAATTAGATCGATTCGCAGTAATTTATGTGGTGCTCTTTTGAATGTAAGTTTGGAGACTGCTCCTCCCCTCTGTTTCACATTCCATGCTGCTAAGAGGTCCTCACCGTGTGTTCTTGGTAAACCTCTTTCATGGGCACCTGCCAAAACTAAATGCGATCATAATCACCAGATGACAGACTCATATTTTTTAAATGGCTGTTATTTAAAATGATGGGCTGACATTTATTAAGGATAAGAGATATAAAATCCTGCATTTAATTAGAAAGAGAAATTGTGATAAGATGATTGGAACTGAACTGAGAGAAACTGCTAAAAATAATAAAAAAGAAAGAAACCTCAGGTTTTAAATGAGCGTAAGTGTGATGTAACTAGTGAAAAAGTCACCACAATCTCTGTTGGCATTTGGAAAGAGAGAGGGAGAAAGATTGAGAAGGTTGATAAAAGCAGCATATCTATCCTGGTTGTACTCGTTTGAGCATTGCCATTGATTTTGGAAACCATATTTTAAGAAGGATACTGACAAACTTGTTTGTTCAATGGAAAAAGGGTTTTTGACAGTGAAAAATCAGGGAATCACATACTATGAAAAAAACTGCAATGATTTGTCTGTTTACTAGAAGGGGATCACAATAGCTATCTTTATTGAGCGCTTATTATGCATATTAATTACTTAATCCTCTCAGAAACATAATGAATAATTTATTGTTGTTATTGACATGAAAACTGAGGTCACACAGCTAGATTACTGGGATTGGAATCCATAGTTTGACTATGTAACCTACTTTCTTAACATTGTTCATTATTGCTCCAAATATTTCTTGGATATTTTGAAGAGTTGCTATGTGGATAGAAAACTAGGCTCATTCTGTGAAATATAGTTATCAACATATGGATAGACTCGGGTTACTTCTCAAAGTAGAAAACTTTTCCTGGGCCCTAGAAGTTTTGTACGTCTTCTAGTTTTTTCATACAGTGTTAGGCTAGATGACGTCTAAGATGACATCCAACTGTAAAATTCTTAGCTTATTAGGATATGATTTGATGTAACACAGTATTGCTATGAATGGAAAGATACTTTTAAGAAGCAAATTAGATCGATTCGCAGTAATTTATGTGGTGCTCTTTTGAATGTAAGTTTGGAGACTGCTCCTCCCCTCTGTTTCACATTCCATGCTGCTAAGAGGTCCTCACCGTGTGTTCTTGGTAAACCTCTTTCATGGGCACCAAATTCTGCCAAAACTAAATAAGCCACCTTTTGGGCTTCCCAGGTGGCTCAGTGGTAAGAAATCAGCCTGTCAATACAGGAGACATAGGTTCTATCCCTGGTTCAGGAAGATGCCACATGCCACAGAAGGACTAAGCCTACGTGCCACAGCTATTGAGCCTGAGCTCTAACTGAACCCACATGCTGCACCTACGGAAGCCCACATGCCCTAGAGCCTGTGCTCTGAAACAAAAGAAGCCACTGCAATGAGAAGCCCGCTCAGAACTAATGGAGAAACACCCACACAGCAACGAAGACCCAGCACAGCCAAAAAGAAATAAATAAAAATTTTAAAAGAATATATTAAAAAACTATATAAACTTTTAAAATTCCATCTTTTACGATGTCCAAGATAGCATCAATAATATCCTATATGCAGACCACCATCCAAGGAGACTGGATTGTAGAAGTGACAAATGTCGTTAAAAGTCCCTTACATTGGGTGAGTCTTAGTAGCTATTTGATGCATTAAAATCAACATCAGCATTGGTTTCAGAGTGCTGGGAGTGTCAGATCTCTGTCAGGTACTAGTGGTGATGACTGGAGCACTTTATTTTCTTAATTTGTCTTAAGTATTACATTTGAAAAATAAGGATAGCAATGTCAACTTTATAAGATTGCTGTAATAGACCCAGGAATGTATATAAAGATTCTACTATACTAGGCAGATTCTCAATAAAAATTTAGATTTTCAGTGAAATGTATTTGCAAGAATAGTTGTGTGTAATAAGGAAATCACTAGCCTTTCTTCCTGCTTCCTTGAGGCAAACTCTAAAACCTCTATATTTCCTAAGTGATTGAAGTGTCTTTGTTATTCATGGTTCGCCTCTTAAGCCCCACCTGATGGTTTTTCTAAGGGCGTGACTCAGAATGAGAGCTGGCAAGCTTGGAAGACCAACCATAAGATTGAAAGGTTGGGATTTTGAGCCACAAGATATCAGTTTAATGTCTGAGGAGAGAAGCAAGGCTGGAGATGTTTCACATTCCATGCTGCTAAGAGGTCCTCACCGTGTGTTCTTGGTAAACCTCTTTCATGGGCACCAAATTCTGCCAAAACTAAATAAGCCACCTTTTGGGCTTCCCAGGTGGCTCAGTGGTAAGAAATCAGCCTGTCAATACAGGAGACATAGGTTCTATCCCTGGTTCAGGAAGATGCCACATGCCACAGAAGGACTAAGCCTACGTGCCACAGCTATTGAGCCTGAGCTCTAACTGAACCCACATGCTGCACCTACGGAAGCCCACATGCCCTAGAGCCTGTGCTCTGAAACAAAAGAAGCCACTGCAATGAGAAGCCCGCTCAGAACTAATGGAGAAACACCCACACAGCAACGAAGACCCAGCACAGCCAAAAAGAAATAAATAAAAATTTTAAAAGAATATATTAAAAAACTATATAAACTTTTAAAATTCCATCTTTTACGATGTCCAAGATAGCATCAATAATATCCTATATGCAGACCACCATCCAAGGAGACTGGATTGTAGAAGTGACAAATGTCGTTAAAAGTCCCTTACATTGGGTGAGTCTTAGTAGCTATTTGATGCATTAAAATCAACATCAGCATTGGTTTCAGAGTGCTGGGAGTGTCAGATCTCTGTCAGGTACTAGTGGTGATGACTGGAGCACTTTATTTTCTTAATTTGTCTTAAGTATTACATTTGAAAAATAAGGATAGCAATGTCAACTTTATAAGATTGCTGTAATAGACCCAGGAATGTATATAAAGATTCTACTATACTAGGCAGATTCTCAATAAAAATTTAGATTTTCAGTGAAATGTATTTGCAAGAATAGTTGTGTGTAATAAGGAAATCACTAGCCTTTCTTCCTGCTTCCTTGAGGCAAACTCTAAAACCTCTATATTTCCTAAGTGATTGAAGTGTCTTTGTTATTCATGGTTCGCCTCTTAAGCCCCACCTGATGGTTTTTCTAAGGGCGTGACTCAGAATGAGAGCTGGCAAGCTTGGAAGACCAACCATAAGATTGAAAGGTTGGGATTTTGAGCCACAAGATATCAGTTTAATGTCTGAGGAGAGAAGCAAGGCTGGAGATTGAGTTTAACCATCTGGTCAATGGTTCAGTCAATCCTGTCCACATAAAACAGTCTCAGTAAAAACTGCACACTGAAGCTCAGGTAAGCTTCCCTGGGTGACGGTGCTTTGTGTATTGTACTGATGTGCCAGATGGGTACCATGTCTCTGAGGATGAAAGAAGCATCCCTTCCAGAACCCTACCAGGGCTTGTTTCATGCATATCTTCCTTTATTTCATTCTGATTTGTATTCTTTTGCTAAAATAAAGCTGTAGTCACAAGTATTGTGCTCTCTAGCAAATTACCAGTTCTGAAGAGAAGTCTGTGCAGAATCGCCACATTTATAGCCATCTGATCAAAAGTCATACCAGTCCTGGTAGGGACTCCAAACTTGTGGCTGATGACTAATGTGAGAACTGACTTGTGGAGGACTTGTGGAGTTTGGTCTGACTCTGGGTCGGTTGCTTAAGCATGCCTATGAAAAATCTAGACTTCAAAACTGATAGCAATGTTTGACTTCGCAGGCTTTCTACACAGTGTCAAATATACCTTGATTATAGACTTTCTAGGAAGTTTGCAGAAAGAGCTTGAGTAATGTCAAAGAAAATAGACATATTCAACTAAGATGTTTAGGTAAAGGTATAGGTCATATTTTCCCAAGTTATCTTATAAAATTCTAATGCTAGTGCTCTAGTCTGTTTGCATTTAAAGAATACAATCATCAGAGATGTCAACAGCTTCTGTCCTTCACACTTAGTTATGACAGTTTGAAATGGAGCCCTTGACAATTGGAACCATGTCTCATATAATTCTATGTATTAATTGCACAGAGCTTGGCACATGGTAATTATTCAATATATACTTTGGTTTAACTTCCTCAGTCAACCAAGAAAAGGGTTTGATCTTAATAGTCCAAGACTGTAGATTGGTTCCTTGCACTCTACTGAGTGTGCATGCTAAGTCACTCCAGTTGTGTCCAACTCTGTGCAATTCATGGATTGCATTATAACTCAGTTTTATTGCTTCCCTACACCTTGGAAATTTTGTGAGGGTCTGGAAGTTAATTTTGCTTGCTGTGGTATCTCTTGTGCCCAATATGGTACCTGGAACAGAGTAAATCCTCTATAAATATTTTTTGAATGGATACCGAGTGTTAAAAGGAATTTCTTATTCATAGATGTTATTTTTTCCATAGTTCGAAGGTAGGTAAAAATTTATTTGTAGAGAATAAGAATATTTGTTTGCATTATTTTAAATGTACAACTGTAAGTATTTTTGAAAGGAGAGAATAATAGGCTTGCAGTATTTCCCATAAAATAAGCACAAGCAAATGTAATACGTTTTAGACTGTATTAACATCTCAGAACAAATAAAGGAAAAAGTCTGTAGATTTAAAATACAGCCAAAGACATTTCACTGTGACAGCTAATCTTTAATGTTATCCTGTTTGATTTTTCTACCAGCCCATGTAAGAGTAGTACTTTTTACATTACATGTGAATTTTTCAGATTGGTTTCTTTTCCTGACTAAAATATCTATAGGGAAAAATTTCTAAGATCAGTTGTTATTCAACTCATAATTTCTCTTTGGTTGTACAGACAGTATTTCTGGATAAAGAATCAGCTGGATACCCCCATCCTCCTGTATTTAACAGGACTTACCTTTTCTGAGGGTTATCTATGCAAGCTATGACACGTTATTGAATACAGCCCTGTTGAAAGACCTAATAAGAATGTAATGACCAATTTGTGTTAAGGTACACTAAGGAAGACAGCAGACAGGGTCTCATGAGAAGTGACATTCTGTAATTACCTCCCCCTATCAAAAGAAAAACAATTCCCAGAAATTAATGAATATAGCAAGAGTCTATTTCCTATCTTAATTCTATCTTAATTGCAAAAGTAGATCAATTAAAAAAAAAAGACTATGCTGGCAAAGCCCCTCTCTTAAGGTTTTGTCTCTCAATTCTCTAGTCATCAAATCAATATATATATAAGCAAACCATGAAACTAGTTTTTACCTTCTGAGATGAGGTAGACCAGCTCCACCAGCAGGGCCCCCATGAAACAACCAAATCCATTGAACAGTGTCAAGCAATTTATAAACGTTCCTCTAATGGTACTTGGAACAAATCTGTATGATATTACAGAGACTGAGAAGAAAGATAATTCAAAAATTATTTTTGAATAAATAAATAAATAAATATTATAATTTAAAAAATCTTTTAATTTTATATTGGAGTATAGCCAAGTAGCAGTGTAGTGATAGTTTCAGATGGACAGCAAAGGGACCCAGCCATACATATATATGTACCCATTCTCCCCTAAACTCCTCTCCCATCCAGGCTGCCACATAGTCTTGAGCAGAGTTCCCTGTGCTATACAGTAGGACCTTGTTGGCGATCCGTTTTAAATACAGGGCGTGTGTACATATCGATCCCTATCTCTTCTCTCCATTCTTCACCCCTGACAACCCTAAGTTCACAGAAGTTCTCTCTAAAATAAAAGTTTAGATACTCTTCAAATCAGTATTTATCATGTTTCAGAGAAAGCTTATAGATACAAGCAAAATTTCCATTGGGTTTTGTTAATGTTACTAGAGTAAGATATATATCTGATGTTACAGATGTCTACAAGGAATAAAACATGCAAAATACACTTCTACATAGCTGTAAGGAAAATCTGATTCCTTGGTCATAAATGTCACAATATATTCACCCAAATTTTATGTCACCTTGAATATTTCTTATGGACTTTGGATTGAGCTAAGGCTTCTACTGGATAGTATGATGATCTATCAGTGAGGTCTATGATTCTGTACTTTATACGTCATTAGGTTCCCTGTGGAAATCTGAATCTATCATAGTAAACTAGTCTGGTGATGAACAGCATGGGCTCTGGACTTAGAGAAACTTACGATACAATCTTGGGTTGAGTGTTCACTTTTAACCAATCATGTGGGTTAGGCTCTGGCAAAGCCCTCTCTTTAAGCAAAAGTAGATCAATTAAAAAAAAAAGACTATGCTGGCAAAGCCCCTCTCTTAAGGTTTTGTCTCTCAATTCTCTAGTCATCAAATCAATATATATATAAGCAAACCATGAAACTAGTTTTTACCTTCTGAGATGAGGTAGACCAGCTCCACCAGCAGGGCCCCCATGAAACAACCAAATCCATTGAACAGTGTCAAGCAATTTATAAACGTTCCTCTAATGGTACTTGGAACAAATCTGTATGATATTACAGAGACTGAGAAGAAAGATAATTCAAAAATTATTTTTGAATAAATAAATAAATAAATATTATAATTTAAAAAATCTTTTAATTTTATATTGGAGTATAGCCAAGTAGCAGTGTAGTGATAGTTTCAGATGGACAGCAAAGGGACCCAGCCATACATATATATGTACCCATTCTCCCCTAAACTCCTCTCCCATCCAGGCTGCCACATAGTCTTGAGCAGAGTTCCCTGTGCTATACAGTAGGACCTTGTTGGCGATCCGTTTTAAATACAGACGTGTGTACATATCGATCCCTATCTCTTCTCTCCATTCTTCACCCCTGACAACCCTAAGTTCACAGAAGTTCTCTCTAAAATAAAAGTTTAGATACTCTTCAAATCAGTATTTATCATGTTTCAGAGAAAGCTTATAGATACAAGCAAAATTTCCATTGGGTTTTGTTAATGTTACTAGAGTAAGATATATATCTGATGTTACAGATGTCTACAAGGAATAAAACATGCAAAATACACTTCTACATAGCTGTAAGGAAAATCTGATTCCTTGGTCATAAATGTCACAATATATTCACCCAAATTTTATGTCACCTTGAATATTTCTTATGGACTTTGGATTGAGCTAAGGCTTCTACTGGATAGTATGATGATCTATCAGTGAGGTCTATGATTCTGTACTTTATACGTCATTAGGTTCCCTGTGGAAATCTGAATCTATCATAGTAAACTAGTCTGGTGATGAACAGCATGGGCTCTGGACTTAGAGAAACTTACGATACAATCTTGGGTTGAGTGTTCACTACCTCTGTGATTTTAGGTTGTTGCTATTTAGTCACTTAGTCATGTCTGACTCTTTGGGGCCCCGTGGACTGTAACCCACCAGGCTCTTCTGTCCATGGGATTTCTCAGGCAGGACTACTGGTGTGGGTTGCCATTTCCTTCTCCAGCAGACTTGCCTGACCCAGGGATCAAACCCGTGTCTCCTGCTTGGCAGGCAGATACTTAAACTTCTCAAGCCTCACTGTTCTTCTCTATGAAATGGGAGTAAGATCATTCATTGCTCACTTGTTTGAGGTGTGTGACTAACAAGTAACGAGTATGTAAAGTTCTTATTACAATACTGACATGTGAGAACTGAATAAAATGAGCTATTTGTAACAATATTAATTTTACCAAATCAAATAACCCCTACTGTGCAAGGCATGATGCGAATCCCTTTACATGCATTAAAATTTTTTTTCGGCCTTACCTTACAGTTTGCAGGACCCTAGTTCCCCAACTAGGGATTGAACCCATGCTCTCATCAGTAAAAACATGAAGTCCTAACCACTGAATTGCCAGGGAACTCCCATTTTATTTGTTTATTATATGCATTTAAAGTATCCCATTTAGAATACTACAACAGCTGTAAAAAGAAATGCAGAAGAATCAGCCCTAATGAGGTAGCTGGATCTAGAACCTATCATAAAAAGTGAAAAGTGAAGTCAGTCAGAAAGAGAAGGACAAGTATAATATACTGATACACATATATGGGATCTAGTAGGATGGAGATGATGGCACATGCAAATGGGAGAGATGTTACAGATTTTTCTAACAAGCGAATAAAACATGCAAAATACACTTCTACATAGCTGTAAGGAAAATCTGATTCCTTGGTCATAAATGTCACAATATATTCACCCAAATTTTATGTCACCTTGAATATTTCTTATGGACTTTGGATTGAGCTAAGGCTTCTACTGGATAGTATGATGATCTATCAGTGAGGTCTATGATTCTGTACTTTATACGTCATTAGGTTCCCTGTGGAAATCTGAATCTATCATAGTAAACTAGTCTGGTGATGAACAGCATGGGCTCTGGACTTAGAGAAACTTACGATACAATCTTGGGTTGAGTGTTCACTACCTCTGTGATTTTAGGTTGTTGCTATTTAGTCACTTAGTCATGTCTGACTCTTTGGGGCCCCGTGGACTGTAACCCACCAGGCTCTTCTGTCCATGGGATTTCTCAGGCAGGACTACTGGTGTGGGTTGCCATTTCCTTCTCCAGCAGACTTGCCTGACCCAGGGATCAAACCCGTGTCTCCTGCTTGGCAGGCAGATACTTAAACTTCTCAAGCCTCACTGTTCTTCTCTATGAAATGGGAGTAAGATCATTCATTGCTCACTTGTTTGAGGTGTGTGACTAACAAGTAACGAGTATGTAAAGTTCTTATTACAATACTGACATGTGAGAACTGAATAAAATGAGCTATTTGTAACAATATTAATTTTACCAAATCAAATAACCCCTACTGTGCAAGGCATGATGCGAATCCCTTTACATGC
This sequence comes from Tragulus kanchil, assembly GCA_022376925.1. Taxonomy (NCBI): domain Eukaryota; kingdom Metazoa; phylum Chordata; class Mammalia; order Artiodactyla; family Tragulidae; genus Tragulus; species Tragulus kanchil. The sequence continues at coordinate 272,136,142 of JAIOJX010000004.1, read as the reverse complement.
ATTAAAATTTTTTTTCGGCCTTACCTTACAGTTTGCAGGACCCTAGTTCCCCAACTAGGGATTGAACCCATGCTCTCATCAGTAAAAACATGAAGTCCTAACCACTGAATTGCCAGGGAACTCCCATTTTATTTGTTTATTATATGCATTTAAAGTATCCCATTTAGAATACTACAACAGCTGTAAAAAGAAATGCAGAAGAATCAGCCCTAATGAGGTAGCTGGATCTAGAACCTATCATAAAAAGTGAAAAGTGAAGTCAGTCAGAAAGAGAAGGACAAGTATAATATACTGATACACATATATGGGATCTAGTAGGATGGAGATGATGGCACATGCAGTGAAGAGATGGAGAGACAGACATGGACAGTGGACATATCGACATTGTGGGGAAGGAACAGTGGGTAGGAGGTGTAAAGGAAGTAGCATGAGGCCTGTGCTATCATATGTGAAGAAAATAGCTCTAGTCATTGCTCTGTGAAGCGGGGGGGATCCTGCAGGGGTGCTGTGTGACAGTCTAGGTGGGTGGGATGGGGGGATATACATATGACTAATCTGAGAACATACATATCTGTAAACAACAAAACTCTGTAAAAGTTAAAAGTAAAATAAAAGATTAAAAAAAAAAAATGTATCTGAGAAAACAAACAAAAAAATAAATAAATAAAACATCCCATTTAAGGAGAGGCAGTAACTTAAGCACTGGGTGTCCAGAATGGTTACCTTCTCCCTCCCAAGTCATTGTTGGGGTAATAGTAATGATAGTGGTAAGAGGTTAAAAGAAAATCATGGAGAAAAGTTTTCATTTTAAATTTCACCTAAACATAAATTTTTGATATCAGTAATAAATGAAGTGAGTATATACAATCTTGTACATTTCATATAAACATACTACGCACAGTCATTTTAGGGATACAAACTAAAATCTTTACAGTATTTGATACAATATATCTGTGGTCTGCTTCATAATTATACCATGAAGAGGAAGACATGTGAATGAGGATAGAAATGAGACAGGTTTGGCCATGCGCAGAAAATTATTAAAGCTGGAACATGAATACATGGGGGTTTATTGTAGTGATCTCTCTCTTTTATATGCAAGTGGAAAACATTGTAAAAAAATACATTAAATACTGTGAGTAGTTTTTGCTTTGAGTGACTGAATGATTGGATTTTTAATTTTTATTCTTACTCTTTTGAACGTTGCAAATTTTTCTGTGGAGGGATTATAAATAAATATTAAATCTCTTTTTAAAAAGGAAGTTGTTGATAGAAAACTGATATGCTATAAACACTAAACTTTTAGTTTCACTCTCTCTGAGAGGAGTAAGATTTTATTATCTCCTCCCTTCCCTCTCAGGAAAATTTTACTCCTGGTTTCTCTGTACTTTACCCCAGTAAAACTCTGTATTTGTCTAACACTTTCAAAAAATATTTTATTTTATTTACTGTTGGCTGTGCTGCATCTTCACTGTGGTGAGTGGGTTAGTTGTCCCAGAGTTTGTGGGATCTTTGTTCCCAGACTAGGGATCGAACTTGCATTGGAAGGTGGATTCTTAACCACTGGAAAACCAGGGAAGTCCCTTGTCCAGCACTTTTAAGTGAACTTACTAGTACCTAAGGTAAATGTATCACTATTCCTTCTTGTATTCATTTAACATTCCATTTTGCTTTCTGTGTGTTCACCACATGTTTTTAAATCATTCAATAAACAAGTCTCTGGGCTCCAGATGTGCTGAAGTGGCAGGGGTGAGGGTGGGAAAATGCATCAGTACATCTTTCCCGAATTTTAAACTGGGAGGGCAGGGAGCATAGTACCAAGGGCTGTGCTAACCAGGTGCTTAATATCACACATGTTAATAGTTATTGGAGATGAAGGTAATGATGATAGGTAAAATGCTGTGACGAAGGCTTCAGATATTGGCAGCAGGAGGCATGGCTACCCGAGCTGTCTTGTTTCTGTGCAAATTACCCGCAGGAGCTTGAGGCCAAGCTTGCAAGTTTTTTCAGGAAAATCCAAAGGAAATTAAGAGAGAAACGCTGAAGAGGCTTTAGGCAGAAATGACTCAGTTATAAAAAGGATTTGGCTGATGAGCTTTCCACTTTATAAATAAGACGAGACAAACAATGGGCAGGAAGACGAAGTAGGACGATTTCTTTCAGTGAGAAAAAGCAGAATGTACAAGCCCATTATTACTTTGCTAGTTAATTATTAATCTCGTGCTTTTCTCTTGCTAGAACTTCTGGTGTGGTATATAATTCATGAGCACACTTTGCCAGCTCTCTGCCTGCTGGTTAATCTCTCTTTGGTGTCATTTTCATCGTTTTGAAAGCCTCCAGTTTGCTTTTACAGGACTTTGCATTTCAAGTCCTCAGATCTCCGATTTCAGGCATCTACTTGTGTGTTCTTATCTTTTTTGACTTTGGTGATCATCGGTGTGATTTTTTTAGGTTCCATGATGCTTTTTTTTTTTTTTTTTTAGTATATTGTAGTATAGATATAATCAACAAGTCTGCCACTATTCTAAAATCATCATTTTACTGTGAAAAGTGTTAGCTGTTCAGTTGTGTTTGAGTCTTTGGCGACTCTCATGGACTATAGCCCTCCAGGCGCCTCTGTTCATGACATTCTCCAGGCAAGAATACTGGAGTGGGTAGCCATTCTCTGTGATCTCCAGGGGATCTTCCCGACTCAGGGATTCAACCTGGGCCTCCTGCATTGCAGGCAGATTGTTTACTATCTCAGCCACAAGGGAAGATCATTTTACTGTGAAGACACAGTAAAAAAATATTCAGTGTACAGAAGGCTGGTCTTCTTGCCAAAGAGAGAGTTGAAATGTGTCTCCAGGTGGAGGCTGGTTAGTGTTTGCAAAGATGCCCCATTACAGCGTATGTGGAGTCTACACACTGTAGAGCCGTAACTGTCTTCCTCAGGCACCTGGTACTGGGGACTCATCGCTGGAAGTGCCTTTTACTTCAACTGTTCTTAAACAGTTAAAATGTGTTTACTGCATTTGGTGAGGGGTTATTTTGAACATGTGGAGAAGTATGGCTGAAGAAGAAAATGGGAACTTTATCTTATTAGCATTTTCAGATCATTATGCCTCCCTCGTCCCTAAAAAAAGTTCAGTTTTGAATCTCATGTTACCTGGTTAGACCACCAAATATTTCTCTTCTGGGCTGGCAGCTGCCAGTCTCTATGACACTTTCCTGTATGTTTCAAAGTCATCGGCTCCCCTCTCATGGGTACACTCTCTGATTCCACTCCTGCCTTAACTCTTGGCAATATTTTTTAAAGATATTTTTGATGTGGACTACTTTTAAAGACTTTATTCAATTTGTTATACAACATTGCTTCTATTGTATATTCTTTTTCTTGGCTTCCAAGTATGTGGGGTTTTAGTTCCCCACCCAGGGAACTCAAAGCCCCTGAACTTTCTGGAAAGCGAAGTCTTAACCACTGGACTCCCAGGGAAGTCCCCTGGTAATTTTAACACACACATATTGATCACCCTTCCAACCTTCCTTTCTGCCATATCTTGGTTTCTCAGTTTCTTGACCCTCTTTCCAATGTCCTTGTCCCCACTTGTCCTTAGCCACTCACACTTGTGGTCTCATAATCCATCTTGTACCTGAGACCAGGGGCTGATGAACTACAGTCAGATGAGGCCCCAGACTGGCACCTGTTTGTGCTTGCTCAGTTGCTTCACTTGTGTGTGACTCTTTGCAGCCCCATAAACCCTTCCCTCCAGGCTCCTGTGTCCATGGACATTTCCTGGCAAAGATACTGGAGTGAGTTGTCATTTCCTTCCCCAGGGGACTTTCCTGAGCCAGGGATTGAACCTGCGTCTCCTGCATCTCCTGCATTGCAGGCAGATTCTTTACCTGCTGAGCCATCAGGGAAGCCTGCCACCTATTTATAAAGTTTTACTGAAACACAGAAATGCCCACTCATTGTATATCATCTCTGATGGCTTATATACCACCGTGACAGAGCTGAGTAGCTGTAACAGAAACTGGAGTATGAAACCGAACCATTTACTATCTGACACTTTTAAGAACAACTTTGCCAACCCATGCCTCATAGTCGTAAGTGTCACTGCTTCATGATCTAAGCTTTGGGCATTGCCTTCTGACTATCATGTTCCATCTTCCCAGCTTACTCTGAAGGACTCAACCATCAGAATGCTTGTCCCTCTTCAAGGCCTCCACTCCATTACTCCTTTCATTGTTTTCATGTTTTTCATGCCCTTCATGTTCTTACTACTCTTTTAACACAAATTAAATTCCATGGTCAGCTGTTCGAATCATATTCTTCCACGTTTCCTCATTTCTTGGCCCATCTCTTGCCTTCCGGCAATTGATTGGCAGAATAATTTACTGTCTGCTCCTATATCCATGCAGCCTGATGTGGCTGGAGAAAACCACATGACCCTTTTAAAGACTTTATTCAATTTGTTATACAACATTGCTTCTATTGTATATTCTTTTTCTTGGCTTCCAAGTATGTGGGGTTTTAGTTCCCCACCCAGGGAACTCAAAGCCCCTGAACTTTCTGGAAAGCGAAGTCTTAACCACTGGACTCCCAGGGAAGTCCCCTGGTAATTTTAACACACACATATTGATCACCCTTCCAACCTTCCTTTCTGCCATATCTTGGTTTCTCAGTTTCTTGACCCTCTTTCCAATGTCCTTGTCCCCACTTGTCCTTAGCCACTCACACTTGTGGTCTCATAATCCATCTTGTACCTGAGACCAGGGGCTGATGAACTACAGTCAGATGAGGCCCCAGACTGGCACCTGTTTGTGCTTGCTCAGTTGCTTCACTTGTGTGTGACTCTTTGCAGCCCCATAAACCCTTCCCTCCAGGCTCCTGTGTCCATGGACATTTCCTGGCAAAGATACTGGAGTGAGTTGTCATTTCCTTCCCCAGGGGACTTTCCTGAGCCAGGGATTGAACCTGCGTCTCCTGCATCTCCTGCATTGCAGGCAGATTCTTTACCTGCTGAGCCATCAGGGAAGCCTGCCACCTATTTATAAAGTTTTACTGAAACACAGAAATGCCCACTCATTGTATATCATCTCTGATGGCTTATATACCACCGTGACAGAGCTGAGTAGCTGTAACAGAAACTGGAGTATGAAACCGAACCATTTACTATCTGACACTTTTAAGAACAACTTTGCCAACCCATGCCTCATAGTCGTAAGTGTCACTGCTTCATGATCTAAGCTTTGGGCATTGCCTTCTGACTATCATGTTCCATCTTCCCAGCTTACTCTGAAGGACTCAACCATCAGAATGCTTGTCCCTCTTCAAGGCCTCCACTCCATTACTCCTTTCATTGTTTTCATGTTTTTCATGCCCTTCATGTTCTTACTACTCTTTTAACACAAATTAAATTCCATGGTCAGCTGTTCGAATCATATTCTTCCACGTTTCCTCATTTCTTGGCCCATCTCTTGCCTTCCGGCAATTGATTGGCAGAATAATTTACTGTCTGCTCCTATATCCATGCAGCCTGATGTGGCTGGAGAAAACCACATGACCCTTTTGACCAACTCATTTCATTTAGTTTTATTTTTATTTGATAGATTTATTTGACTGTGCTGGGTCTTTCATGGTGGTGGTAGTTTCGTTCTCTAAGTGGTGTCGGACTCTTTTGACACCCCTTGGACTGTAGCTTGCCAGACTTCTCTGTCCATGGGACTTTCCAGGTGAGAACACTGGAGTGGCCTGCTGTTCCCTTCTCCAGTTGTGGCATGCAGGATTTTATAGTTGCAGAGTGTGAATTCTTAGTTGCAGCTTGTGGGATCTAGCTCCCAGACCAGCAATCAAACCCAAGACCCCTTGGGGCAAAGATACGTTGGACACCTTACCAGTCTATCTCTTCCTCACTCCTCTGACTGCATGAGAGCCCATACACTTTCCAGCCAGACACACTCCCATCTTTGTATTTATATACTGCTTTTCCACCCATGATATTTATTAATAATATTTTAAGCAATTCACACCTAAGTCTATTATACGCCTGGAATATTACATCTTTTATTTTTTAAATAAAAAAGTGTACATAGGGTGAAAACAAAAGAATTAGGATTAGCAACCAGGTGGCTAGAAAAGGAGATGATGAGACAGGTCCAGATTTAGATTATATTTCAGAATAAAGACTAAGATTTGTGTTGGATTGGAGGTGGGAAGTAAGGAGAAAAAATGGACTTTGGAGAGAAAGACATGACTTTGCTCCTATCAGGTCTCCTGTTGCTCAAGTTGTGGGAGGTGTGGCTTTCTACTATGACCTGTGGGCCAGATATCTGTGCTTGAGCCCTGACCCTTGCACTATTAATTCACACGAAGCACTGTAACAATAATCACAGCACACATACAATTGCTAATACTGAGTGTTGTCTATATATTCAACACTTGACTTTTTTCCTTTACATATTTCACTTGGTCCTTACAACATCTTTTCCTCATTTGATAGATTATAAGAAAGGCTCAGAAATGCACAATAATTTCACCAAGGTTCGAATTCAGATCTGCCTGACTTAAATGTAAAATAAAATGTTAATCACTTCAGTCATGCCTGACTCTTTGGAACTATATGGGCTGTAGCCCTCCAGGCTCTTCTGTCCATGAGATTCTCCAGGTAAGAATATGGGAGTGGGCTTCCTTGACCTCCTCCAGGGGATCTTCCTAATCCAGGGATAGAACCCAAGTCTACCACATTGCAGGCAGATTCTTTGCCAGATAAGCCACCAAAGAAGCCTGATTTAAACAGCTATGCCATGCTGCCTTCCAGAAGAGTGATTCTCGATTTCATAGTTCAAAACACCCTTTCACATTTTAAGTCATTTAATTCTCAAGGACTAGGTTTCATTCCATTGACTGTTACATCAGTGCTGTGATATAAGGAAGAACTGTAAATATTTCCATTTTAAAAGTCTAAAAGGTGAAGCTTAGTGGTTAAATGGATTTTTAAAGTCACATGTAGAGTCAATAACAAGACTGGAAATTAAAATGAAATCTTCTGCACTCTGTCCCATGAGCTCTATAGAAGATAAATTAGTTGACTTAGCTGGACCTCAGTTTCCAGATGGGAAATCAGGGATGGATGGACTAAGCGCTCTGTATAATATGATCTACCTTTTTAACTCTCTGGTTGTAAGGACCGCTATGGCTTTTGTATGTTGAGCCACAATTGCTTAGCTGGTTGGGAATTTCCTGTCTGTACTCATTCTTTACCTTCATTCATTCCTTGATGGCTCAGCAGATATGCAGGAGACACAGGACACTCGGATTTGATCCCTGGGTGAGGAAGATCCCCTGGAGGAGGAAATGCCAACCCATTCCAATGTTCTTACCTGGAAAATCCAATGGACAAAGGGCCCTGGTGGGCTACAGTCCATGGGGTTGCAAAAGAGTTGAACAGGACTTAGCAATTTAGCACATGAGCATTCACTCATCACCTTCATTCATTGCCTATAAAATTTTGTCTGACTGCTTCCAATAATTTTCTGGAACCATCAGGGAAGTCACAAACGTTTGCATGGTGACATTCTTTTATATTTCTTTCATATTTCTTGTAGTGTCAAATAGTGATCGCCACATCTTAGAATGTCATAAAATTATTTATTGCATGTGGAATGAAATGATTTAAAATTATAAAAAAGAAATCTAACATACATATGACTAATGACACAAGCAATTAATTCTATTTTGACTTTTTTCAAAGAATTCTCTTGGTATCATATATACGTAGGCTTTCCAGGTGGTGCTAGTGGTAAAGATGCCTGCCAGTACAGGAGACATAAGAGTCATGGGTTCGATTCCTGGGTCAGGATGATGCTCTGGAGGAGGGCATGGCAACCCACTCCAGTGTTCTTTCCTGAAAAATCCTATGGACAGAGAAGACTGGCGGGCTACAGTCCATGGGGTTGCAAAGAATTGGCCATGACTAAAATGACTTATTATAGCACACACATATGTGCATATATATGTGTATGTGTGTGTTTCTTTGAGGAATTTAACAATAATTTAAGATAATAGAATAATTAAATTTTTTAGACAAGTGAAACACAATTATTATTTAGGATAATTGCTCAAAGGATTGTGAGCTGAACAGATAGAATGGGAGAGATATTAGAGGTAGGAAGATAGTAAATTATAAAAATGATTTTGGTATGTATAATTGGACCTTGAGTTACAGTCAGGATTCTCAGTGTGGGGAACTGTAAGGAAGACAAAAATATAAGATGCAGCAGATCACACTGATAAGTACACATACACACTCACATACACATACTGCAATTTTGCAAAAAGTCACTGAAATATTTTGATGAATTTTAAAGTGGCTAGTTTAATTACAATCAGCAATCTAGATAATCCAGAAAACCCTTGATATTTAATAAAGCTGTTTTGAGCCTGTCTTATGAAACATTAGTGATCACACCTTAATTTAGTCTCATTTAATTTAAAGACATTGAGTTGCCTGGAAAACTGACTCAGATTTTCATTTTATCTGTATGTTTCTATACTCCCAAAGTACCTTACACATGTCATTTTTGGAGGGAGTATATAAGTGAGTTTATCTATGAGTGAGAGGGAGAGGGTAGGAAAAGAGAAGGGAGAAGATCAGAGTGGGGTCTGCATCTCAGTATATTGGCCTTGTCTTCAAGGCTTTAGCAGAGTTTTCCCCTCCTGTCATGTGTCTGACCAAATGATTTCACCTTTAACCAGATTAGGAAATCTTCCATTCCATTTTATCTATATTCAGGTAGAATTACTCATTGTCTGTATGTGGTAAAGGAATGAAGAGAAATTATAAAGGCTTTTTAAAAAATATGTTTGTTTTTTAAATGAAGGGGATACATATGCATGTTCTGAAGCATTGTGGGACATTTCTGGAGCAGGACTACATTCCCAGCTACTTGAGGCTATGTGCTCTGTGCAAAGACTCAGTACATTCCAACAGGAGATGAAAAGATGATTACTCACAGGCGGGGTTGACCAGGGCTTCAGCCACCCCAAGTAGAGCATATTGAAGAACCAGGTGGGACCAGGGCATGGAGGAGACAGCGACAAGTCTGCCTGAAAGAGGCTGCTCCACTGGAGGGAAGCGCTTTCTGTGTATTTCGAAGAAGCCAGCCACCAGCACAGACAATGCAGCAGAAAGATTGCCCACGACTGAAGAAAAAGAATGCAAAAGAGAAAGAGCAATTTAAAGTCAATTCCAAACAGCCGCTGTGAAATGGACTAGCTCCCACCATATCTATAAACAGGGATGTCACAGCCACCGAGGATTCTGGTTGTCTGAATGTGAATTTCTGAGCTCAGTGTGTGCTCAGTTGCTTCAGTCATTTCCTACTTTTTGTGACCCTAAGGACTGTAGCCCATCAGGCTTTTATGTCCATGGGGATTCTCTAGGTAAGAATACTGGAGTGGGTTGCCATGCCCTCCTTCAGGGGATCTTCCCAACTCAGGGATCGAACTCTTTGTCTCTTACCTATCTTGCACTGGCAGGCAGGTTCTTTTAGCACTAGCACCACCTGGGAAGCCCAAAGAGGGCCCCACAAAGAAAGACCAGTGCCTGTGATAGAGCTGCCAACACTCCCTACAGAGGGGGCTGGAGGACGGGGAATGAAAACACAGGATGCTGATCCCAGGTAGCTGGGATGCATATGAAAGGAATGAGCTCAGTGAGCCCAGACTCTTGCAGCTACCCATACAAAGAAGAATACTAAATTCTTTACCTTGAAATATCTAATTTTCCTTAATTAATGGTAAAGAATCCACCTGCAATACGGGAGACTTGGGTTCAATCCTGGGCCAGGAAGATCCCCTGGAGGAGGTCATGGTCACCCACTCCAGTACTCTTGCTTGGAGAGTCCCCATGGAAAGAGGAATCTGGCAGGCTACATTCCATGGGGTCCCAAAGAATCAGACTTGGCTGAGCAACTAAACATGTATCTGCCCCCTTGGTTACAAGCTCTGTGGAATCTGGCTCTATCCCCTCACCTCCTCAGAGCAGTTTCTCAGGGTGACTTGAGATGCTGCCTCCCAGGCTTGAAGTCCTAAAATTCCCAAGTCTAGGCCCCCCTATGTGCTCTGTGCAAAGACTCAGTACATTCCAACAGGAGATGAAAAGATGATTACTCACAGGCGGGGTTGACCAGGGCTTCAGCCACCCCAAGTAGAGCATATTGAAGAACCAGGTGGGACCAGGGCATGGAGGAGACAGCGACAAGTCTGCCTGAAAGAGGCTGCTCCACTGGAGGGAAGCGCTTTCTGTGTATTTCGAAGAAGCCAGCCACCAGCACAGACAATGCAGCAGAAAGATTGCCCACGACTGAAGAAAAAGAATGCAAAAGAGAAAGAGCAATTTAAAGTCAATTCCAAACAGCCGCTGTGAAATGGACTAGCTCCCACCATATCTATAAACAGGGATGTCACAGCCACCGAGGATTCTGGTTGTCTGAATGTGAATTTCTGAGCTCAGTGTGTGCTCAGTTGCTTCAGTCATTTCCTACTTTTTGTGACCCTAAGGACTGTAGCCCATCAGGCTTTTATGTCCATGGGGATTCTCTAGGTAAGAATACTGGAGTGGGTTGCCATGCCCTCCTTCAGGGGATCTTCCCAACTCAGGGATCGAACTCTTTGTCTCTTACCTATCTTGCACTGGCAGGCAGGTTCTTTTAGCACTAGCACCACCTGGGAAGCCCAAAGAGGGCCCCACAAAGAAAGACCAGTGCCTGTGATAGAGCTGCCAACACTCCCTACAGAGGGGGCTGGAGGACGGGGAATGAAAACACAGGATGCTGATCCCAGGTAGCTGGGATGCATATGAAAGGAATGAGCTCAGTGAGCCCAGACTCTTGCAGCTACCCATACAAAGAAGAATACTAAATTCTTTACCTTGAAATATCTAATTTTCCTTAATTAATGGTAAAGAATCCACCAGCAATGCAGGAGACCTGGGTTCAATCCCTGGGCCAGGAAGATCCCCTGGAGGAGGTCATGGTCACCCACTCCAGTACTCTTGCTTGGAGAGTCCCCATGGAAAGAGGAATCTGGCAGGCTACATTCCATGGGGTCCCAAAGAATCAGACTTGGCTGAGCAACTAAACATGTATCTGCCCCCTTGGTTACAAGCTCTGTGGAATCTGGCTCTATCCCCTCACCTCCTCAGAGCAGTTTCTCAGGGTGACTTGAGATGCTGCCTCCCAGGCTTGAAGTCCTAAAATTCCCACCAAATGAAATAGGTCTCTCAGGCTGTGACTATATTTTTTTAGTTGACACCCTCAATCAATGTAACTATGTTTTTTTAGCTGCCACCCTCAATCTTACCCATTGACACTAGAGAATATTTCCTCCACATGTTGTTGTCGTTATTCTGGAGATGTCCAGATGTCAGCTGACTGTGTTGTATGATTTTTTTACCCTTAGGCTCTGATCTGTCAGAAATAGCTGTTTTAGTTTCCTATATCCTGATTGACAGATCACACGGCCCCAGTTATTTAGCCTTATTATCATTTTACTCAGCTCTAAGAGGGAGTAAATGATACTTACTTTGTAGGATGGTTATGAGATTTAAATAAGATGATGTACATAAGAAGAAAAGAAAAGATAAATAAGATGATGCACAGGTATTATTGGGCTTTGCTGGTGACTCAGTGGTAAAGCATCCACCTATGACACAGAAGATGAAGGAGACATGGGTTTGATCCCTAGGTCAGGAAGATTCCCTGGAGGAGGACATGGGAACCCACTCCAGTATTCTTGCTTGGCGAATCCCCATGGAAAGAGGAATCTGGCAGGCTACATTCCATGGGGTCCCAAAGAATCAGACTTGGCTGAGCAACTAAACATGTATCTGCCCCCTTGGTTACAAGCTCTGTGGAATCTGGCTCTATCCCCTCACCTCCTCAGAGCAGTTTCTCAGGGTGACTTGAGATGCTGCCTCCCAGGCTTGAAGTCCTAAAATTCCCACCAAATGAAATAGGTCTCTCAGGCTGTGACTATATTTTTTTAGTTGACACCCTCAATCAATGTAACTATGTTTTTTTAGCTGCCACCCTCAATCTTACCCATTGACACTAGAGAATATTTCCTCCACATGTTGTTGTCGTTATTCTGGAGATGTCCAGATGTCAGCTGACTGTGTTGTATGATTTTTTTACCCTTAGGCTCTGATCTGTCAGAAATAGCTGTTTTAGTTTCCTATATCCTGATTGACAGATCACACGGCCCCAGTTATTTAGCCTTATTATCATTTTACTCAGCTCTAAGAGGGAGTAAATGATACTTACTTTGTAGGATGGTTATGAGATTTAAATAAGATGATGTACATAAGAAGAAAAGAAAAGATAAATAAGATGATGCACAGGTATTATTGGGCTTTGCTGGTGACTCAGTGGTAAAGCATCCACCTATGACACAGAAGATGAAGGAGACATGGGTTTGATCCCTAGGTCAGGAAGATTCCCTGGAGGAGGACATGGGAACCCACTCCAGTATTCTTGCTTGGCGAATCCCACGAACAGAGGAACCTGGCAGGCTACAGCCCTTAGGGTTGCAAAGAGTTGGACAGGACTGAAACGACTGAACACGCGCACACAGGTATTATTATAAACATTCCTGGTAGCAACCAGGAGTAATTATTGTTGAAACTCAAGCAATGGTTTATGAACTTTTATCCTCAGGTGAAATATATTTTTCTGATAGCTTTTTAAAATCTATGTCTGAGTCAAAATTGATCTGGGAAAATTTAAAACCAAATGATTTCTCCATAAGATTTTAATTATTATTGAAAAAAATGATTTTGAAATAACCTTTAAGCAGAATCAGTTCTCAGTTTCTGACATTTGTCGAATCTTTGCATAAAAAGTAAAGTAACTATTACACAAGTAAAGACTAGAAACTTTTGCTCAGGAAAATAATACTAAAGGTGCATTAACTAGGTAAAGAGTATAAATGGAAGGAATTATTCAAATAGTGGTTCAACTCTTATTTTTAAGGAATATCTAGGAAATTTTGGTTGAAAATGAGAGGAGGAGATTTTGTTACAATTTTGTTATAGTTTATATCTACTGCAACCATTTCCTTTTTCAATTTATCATTCATATTTCTGAATTTAATCCTATTGTTAGAACAGAGGCAAACTTTAGCTTGATGGAATTTACTTGAAATTTAGAGATAGTCACCTTCTGCTAATTTACATAAAATTTCAGATAAGACAAACCTTTCAATTCAGAAAAATCAATCTAATGTTTAAATAGCTTAGTGTTTGTTTTGGTTGATAGAGAAACTGGTAGGTAAATTTTTTGATTGTATCTCAATATTTGACTGTATCCATAAAGTCTGCTCTTTACGGAGACCTCAAGAAATAAAAGGTGCAAAAAAAGGAGGAAATCTGAATAACAGAAAATTTAAGGAATTTTAAAATATATTACTACTTTAAATTAGGTTCCATGACGGTCCATTCATAAGGAAGTAGATATTTTGGTTCTGTTAACAGCTCAGATTAAAAGAAATGATTTTAATATTATCTGTCTTGAAGATATGGCTACCCTGGTGGCCCAGACAGTAAAGAATCCACCTGTCATATGGGAGACATGGGTTAGATTCCTGGGTTGAGAAGATCCCCTGGAGAAGGGAATGGCAACCCACTATTGTAATCTTGCCTGGAAAATCCCATAGAAGGAGGAGCCTGGTGAACTCCATGGGGTCCATAGGGTTGCAAAGAGTTGGATGCAACTGAGTGACTAACACATATATACCTTGAATATAAAATTCATCACAGAATTTATCTAGGTTACTTGACACATCAAAACTCACCAGAAAGAGACCTAAAATGTCACTAATACTTACTAATATTTAAATATCTAATATTTACTCTGTTACTGCTATGTGTACAGCTGTCTGCTAGGGCAGTTGGGGAGATAAGATAAAAAATATTTGTTCTCAGTCTTTGCGAACTCATATGCTATTCTTTAAGTAGAGGGATTTACTTCTAGCTGGAGGAGTGAGATAAACCATTTTATACATTAAAGAAAGAAAGGCTGGACTTCCCTGGTGGTCCAGTGGTTAAGAATCCTGCTGATGATGACATGGTTAGATTCTTAGTCTGGGAAGAGTTCGCATGCATTGAAACAACTAAACCCATGTGCCACAACGACTGAGCCCACACTGTAGAGCCCGTACTCTGCAACAGGAGAAGCCACCATAATGACAAGGCTTTGCAGTGCAACTAGAGAGTAGCTAGAAAAAGCCTACTTGCTACAACTAGAAGAAGCCTTCATGCAGCAATGAAGCCTTCAGAGCAGCCAATAAATAAATAAAATATTAAAAAAGAAAGAAAGAAGGGTTTCAACAGGAGGAGGTGTGGACAGCAGGAATGGTCTGAGCAAAAGCACAGAATCGTGAGGACATCAGAAACATTTTCAGAATGGTAAGAAACTCAAGTTATTTGGGAATTGGGGGCAGGAGGGGGAAGATAGGTAGAGGTCAGCTCTTACGAGGCATTTAATATATTTTTTAAGGAATTTTAAAATGACTGAAGAAAACAGAATCTTCAAAGATATTAGACACAAGTGAAATTATTAGTGAAATTATTTCATAATTATGAAATTATTAGAAATTAATAGAAATTATTATCCAAAGGCCAGGTATGGGTTGATAGAATGGGAGCAATACTGAAGGCAGGCGAGTGGTTAGGAAGTGAAAAGGAATAATTATGGAAGGGTAAATCCTTGCCCCCTATTGTAATCTTGCCTGGAAAATCCCATAGAAGGAGGAGCCTGGTGAACTCCATGGGGTCCATAGGGTTGCAAAGAGTTGGATGCAACTGAGTGACTAACACATATATACCTTGAATATAAAATTCATCACAGAATTTATCTAGGTTACTTGACACATCAAAACTCACCAGAAAGAGACCTAAAATGTCACTAATACTTACTAATATTTAAATATCTAATATTTACTCTGTTACTGCTATGTGTACAGCTGTCTGCTAGGGCAGTTGGGGAGATAAGATAAAAAATATTTGTTCTCAGTCTTTGCGAACTCATATGCTATTCTTTAAGTAGAGGGATTTACTTCTAGCTGGAGGAGTGAGATAAACCATTTTATACATTAAAGAAAGAAAGGCTGGACTTCCCTGGTGGTCCAGTGGTTAAGAATCCTGCTGATGATGACATGGTTAGATTCTTAGTCTGGGAAGAGTTCGCATGCATTGAAACAACTAAACCCATGTGCCACAACGACTGAGCCCACACTGTAGAGCCCGTACTCTGCAACAGGAGAAGCCACCATAATGACAAGGCTTTGCAGTGCAACTAGAGAGTAGCTAGAAAAAGCCTACTTGCTACAACTAGAAGAAGCCTTCATGCAGCAATGAAGCCTTCAGAGCAGCCAATAAATAAATAAAATATTAAAAAAGAAAGAAAGAAGGGTTTCAACAGGAGGAGGTGTGGACAGCAGGAATGGTCTGAGCAAAAGCACAGAATCGTGAGGACATCAGAAACATTTTCAGAATGGTAAGAAACTCAAGTTATTTGGGAATTGGGGGCAGGAGGGGGAAGATAGGTAGAGGTCAGCTCTTACGAGGCATTTAATATATTTTTTAAGGAATTTTAAAATGACTGAAGAAAACAGAATCTTCAAAGATATTAGACACAAGTGAAATTATTAGTGAAATTATTTCATAATTATGAAATTATTAGAAATTAATAGAAATTATTATCCAAAGGCCAGGTATGGGTTGATAGAATGGGAGCAATACTGAAGGCAGGCGAGTGGTTAGGAAGTGAAAAGATAATAAAGTAGGGAAAGTAGGGGCTTCCCAGGTGGCGCTGGTGGTAAAAAGTCTGCCTGCCATTGCAGGAGACACCAGTTGGGCCCCTGGGTTGGGACGATCCTCTGAAGAGAAAATAGCAGCACACTCCAGTACTCTTGTGTGGACAAATTACATGGACAGAGGGGCCTGGTGTACTAAAATCCAGAGGTCACAGAGTTGGACATGACTGAGTGATTAAGCAAACAATCAAGTATAAAAGAGGCTTGAGTTACAATCAGGACTCCCACTTCTAGGAAATATAGACAGTAGAAACATAAGATTCAACAGATTCATTCCACTGATAATACCCTAACAACTGAGCAGGGATCAAGGAGGAAGTAGGTGTCAATGTTGACTATGAGTCTAAGCAATACTAGTAACAATAATAAAAGTAATACAGTAGATGTGGAAAAGACAAATTTAATTTTGGGGTTGAGTGAGAGGTTCAAAGGCGTTATCGGGAGGGGTACTCAAAAAACAACCAAAAATGTGCATTGTATGTCAGAAGAACAGTTGCATCAAAAAAGAAAAGACTAGTGGATCATCTACATCGTGTTAGAATATAGGGTCAAATGAAAATGAAAGATGATTGAGAAGAGAGAGAATAAATATCTAAAACAGTGCCTTCATATTTGCACTTGAAGGCAAAAATAAAAAAGAAGTAAAAATTAGATAAGAACCTGTGGCAAGTGCATACAATGGAGTACAATCAACCTTAATAAAAGAAAGAAATCAAGCCATTTGTGACAACATGGATGAACCTGGAGAACATTTTGCTAAGACAAGGAAGCCAGATTTTGAAGGATAAATATTACATGATATCACTTATATGTGGAATAAAAAATAATCAGCCTGATAGAAATAGAGTAGAAGGTACTTGCTAGGGACAGGAGGGAGAAATGAGGAGGTGTTAGTCAAAAGTTACAAAGTTTCTGTTATACTAGATGAGTAAGTCTTAGAGACAGCATGGTGCCTATAGTAAATAATATTCTATTATGTACTTAAAATTTCGCTTAGAGGGTAGATCACACACAATAAATTGTAAACTATTTGTAGGTCAATCATATATCAGTAACTTTTTAAAAAAAATTTGGCCTCTATTATTTCTTTTTTAATTTATTTATTTTCATCCATCTCTATTCTTTGGCCTGTGTGTGCCTCCCACTGCAGTGGCCTCTCTGTACCAGGGAGCACCAGGGTCTGGGCACATGCGCTCCAGAGCCCTGACTCATAATTGGACACACTGGCCCAGCCACTTCTCGGTATGTGGGGTCTTCCCGGGCCAGGGATTGAATCAGTGCACCTTGCATTGCAAGGCGGACTCTTTGCCCACTGGATGACCAGGAAAGCCCCCAATAAAAATTTTCTAAAGAGACTTAACTAGATTATTTTAGGTTGATCTGACATCTGATCAATAGGAATGGGCACAAGAAATACAAACATGAAGGAAAGAAAGTTATTTTTTTTAAATAACAGAACATTTCTCTGAATTTAACAGTTTACCTGGTAAATAGTACAATGGTTAAAAAGACATTCATCAAGGCACAATAACATGAGGTTTTAGAATATCATAGGTAGAGAGAAGAGAATTCCAGTTAGGAAAAATCATAAACATCAGAATGAACATCAGAGAGGGATTGTTCTTCTCAATATTCATTTAAGTCTCTGATGCTGACAGAGCAATAGTTCGAAAAATTTGAAGAAAAATGATTTCAACTTAGAATTCTATGTACAAGCAATTAAATGTGAGAATAAAGAAGACGTCTTAATCACACAGGTACTTGTGACTTTACCTCCCACGTATCTTTTCTTAGGAAGCTGAGAAATGATGAAGGGTCATCAAGAAGGGAGCAAACTAAGAAAGAATAAGAGAGGTAAACAAGAGACCTAACAGAGGCAAGCACCGTGCAGCAGATTTATAGCTGAGAGAGAACAAGGACATGAAAATGTGCAAGAAGATCTTTGGAGGAAAAGGGGCCATTATTGCATTACCCTATATGTGTTAGACCTGAAAAAAGCTACTGGTAATTGTTGAAACAGTTTGCAAATTTAAGGAAACTGCTTTTACTTCAATAATTGGTGGGAATTCCCTGGTTGTCCAGTGCTTAGGACTCCTTGTTCTTACTGCCAAGAACCCAGGTTCAATCTCTGGTCTGGGAACTAAGATCTGACAAGCTGCACTATGCGGCCGAAAAAGACTTTTTTAATTGGGGAAAATCACCTACTTATTACTTCCCAGGTGGTGCTAGTGATAAAGAATCTGCCTGCCAATGCAGGAGACATTAGAGACACGGGTTCCATCTCTGGGTAAGGAAGATCCCCAGGAGAAGGAAATAGCATCCCACTGCAGTATTCTTGCCTGGAAAATTTCCTGGGCAGAGGAGCCTGGTAAAAGATACCTACATAAAAAAATAATTGTGTCCACTCTCCCGCCCCTCTTTGTTGTTATTGTTGCTATCACTGTTGTTGTTATCAAATGTTCATCTCTAAAAACAACTTATTGCTTGCAGATAGTGTAAAAGTAAATGGTAGGGGGGTTCCCCTGGTGGTCCAGTGGGTAAGGACACCGCCTTGCAGTGTAAGGGGTGCCGGTTCGATCCCTGGCCTGGGAAGATCCCATGTGCCGCGGAGCGGCTGGACCGATGTGTCCAATTACCGAGCCGGACCTCTGGGGCGCATGCGCCCAGAGCCAGCTCTACATAAACATCAGAATGAACATCAGAGAGGATTGTTCTCAATATTCATTTAAGTCTCTGATGCTGACAGAGCAATAGTTCGAAAAATTTGAAGAAATGATTTCAACTTAGAATTCTATGTACAAGCAATTAAATGTGAGAATAAAGAAGACGTCTTAATCACACAGGTACTTGTGACTTTACCTCCCACGTATCTTTTCTTAGGAAGCTGAGAAATGATGAAGGGTCATCAAGAAGGGAGCAAACTAAGAAAGAATAAGAGAGGTAAACAAGAGACCTAACAGAGGCAAGCACCGTGCAGCAGATTTATAGCTGAGAGAGAACAAGGACATGAAAATGTGCAAGAAGATCTTTGGAGGAAAAGGGGCCATTATTGCATTACCCTATATGTGTTAGACCTGAAAAAAGCTACTGGTAATTGTTGAAACAGTTTGCAAATTTAAGGAAACTGCTTTTACTTCAATAATTGGTGGGAATTCCCTGGTTGTCCAGTGCTTAGGACTCCTTGTTCTTACTGCCAAGAACCCAGGTTCAATCTCTGGTCTGGGAACTAAGATCTGACAAGCTGCACTATGCGGCGAAAAAGACTTTTTTAATTGGGGAAAATCACCTACTTATTACTTCCCAGGTGGTGCTAGTGATAAAGAATCTGCCTGCCAATGCAGGAGACATTAGAGACACGGGTTCCATCTCTGGGTAAGGAAGATCCCCAGGAGAAGGAAATAGCATCCCACTGCAGTATTCTTGCCTGGAAAATTTCCTGGGCAGAGGAGCCTGGTAAAAGATACCTACATAAAAAAATAATTGTGTCCACTCTCCCGCCCCTCTTTGTTGTTATTGTTGCTATCACTGTTGTTGTTATCAAATGTTCATCTCTAAAAACAACTTATTGCTTGCAGATAGTGTAAAAGTAAATGGTAGGGGGGTTCCCCTGGTGGTCCAGTGGGTAAGGACACCGCCTTGCAGTGTAAGGGGTGCCGGTTCGATCCCTGGCCTGGGAAGGTCCCACGTGCCGCGGAGCGGCTGGACCGATGTGTCCAATTACCAAGCCGGAGCTCTGGGGCACATGCGCCCAGAGCCAGCGCTCTACAACAACAAAGGCCACCACGATGGGAGGCCCACAGGAGCCAAAGAACAAAGACAGATGAAAATAGAGAAATGAAAGACCAATAGAAGTGGCCCGCCCGCTCCCCTCCCTCCCCAACCCGACCCCCAAGCAAAAACAAATAAATAAATTAATCTTTAAAAAAAAAAAAAGTAAATGGTAGGCCATATTTGGCCCACGAGTGTAGTGGCTGGCCAAACCTTGGTGTTGACTCATTAGTTTTTTTGCCTACTGCCGAATTTCAGCTCTGACCTGATGCAAAATTGTGTCATTTTTTACCTAAGCCTCTGTTGCGTGTATGTAAGGCATGAACTGTGAGAGGGTAGTCTCTTGGCCTTTTGCTCTGTTCTTGAAACTCAAAGTCTAGCCTTTGATCGACAGCAGAGGGATCACCTGAAAATTTGCTAGACAGAGTCTCAAGCTCTATCCTAGAAAGGACTGACTCAGATCTACATTCAACAAGATCCAAGAAGACTAGAGACCTGGTCTAGGAAAGTCCAATGAAAGATAGTTCTCCAGACAACTCTCCAGAGCCGGCGCTCAGCAACGACAGACGCCACCGCGATGGGAGGCCCACAGCAGCCAAAGAACAAAGACGGATGAAAATAGAGAAATGAAAGACCAATAGAAGTGGCCCGCCCCCCCCCTCCCCAAGAAAAAACAAATAAATAAATTAATCTTTAAAAAAAAAAAAAGTAAATGGTAGGCCATATTTGGCCCACGAGTGTAGTGGCTGGCCAAACCTTGGTGTTGACTCATTAGTTTTTTTGCCTACTGCCGAATTTCAGCTCTGACCTGATGCAAAATTGTGTCATTTTTTACCTAAGCCTCTGTTGCGTGTATGTAAGGCATGAACTGTGAGAGGGTAGTCTCTTGGCCTTTTGCTCTGTTCTTGAAACTCAAAGTCTAGCCTTTGATCGACAGCAGAGGGATCACCTGAAAATTTGCTAGACAGAGTCTCAAGCTCTATCCTAGAAAGGACTGACTCAGATCTACATTCAACAAGATCCAAGAAGACTAGAGACCTGGTCTAGGAAAGTCCAATGAAAGATAGTTCTCCAGACAACTCTCCAGAGCCGGCGCTCAGCAACGACAGACGCCACCGCGATGGGAGGCCCACAGAAGCCAAAGAACAAAGACGGATGAAGCCAAAGAACAAAGACGGATGAAAATAGAAAAATGAAAGACCAATAGAAGTGGCCCGCCCGCTCCCCTCCCTCCCCAACCCGACCCCCACCCAAAAATAAATAATAAAATAAATAAATCTTTAAAAAAAAAAAAATCAAAACAAAGTTGGATTCCAACCTAAATTTAATCTGCTCCAACTTTTTCCTTAATGCCTATGAGATCACAACTTATCCAAACTAGAGTGTGGTTTATCAGAATGTACACATTTTAAACCTCCAGCAGATCTGTATTTACAAGATAAAGCACATAGTTCCAAAGGAGATCTTACATTCAGATAAATAAGGTATGTTTTAATAGTGGCTATGTGGTTGTAGGAACTTCCCTGGTGGCTCAGATGGTAAGGAATCATCCTACAATGTGGGAGACCTGGGTTCAGTCCTTGGGCTGTGAAGATCCCCTGGAGGAGGGAATGGTAACCCTCCTTGTTGAATATGCCAGTATTCTTGCCTGGAGAGTCCCATGGACAGAGAAGCATGGTGGGCTACAGTCCCTGGGGTGGCAAAGAGTCGGACATGACTGAGCAACTGAACACACACACATGTGGTTGTAGACACGTCTATAAAAGTCTTAAAGCTTTTATTAGAGTTTATTCTATTATCCCACCATGTTATGATTTTCCAAATTAGACCAGAATGAAATCTTAAAGTCAGAATTTATTCAAACATTTTTGTGGTACTTGCCATTTCCTAGTGAAGAAAAATCTAACACTACCATATAAATATGTTAAAATAATTCCAAGACTGGCTAAGTTTACCTCACTGAAAAAACTATGGATTTTTTAAATGTGTCATCTGATGTATGTCTCTGATAGGTAACACACCTGTAAGTATGAAATTTGATTGAGTCCTTGAGAAATTGTTCTCAGATCCATGATTTTTGGGAAACTGCCAAAATAGGCAAAAGTAAGAATAAATAGGCAAAATTGGCTAAAGTAAGAACACACTGGTGTCCACAAGACACTCATAGAGACAGCTATGATTTTATCAAAATACATATTTGCTGGCTTTGTGGAAGAGCTTTCTCACCTGCTCTTTGGCATATGTTTCTGGGTGTTTTCTTAGTAGCAGTGTGTTTCTGTATTTGAGCTATCCATATTCTGTCAAATAGAAAAATGAAAGACCAATAGAAGTGGCCCGCCCGCTCCCCTCCCCCCCCAACCCGACCCCCACCCAAAAATAAATAATAAAATAAATAAATCTTTAAAAAAAAAAAAATCAAAACAAAGTTGGATTCCAACCTAAATTTAATCTGCTCCAACTTTTTCCTTAATGCCTATGAGATCACAACTTATCCAAACTAGAGTGTGGTTTATCAGAATGTACACATTTTAAACCTCCAGCAGATCTGTATTTACAAGATAAAGCACATAGTTCCAAAGGAGATCTTACATTCAGATAAATAAGGTATGTTTTAATAGTGGCTATGTGGTTGTAGGAACTTCCCTGGTGGCTCAGATGGTAAGGAATCATCCTACAATGTGGGAGACCTGGGTTCAGTCCTTGGGCTGTGAAGATCCCCTGGAGGAGGGAATGGTAACCCTCCTTGTTGAATATGCCAGTATTCTTGCCTGGAGAGTCCCATGGACAGAGAAGCATGGTGGGCTACAGTCCCTGGGGTGGCAAAGAGTCGGACATGACTGAGCAACTGAACACACACACATGTGGTTGTAGACACGTCTATAAAAGTCTTAAAGCTTTTATTAGAGTTTATTCTATTATCCCACCATGTTATGATTTTCCAAATTAGACCAGAATGAAATCTTAAAGTCAGAATTTATTCAAACATTTTTGTGGTACTTGCCATTTCCTAGTGAAGAAAAATCTAACACTACCATATAAATATGTTAAAATAATTCCAAGACTGGCTAAGTTTACCTCACTGAAAAAACTATGGATTTTTTAAATGTGTCATCTGATGTATGTCTCTGATAGGTAACACACCTGTAAGTATGAAATTTAATTGAGTCCTGGGGAAATGTTTCTCAGATCCATGTTTTTTGGGAAACTGCCAAAATAGGCAAAAGTAAGAATAAATAGGCAAAATTGGCTAAAGTAAGAACACACTGGTGTCCACAAGACACTCATAGAGACAGCTATGATTTTATCAAAATACATATTTGCTGGCTTTGTGGAAGAGCTTTCTCACCTGCTCTTTGGCATATGTTTCTGGTTGTTTTCTTAGTAGCAGTGTGTTTCTGTATTTGAGCTATCCATATTCTGTCTTTCATTTCTCTTTAAACCACTGGGAACTAATTTCAGGAGATTCAGCTTTAGTTTGTGTTTTAACTCCTGAATCTGAAACAGGTCATTCATTTGCATGGCGATCAGTTACAAAGATATATCTGTGAGGCATAAAATATTGCTTCTGATGACTTACTAAATGGTCTACTTTAGGGGTCCCTAACCTCCTGGATCTAGTACCTGATGATCTGAGGTGAAACAGATTTAACAGTAATAGAAATAAAGTGCAAAATAAATGTAATGTTCTTGAATCATTCTAAAATCATCACCCCGTCCATGGGAAAATGATCTTCCTGAAAACAGTCCCTGGTGCCCAAAAGTTTGGGAACCGCTGGTCTATTTTACTTCCAATTTAGTTCCAATGTTGATGTCAAGTTTAAAAGTAAGAACGTGAGAACATCCCTGTGCTGTGCTAAGTTGCTCAGTTGTGTTCAACTCTTTGTGACCCCCGGGACTTTAGCCGTCCAGGCTCCTCTGTCCATGGGGATTCTCCAGGCAAGAATAATGGAATGTCTTCTTCCAGGAGATCTTCCTGACCCAGGGATCAAACCCAGGTCTCCCGAATTACAGGCAGATGCTTTACCATCTGAGCCACCTGGAAAGTCCAGAACATTAATATGCCTTTATTAAACAAATGAGTTATTCAAGCTGGATATTTGCATGTTAGTTCAAAGCTGGATATTTGCAAGAAATCTAACACTCAAATTGAAAAACGCTAAGTTTACCTCACTGAAAACTATGGATTTTTTAAATGTGTCATCTGATGTATGTCTCTGATAGGTAACACACCTGTAAGTATGAAATTTGATTGAGTCCTTGAGAAATTGTTCTCAGATCCATGATTTTTGGGAAACTGCCAAAATAGGCAAAAGTAAGAATAAATAGGCAAAATTGGCTAAAGTAAGAACACACTGGTGTCCACAAGACACTCATAGAGACAGCTATGATTTTATCAAAATACATATTTGCTGGCTTTGTGGAAGAGCTTTCTCACCTGCTCTTTGGCATATGTTTCTGGTTGTTTTTCTTAGTAGCAGTGTGTTTCTGTATTTGAGCTATCCATATTCTGTCTTTCATTTCTCTTTAAACCACTGGGAACTAATTTCAGGAGATTCAGCTTTAGTTTGTGTTTTAACTCCTGAATCTGAAACAGGTCATTCATTTGCATGGCGATCAGTTACAAAGATATATCTGTGAGGCATAAAATATTGCTTCTGATGACTTACTAAATGGTCTACTTTAGGGGTCCCTAACCTCCTGGATCTAGTACCTGATGATCTGAGGTGAAACAGATTTAACAGTAATAGAAATAAAGTGCAAAATAAATGTAATGTTCTTGAATCATTCTAAAATCATCACCCCGTCCATGGGAAAATGATCTTCCCTGAAAACAGTCCCTGGTGCCCAAAAGTTTGGGAACCGCTGGTCTATTTTACTTCCAATTTAGTTCCAATGTTGATGTCAAGTTTAAAAGTAAGAACGTGAGAACATCCCTGTGCTGTGCTAAGTTGCTCAGTTGTGTTCAACTCTTTGTGACCCCCGGGACTTTAGCCGTCCAGGCTCCTCTGTCCATGGGGATTCTCCAGGCAAGAATAATGGAATGTCTTCTTCCAGGAGATCTTCCTGACCCAGGGATCAAACCCAGGTCTCCCGAATTACAGGCAGATGCTTTACCATCTGAGCCACCTGGAAAGTCCAGAACATTAATATGCCTTTATTAAACAAATGAGTTATTCAAGCTGGATATTTGCATGTTACTTCTTTTAGTGTTTACAAAACACTTCTTCCTGCCAGGTATTTTGAAGAAAGTATACACTGTGAAGTTTCATGAAAAAAGGTCACTGTTTTAAAAACTATAATAGAGAAAAAATAGTTTTGATAATTCTACTTTCAATGAAGATGACTGGATCCCTGACTTGGCTTTTAATTTATCAACCACTTTGACTCCAACCAAAAAGAAACTTTATATTACTGCCAATAATTAGAACTAGTAGAAGTTACTGGCTATATAAAAAGGCACCAGCACCTTGACTGTACCTTTTTATAAAGGACTTTGAGTTAGAATTTGAATTTTTAAAGAGGAAGACTGGGAATATATTTGAATACACTTCATCTTCATTTCAATATCAACGTTACCTAAAAGTCAAGGTAATTGCTACCTACTGTGTTGTAGCTTTATATAAGGCTTAATAACAATCTTAATTAGGCTAATTTTAGTCAGATTAATACTGGTGTGTGTCAGCCCTAGCTACTAAATGCCACATACAGCAAAATTTTAATTACTGCTAAGGAAAGGAAATGCTCACGGTGTAAATATTTTTGAACTGAAGAAGGCTAAAATGAAGTACATCCAGCTATGACAGAGGATACACCACAATATCACAGATTCTCGATTTTTGGTGTTTTAGGCTAACTTCTAAATAGAAAAATCAGTCACATATGACATTAGGAAAGTATGGTCTTAAAACACTCTGAGTATATCAAACCTCTGCCTTTCACAGTTCTAAGAGATTTAGGGATTTTTTGTTTTAATCATTGGTACTATGATACATTTGTTGATTTCTTTAGCTGATAAAGTCAAGAATGTTCTGTCTTCCATTAGAAACCTGTCTTTCCTTGCATTGTTTATAAGCTAGATAAAGAAAAGCAAGCATATTTTTTTTTCCTTTAATAAATTTCTACTTTGACCAACCGAATGTGATTTCTCTACCTCTCAGTCTTGGCCTGGGCTGTCATTATTCCTGCCAAACACTAGGCATCACAGTGTTGGCACCATCTGCCTCCTTAATATGCCTTTATCAAACAAATGAGTTATTCAAGCTGGATATTTGCATGTTACTTCTTTTAGTGTTTACAAAACACTTCTTCCTGCCAGGTATTTTGAAGAAAGTATACACTGTGAAGTTTCATGAAAAAAGGTCACTGTTTTAAAAACTATAATAGAGAAAAAATAGTTTTGATAATTCTACTTTCAATGAAGATGACTGGATCCCTGACTTGGCTTTTAATTTATCAACCACTTTGACTCCAACCAAAAAGAAACTTTATATTACTGCCAATAATTAGAACTAGTAGAAGTTACTGGCTATATAAAAAGGCACCAGCACCTTGACTGTACCTTTTTATAAAGGACTTTGAGTTAGAATTTGAATTTTTAAAGAGGAAGACTGGGAATATATTTGAATACACTTCATCTTCATTTCAATATCAACGTTACCTAAAAGTCAAGGTAATTGCTACCTACTGTGTTGTAGCTTTATATAAGGCTTAATAACAATCTTAATTAGGCTAATTTTAGTCAGATTAATACTGGTGTGTGTCAGCCCTAGCTACTAAATGCCACATACAGCAAAATTTTAATTACTGCTAAGGAAAGGAAATGCTCACGGTGTAAATATTTTTGAACTGAAGAAGGCTAAAATGAAGTACATCCAGCTATGACAGAGGATACACCACAATATCACAGATTCTCGATTTTTGGTGTTTTAGGCTAACTTCTAAATAGAAAAATCAGTCACATATGACATTAGGAAAGTATGGTCTTAAAACACTCTGAGTATATCAAACCTCTGCCTTTCACAGTTCTAAGAGATTTAGGGATTTTTTGTTTTAATCATTGGTACTATGATACATTTGTTGATTTCTTTAGCTGATAAAGTCAAGAATGTTCTGTCTTCCATTAGAAACCTGTCTTTCCTTGCATTGTTTATAAGCTAGATAAAGAAAAGCAAGCATATTTTTTTTTCCTTTAATAAATTTCTACTTTGACCAACCGAATGTGATTTCTCTACCTCTCAGTCTTGGCCTGGGCTGTCATTATTCCTGCCAAACACTAGGCATCACAGTGTTGGCACCATCTGCCTCCTTAAACATGACAGTGTCTGGACAGGGCATGACCAAATGGGAGAGGGAGAGGGGGCACCTGAAGAACCAACTCATTGTGATGGCAGAAAAATTTTTCATTCACTTCATAGCCTTGTTTAGAAGTAGCAGTCAGGATTCCAAACTAACACTGATAACACGTATAATTTAAATGTTCATAGCAGCACTATTTACAATAGCCAGGACATGGAAGCAACCTAGATGTCCATTGGCTGAAAATGGATAAAGAGGATGTGGTACATATATACAATAGAATAGTACTCAGCCATAATAATGAAATTGAGTTAGTTGTACTGATGTGGATGAACTTGGAGCCTGGCGTACAGAGTAAAGTAAGTCTGAAAGAGACAAATGAATATTGTATATTAATGTATATATACAGATTCTAGAAAAATACTGGTGATGAACCTAATTGGAGGGCGGTATAGAGATGCCCATGGAGAATGGACTTGTGGACCCAGTGGGGGAACGAGTGGAGGAAATGAATCGAGAGAGTAGCATTGACGTATATACATTACCATGTGTAAAACAGAGAGCTAGTGGAACCTGTTGTACAGCACAGGGCAGTGAGCATGGTGCCCGGTGATGACCTAGAGGGGTGGAATCAAAGGAAGGGAGGGAGACTCAAGAAACAAGGGATATATGTATACGTATGGCTGATTCATACTGTTGTATAGCATAAACTAACATGGCATTATAAAGCAATTATATGCCAACTAAAAAATACTATAGATAGCTAGTAAGTGGAATAATAATAATAAATAATAATGTAATGGCCTTAGAATTAGAAGGTCTGAATTCAAATAAGACATTACCTTTGAGATCCTTGACCCAGTAAATGATGATTTATCCTGAGGTTAAATGGGATATATACAGGAAGGTGCTCAGGTTCACATGAGGAATTAATAAATATTTGTCCATAATTTATATACTTATATACTTCATTCACATTTTCATGGCACTTAGGTTCAAAGTAAAAGTAAATTTTAATGTTAGATTAATTCAATAGTGTAAATTGCTATCAAAAAACCTTAGGTTTATGCTTCTACGTCCTGATAAAACATATTAATCTTCCATAATCACAAACAGAATATGGAAAACTTTAGCAAGCATCTAGTTAAAAAGATGCATATCATCACACCTCTTTATTTCCCTAGAGCAAAATATTATGCAAATAAGTGAACAAGTATGTAAATGAACAAATGAATGGAGTCTGGCTTAGAAACAACTGAATTCAGTATTTTGTACTCAAGAATATAGTTCAAGATTTTTTCTGAGATGAATCTAGTTTTCTCCTGCCCAATAAGTCTGTCACCAACTTTCACAGGGACTATGTAGTTCATTAACATCAAATAACATATTAGATAACTCTAACATTCCCCTCTCCAGAAAAACACATATACTTCTTGAAGAATATCACAGAGGGAGTAGCATGGAAACCTATACTACCATATGTAAAAAAGATAGCTATTGTCATTGTGCTGTGGGAATAGGGGATCCTGCAGGGGCGTGGTGCCTGGAGGGGTGGGATAGAGGGGACTGGGAGGGGAGTTGAGGAGGGAGAGAGACAGGGATATACATATGACTAATCTGGGAACATATCTGTAAACAACAAAACTCTGTAAAAATATAAAAATATTATTAAAAGAAAAATAATATACATGACTTCAAATATGCAAGAGTGGAGAATCGTTCAAGAGGAAGTTGCTCATATTTCAATTAAAGATTTCTTATTCTCAGGAAGGATTTAAAAAATTTTTTTGGCCACACCATGTGGCTAGTGAGAACTTAGTTCCCCAACCAAGAACTGAACTTCACCCGGGCCCCCAGTAGTGAAAGCATAGAGACCTACCCATTGGACTGCCAGGGAATCCCCAGGAAGGATTTTTGAAGTGGTTCTTTCAACCATATTGTATGCCGCATTTCCCTTAAAGTAACCCAATTAAACATTTTTTAGTCATAAAGCATAATTTAGAAGCTTAGACTGAATTTTCATGATTCTGTACAGGACTACCAAGAGTTTTGGCGTTTTGCAATATAAATTTGCCCCCACTTTGTTCTGAGATCATTATATTTTAACAGTACACTTGCTGAGGGTATGTACAATGTCTTTCTTTTCTTCTGTATCTTCAAATAGTGCTGGCAATTCACTAAATACTGGTTTGGATTTCTACACTAGCAGACCAAAAAAAAAACACTTTGTAAGATTTAAGGATTGTCAAAACCTATTAAGATTTATCATTTGTCCAAATCTATGACAATAAATAATGTCAGGGTTACTGGCTTACAAAATAAATCAAAAAGATTATGTACCTCTATAATTGAAGATAACGACATAAACTGAGTTTAGTCATTTTCAGTTGTTTTTTTTTCTTTTTTTTTCAAGAACAAATCTACTCTGTGATGTGATCTGGAGTGGTCTTGTTGATGGCTTTGGTAAATAACAGGAGGCACATATTCTAAAATATAACTTGTATAAACAGAGAAACAGCAAAAAATATAATCATGGGTTACAAGAAGACTGCTTGTTCCTCACAGATTCTTAAGAAAAAAAAAAAAAAGGGTGGCTTTTAAGGATAAGAACAGGTTAACCAAGAGAAAAGCACCTTTCAGATGCTTGACCTTGCCTATTTCAATGAAATTATCTGAAGTAGATGATAAGACATAATGTGCCCATTGCATGCTATTTCTTAAGTTTCAAACTCCCTCTGCTTTCTGTTTATAATCAGCAAACAATTAGACCTGTCCCCTGAAAATGATGACTCAATATTAGCTAACACTTACAGAGCTTCCACTCTGTGCCCCCACTGTACCCTAGGCACTGGTGTCACTGAATGATTTCAAAAGTTTTACAGAACAAGAGTGACTCAAAATTTATCTCGGGTATGGCCCTTGATGAAAAAGGTGAACTAGAAGATGAGAAAAGTTAAATGGCTTTTCCAAGTCCCCCAGGAGCAGCTGTGGTGCAGAGAAGGGGCTGAGATCCTGATCTCTGGCCATTGGATGAGCTTAGTTCCCCTGCATCTTCACTTGTCCTCTTGTTCCCTGGCAACGCCGGGGGACCACAGTGAGGCAGAGGAGACTGTAGCCAGAATGCTCCTTCTTTTCCATTTCATTGGCATGTATTTCATTTTAAGGTCTATTGACTGTGTTCTGAGAAAAACATCCTACTTTTTTTCACTTAAAAAATGAGTATGGAACTTCCCTTGTGGTCCAGTGGGTAAGACTCTGTGCTCCTAATGCAGGGAGCCTGGGTTCGATCCCTGGTCAGGGAACTAGATCCCACATGCCACAGCTAAGATCCAGTGCAGCCAAATTAAAATAAATAAAGCAATAATTAAAAAAAATGAGAGTAGTCTATAACAACAACAACAACAACAACAACAAAGTGATAATTATAGGAGGTCAAGGATGTGTTAGCTAACCTTATTGTGATAAATATTTTGCAATAGAGAATGGTATCAATTCATCACAGTATGCATCTTAAACTTACACAGTATGCCAATTATATCTCAAGCTGGAAAAACTGAAAATTATCGTTGCACACTTTACTGTTGGAAGAAGTACTGTATTGAAACTGAATGACAGCATTAACTTGTACTTAATTTTTCTGTTGGTTCAGAAGTTAATGCCTCCCAAGGATAGCCCAGCATTCTTTTTTTAGGTCCATTATCTGTATTTATTTTTAAGAACATTGTCAACATCAAATTAGGAGTAGAGACTGCTTTACTTGGAGAAGGAGAGACCATTGGTGGCACTGAAAATTTCACTAAGTCTTTATATCAGGTGTGTCTCCTAAGAAGCATGGGACACATGTCTATTTCAAACTCCCTCTGCTTTCTGTTTATAATCAGCAAACAATTAGACCTGTCCCCTGAAAATGATGACTCAATATTAGCTAACACTTACAGAGCTTCCACTCTGTGCCCCCACTGTACCCTAGGCACTGGTGTCACTGAATGATTTCAAAAGTTTTACAGAACAAGAGTGACTCAAAATTTATCTCGGGTATGGCCCTTGATGAAAAAGGTGAACTAGAAGATGAGAAAAGTTAAATGGCTTTTCCAAGTCCCCCAGGAGCAGCTGTGGTGCAGAAAAGGGGGCTGAGATCCTGATCTCTGGCCATTGGATGAGCTTAGTTCCCCTGCATCTTCACTTGTCCTCTTGTTCCCTGGCAACGCCGGGGGACCACAGTGAGGCAGAGGAGACTGTAGCCAGAATGCTCCTTCTTTTCCATTTCATTGGCATGTATTTCATTTTAAGGTCTATTGACTGTGTTCTGAGAAAAACATCCTACTTTTTTTCACTTAAAAAATGAGTATGGAACTTCCCTTGTGGTCCAGTGGGTAAGACTCTGTGCTCCTAATGCAGGGAGCCTGGGTTCGATCCCTGGTCAGGGAACTAGATCCCACATGCCACAGCTAAGATCCAGTGCAGCCAAATTAAAATAAATAAAGCAATAATTAAAAAAAATGAGAGTAGTCTATAACAACAACAACAACAACAACAACAAAGTGATAATTATAGGAGGTCAAGGATGTGTTAGCTAACCTTATTGTGATAAATATTTTGCAATAGAGAATGGTATCAATTCATCACAGTATGCATCTTAAACTTACACAGTATGCCAATTATATCTCAAGCTGGAAAAACTGAAAATTATCGTTGCACACTTTACTGTTGGAAGAAGTACTGTATTGAAACTGAATGACAGCATTAACTTGTACTTAATTTTTCTGTTGGTTCAGAAGTTAATGCCTCCCAAGGATAGCCCAGCATTCTTTTTTTAGGTCCATTATCTGTATTTATTTTTAAGAACATTGTCAACATCAAATTAGGAGTAGAGACTGCTTTACTTGGAGAAGGAGAGACCATTGGTGGCACTGAAAATTTCACTAAGTCTTTATATCAGGTGTGTCTCCTAAGAAGCATGGGACACATGTCTATTTAGCAATTTGAGAAACTAGACATCAATACTCTTGAATTTACGTTCTTAATTTGTCAAAACCAAACTCAAACTCCAGAGTCTATAGCTACCTTAGATCCTAGTCCAGTGTTTTTTATTTCAGTATGGGAGGGAGAGGCTGGGACTACTTGAAAGAGTAGCATGGAGACATACACATTACCACGTGTAAAGTTGATAGCCAGTGGGAATTTGCCCTGTGATGCAGGGAACTCAACCCTGTGCTCCGTGACCACCGAGAAGGGTGGGTTGGGGCGGGAGATGGGAAGGAGGTTCAACAGGGAGGGAACTTGTATATATACTTGTGACTGATTCATGATGATGTATGGTAGAAACCAACACAACATTGTAAAGCAGTTATCCCCAGTTAAAAATGAAGTTACAAACCACTTACTAGAAATGGTAAGTTGTACTTACTAATGCATGCCGACAGAAATTGGCCATCTCTCTTAGAGGAAAGCAAGCAGGTGCTGAAATACCCCATGAAAGGAGTCAGAATGAGTAGTGGTAAGATACTGACAACATTCATTACTGCAACTGGCAGAAGAGATCCACCCAGATTTCGGTTGGAATTCATGGTCTGCAAATAATATCCTGAAGGAATCTGTTTTTGAAAGGGGAAAGAGCCATGCAAGTGGTGTAAGATTTCCCCGGCCATCCAGTGGTTAAGACTCCGAGTTTCCAATGCAGGGAGTGTGTATGGGTTCGATTCCTGGTTGGGGAACGAGGATCCCACATGCCTTGTGGTGAGGACAGAATAAATGAATAAATAAAATGATTTCAAAAAAATAAAAACCAATGGTTTGACTTGGGAGGAAGAGTCCTGTGACAGATGCCTTGTCCCCTGCCTGTACTCTGTGACAGATAAACTGGATATGGCCCAGGCTTTTCAAGCTCATGATTGTGGGCTGACAAATAGGAGGAGCAGTTTACTACTAGTAGGAGGAGGAGGAGCTCTGTTTAACTCTATGGACAATTCTACTGGTTCTTTACAGATGAATCTTTGGTTATCTAGTCTAGTGTCTTAATTATCCTTGGAAATTGTAACAGTGACCCTGATCTTGTGCTTGAGATGACACATAAGAAATCAAGTCATACATTTTGCGTATAAGCAAGTAAAGTTTTTGTTTTTCCCAACAATAAAGTAAAAACAGAAGAAAACATTAAGATTTTTTTTTCACTCTGATTAAAAAAATAGTTCGTGGCTAGACTGTTCTTTAAATAGCATTGAGTTTCGTGGCAAAATAAGACTGCTTTTCCCTAAGAGGAAGGCCTACTAGAGAAACCAATTACTTGATGTAGACTATTTTTACAGGCTCCGTGGACTGACCTCAATTTTAATATAAGCCAGGTAAAACAGAAAAAAAGATAGAAAACACAGTCTCTACTTTTCTTTTAAACTATGTACCACTAGAGGACCAAAAAGGGAACTCCATAAAAAAAGTTGCACCATAAAGTAGAAGAAATGAAAAAAATAAAAAACACAACAACCAGCAGCACCTCTGCCCCACTACAAACCCTGAACATAATGCCAGAATTTCATTTTTTAAATAAACCCTAATATTAACTAAAGCTCTGACATTAACTTGGGGCCTCCTTATTATTTCAAACCTTTTTGGGCATTACAGCATTATAACTAAAGCACAGTGTCACAGGAAAATGTGTATCTTCTTCCCTAGATCATGAGCTTTGTTGCAACAATCACATCTTTGTCATTAACATTAGCAGCCCAGAATTTTTCCTTAGTTCTCAGTGGCACACAAAGCTACTGAGTGGCTTGGTGAGAAAGTCAACCAAATTCTTGTCCTCGAGGGATGAATTCTCCATTTTTTCTTACAGTGTGTGAACATCATTAGGATTCCTGCTTTCCCCAATCCTGGGACAGCAACCTGGCTCAAACATCCAGATGATAAGTTCTTGTTTGAAACCTTCATTCTCTCCTTCTTTAATTATCTGTTGTGCCATTGGAAAAGTATAAGGAAAAGCAGAGTCCTGAGTCCGTACAGTTGTTAACAAGCCCACCAATTATAAAATGAGCCTATTGCTTTAACTGCCTCCACCCAGGGATGGACCACATTCTCACCAACATTTTTTTTTCTATCTATATAAAATATGTCCTGGTGATAATTTACCTTCCAATCTTGGATTTGACCCTTGGGATAGTAAACAGGATTGTTATAGTTGGGTAAAGACAGAAAGAGAAAAGGGAACATTAGCTAGTTCTGCACTAGTTCCATCAAATTATTAAGTACATATCCCCCAATCAGAGGAAAATGAATGATTTCAAAAAAAAAAAAAAGAAAAAAAGAGAGAGCTGGCAGCAGAGCTACTCTAAGACTGAAAGGCTCCCACCACAACGTGGAAGTTTCTGTTACTAATTCCAAACGAGATTTATTGTTAATAGGAATAAAGTTATTATCAGCATGAATCACAGACACAGAAACCTGTTAACTTAATAATGCGACAAATGTACGATTAATCTTTAGTGAAGCAATATTCATATATTGCCTAATCTAAGAAAAGGCTCTGAGGTCTTGAAAGCTTGAAATCATTTCTGCTTCTGCCTCAAGTTCTGGAATCATCTCCTTTTAAAATTTTAAATACTCTTATTTCATACGAGCCTCTGAGTATTCAGGAATAATTGCTGTCAACAGAGATTCATTTTCACCTTTGAATGGCCAGTAATGTCAAATGGCAACATCACCGGCCTTAATATCAACATATTTTAAATGTATGTCTTGAAACTGAAGGTCAGTAATGGGTACTAAATTTAAAAGATGGAATGTTATGATGTTTTATTCTTGGTACTTTGATCGCCTTTATACTGGTGATTATTTCATCAGCAGGCAAAAATCTAACTCTAGTCTATCCCCATGGAAATGTCGTCTGCCTCCTTTGAGAAGTATATTCTAACCATTTGCTTCAGAGTTTCTAGTATAACATTACTATATTTGATTTTAGAACCTGTATAATCTATATAGGGATTTAAAAAAATTACTTTGGGGTTGCACTGTATAGCATTCAGTATCTTAGTTCCTTGACCAGGGATTGAACCTGTGACCCTTGCAGTTGAAGCACAGAGTCTTAACCCCTGGATTACTGGTGGAGTTCCTTTTACAGGAATTTTTAAAAAATATAATTTTATCTATTTATTATATTTTTCGCTGTTCTGGGTCTTTGTTGGTCATTGGTTCACTCTAGTTGCGGCAAGTGGGGGCTACTCTCTAGTTGTGGCATGTGTGCTTCTCATTGCAATGACTGCTGTTGTTGTGGAGCCCAGGTTCTAAGGAGCCTGGGCTTCATTAGTTGCAGTTCATGGGCTCAGTAGTTGCGGCTCCCAGGCTCTAGGGCACAGACTCGATAGTTGTGGTGCATGGGCTTAGTTGCTCTGCAGCATGTGGGGCCTACTCTGATCAAGAGTCTAACCCATGTCTCCTGCATTGACAGGCAGATTCTTCACCACAGTTTCTGTTAATTCCAAACGAGATTTATTGTTAATAGGAATAAAGTTATTATCAGCATGAATCACAGACACAGAAACCTGTTAACTTAATAATGCGACAAATGTACGATTAATCTTTAGTGAAGCAATATTCATATATTGCCTAATCTAAGAAAAGGCTCTGAGGTCTTGAAAGCTTGAAATCATTTCTGCTTCTGCCTCAAGTTCTGGAATCATCTCCTTTTAAAATTTTAAATACTCTTATTTCATACGAGCCTCTGAGTATTCAGGAATAATTGCTGTCAACAGAGATTCATTTTCACCTTTGAATGGCCAGTAATGTCAAATGGCAACATCACCGGCCTTAATATCAACATATTTTAAATGTATGTCTTGAAACTGAAGGTCAGTAATGGGTACTAAATTTAAAAGATGGAATGTTATGATGTTTTATTCTTGGTACTTTGATCGCCTTTATACTGGTGATTATTTCATCAGCAGGCAAAAATCTAACTCTAGTCTATCCCCATGGAAATGTCGTCTGCCTCCTTTGAGAAGTATATTCTAACCATTTGCTTCAGAGTTTCTAGTATAACATTACTATATTTGATTTTAGAACCTGTATAATCTATATAGGGATTTAAAAAAATTACTTTGGGGTTGCACTGTATAGCATTCAGTATCTTAGTTCCTTGACCAGGGATTGAACCTGTGACCCTTGCAGTTGAAGCACAGAGTCTTAACCCCTGGATTACTGGTGGAGTTCCTTTTACAGGAATTTTTAAAAAATATAATTTTATCTATTTATTATATTTTTCGCTGTTCTGGGTCTTTGTTGGTCATTGGTTCACTCTAGTTGCGGCAAGTGGGGGCTACTCTCTAGTTGTGGCATGTGTGCTTCTCATTGCAATGACTGCTGTTGTTGTGGAGCCCAGGTTCTAAGGAGCCTGGGCTTCATTAGTTGCAGTTCATGGGCTCAGTAGTTGCGGCTCCCAGGCTCTAGGGCACAGACTCGATAGTTGTGGTGCATGGGCTTAGTTGCTCTGCAGCATGTGGGGCCTACTCTGATCAAGAGTCTAACCCATGTCTCCTGCATTGACAGGCAGATTCTTCACCACTGAGCCACCAAGGAAGCCCTGTATCAGGATTTTTAATTCAGGCACTAGACCAATATAGATGGTAACAGCCAATTGTGGGCACTGATCCCTGCCCTAAGTTGACACAGTCACTCTGCCATATGATAGCAGGGTGACCAAGAGAAAATTGCAAGTCACTTAGTGTGTACAAGGTTCAGATTTAGGATAATGAAATCAACTCTGTAGACTTGCTGTGGGGGTTGAATTAGACATGGTGAAGACATCTTTTAGAGGCTGTGGCATATTTAGGTGGTCAATAAGTATTAGTGTTTGTTCTTTGCAATAAACTAAGCATCTAGATTTGGTGATATACTTAAAAATGAATTGATCAAAATCTATTGTAATTTATATCAAATTTGAAAATGTGACAGTTAAAGCAGAAATATCATATGGCAGCCCTTATAAGTAGAATCTTAAAAAAGTTATATAAATGAACTTATTTACAAAATAGAAATAGACACACAGACCTAGGGAACAAACTTATGGTTGCTGGGGGAAGAACAGGGGGAAGGAATAGTTAGGCAGTCTGGGATGGACAGGTATACACTGCTATATTTAACACAGATAATCAACAAGGGCCTTCTATATAGCACAGGGAACTCTGCTCAATGTTATGTGGCAGCCTGGATGGGAGGGGAGTTTGGGAAAGAATGGATACATGTATGTGTATTGCTAAGTCCCTGTGCTGTCC
Source organism: Tragulus kanchil (assembly GCA_022376925.1). Lineage (NCBI taxonomy): Eukaryota > Metazoa > Chordata > Mammalia > Artiodactyla > Tragulidae > Tragulus > Tragulus kanchil. The sequence continues at coordinate 272,098,960 of JAIOJX010000004.1, read as the reverse complement.
ACCTGAAACTATCACAACATTGTTAACCAGCTATAGCCCAGTACAAAATGAAACATTAAAAAAAAAAAAAAAAAAAGACAGTTTGCTGGGAAGACCCAAACTCAGTCAAAAGAAACATCAGGAGTCACTACATCATGAGGGTAAGAACCAGGAATTGGTGCTATTTGCACATAGGTTTGAGATTTCCCATGGACCAGTTAACAATTTTGTACTTAAGATTAGTTTCTTCATTCTAAGATATTTTTATAATAGTGGTGATCTTATATACAGGTGGTGTTTTTTGTGTTTTGGTGCCATCTACTCTTGTAGAGTTGAGAGAGACTGAATCTGCTAAATTGGCCTAGCCTTCATGCATTGTTAGAACAAGAGGGTTTTCCTGGTAGCTCAGATGGAAAAGAATCTGCCTGCAGTGCAGGAGACCCAGATTCAATCCCTGGGTCAGGAAGATCCCTGGAGAAGGAAATGACAACCCACCCCAGTATTGTTGCCTGGAGAATTCCATGGCCAGAGTCTGGCAGGCTACAGTCCAAGGGTCGTAAAGAGTCAGACACGACTGAATGACTAACACTTTCACTTTTTTAAACAGTATTTCCAAGTGTGGATTCTGTTGCAAATATTTAACTCTGTTTTTTTCATGCATAAGCAGACATGCTGTGACAAACACATAGGAGTAGCATGTTCCAACAAATCTTTATTTATGGACACTGAATATTATTTTCTTTTAAAGAAGGAGTTTTTATTCTAGTTTCTGACAGGATCCTTCTAACCTAATAGACGTCCTATGCTTATTCTTTTCTAACAATTGTACTTTCTTTTTTTTATTGGTATATATATATATATATATATATATATATATATATATATATATATGTATATGTATACACATACACACACACACATATATATATATAATTTATACATATAAATTATCTTTCCTTACCTGCATAATACACATTCTGTAGAGAAGCTGAAAAATAAAGAGAGGGAGAAAGTTGAAGAATAATTTTGTGTCTTCGACACGCAGTTCACTGCAGCGGCCACCATTTTTTTCCTTGGCATGATTCAACCAGCTTGTCACGCCTCTTCCAAGGTGGCAGTATGGCAGGCCACATGTTTTCAGTGCATTAACAAACACTCCAAATGTTATCAGGAGGGAGCAACCTGAAAATAAGTGGAAATATTACATATTTAATAAAGGAAATTTTTTTCAATTTTCCAAAGTATCAATCAGAAAGATGGCAGTGGTAAGGATGAAGGGCAGTAGAGTGAGAAGATTTTAGCACCCAAGGGGTTGAGTTCAAAGGAGCAAGTTTCTGACAAGGGTTCCGGCATCCTGGTGACCAGCCCACAGTGATGCCTGACACCTAATGTGAAAAATGAGAAAAGTAAGATCAGTGGAAGCATGTTAAAAAGGGAACAAAGGTAACAAAATAAAGCACTAAAGTAAAAGATTTCAGAATCCCTCAGAAGTCTCTAACTTTAACACATTAATGAATGAGACAACCTGAACCTTCTTTTACAGCCTTAACATGAAGAACCGGTAATTTTTTTTTTTTTTTTTCATAAATTGCCATATAAATAATCCTCACTTTCCTTGTCAGATAGAAGGTGGCTTCTCATTTTGACATGTAGATAAAAGGAAATATATTCTCTGCATTGACTTTATCCTTGAATTTCAGACATAAGGTTAAACTTTGAACTCTTTGAATGACTTTCAATATGTTGATAGTGTCACTAGAATTTCAGATTAGATTAACTGGCTTTTGACTTTTCCAGTAGTTTCCTCTGAGTTTATATGGCTGTAGCTTAGCATGAGAAGAATTTTATTGCTTTAGATATTTTGCAATCACTGACCGCTAGTGATTTGCAACCTCACTGTTTCTTTTGTGATCTTTCAAATTTCACCTTTTCATTAACTCCATTAGAACTACCTGATCCAATGACAGATAAGAGATCCCAGTTTAGTTAGCAATTCAGTGGTGTCATCATGATTGTTGTAACATTTCATGGCACTCCCTTTGGACCAGATAAACCCTCCCACAAGTTACAAAGACACCAAACCATGGTTGTAGGTTAAAGGATGGAATAAATAGGAAAATGTTTCAGTTTTTCCACAGAAGGTTGCTTTAGGACTCAAGAATATATAGTTTGAACGTCATTTTAATTATGTTTAAGTTTCCTACAGTAAAAATTCTAGATGAAATGCATGGTAACTAAGTTCATTTGCATGCCCGGTGCTAGTTTTCAGATTTAAATAAAAATATTAATATTTCTTTTATGGTTATAGAGTGATGATATTGACTGGATCTGGTCTTTTCTTTAAGAGTTGTAATTGAATTATTATGTCAGTCTTTGATTAATTGAGGCGGGGGCCTCACCCAAGGGGTTGAGTTCAAAGGAGCAAGTTTCTGACAAGGGTTCCGGCATCCTGGTGACCAGCCCACAGTGATGCCTGACACCTAATGTGAAAAATGAGAAAAGTAAGATCAGTGGAAGCATGTTAAAAAGGGAACAAAGGTAACAAAATAAAGCACTAAAGTAAAAGATTTCAGAATCCCTCAGAAGTCTCTAACTTTAACACATTAATGAATGAGACAACCTGAACCTTCTTTTACAGCCTTAACATGAAGAACCGGTAATTTTTTTTTTTTTTTTTCATAAATTGCCATATAAATAATCCTCACTTTCCTTGTCAGATAGAAGGTGGCTTCTCATTTTGACATGTAGATAAAAGGAAATATATTCTCTGCATTGACTTTATCCTTGAATTTCAGACATAAGGTTAAACTTTGAACTCTTTGAATGACTTTCAATATGTTGATAGTGTCACTAGAATTTCAGATTAGATTAACTGGCTTTTGACTTTTCCAGTAGTTTCCTCTGAGTTTATATGGCTGTAGCTTAGCATGAGAAGAATTTTATTGCTTTAGATATTTTGCAATCACTGACCGCTAGTGATTTGCAACCTCACTGTTTCTTTTGTGATCTTTCAAATTTCACCTTTTCATTAACTCCATTAGAACTACCTGATCCAATGACAGATAAGAGATCCCAGTTTAGTTAGCAATTCAGTGGTGTCATCATGATTGTTGTAACATTTCATGGCACTCCCTTTGGACCAGATAAACCCTCCCACAAGTTACAAAGACACCAAACCATGGTTGTAGGTTAAAGGATGGAATAAATAGGAAAATGTTTCAGTTTTTCCACAGAAGGTTGCTTTAGGACTCAAGAATATATAGTTTGAACGTCATTTTAATTATGTTTAAGTTTCCTACAGTAAAAATTCTAGATGAAATGCATGGTAACTAAGTTCATTTGCATGCCCGGTGCTAGTTTTCAGATTTAAATAAAAATATTAATATTTCTTTTTATGGTTATAGAGTGATGATATTGACTGGATCTGGTCTTTTCTTTAAGAGTTGTAATTGAATTATTATGTCAGTCTTTGATTAATTGAGGAAGCGGGGGGCCTGGTAATTGAATATGGAGCCTTTCACCTCTAAATCACTGAATCAAACCCGCCCAAATTGGTAGTGACCAAGAATGATTACAGCAGAGGCTCTTTGACGGCTTCTGCGAAGTGCGTTGAGGTCAAGTGGCAGTATGTTGGGACAGTCACTGACAGGAGGCAGGCTCTTATCTACTCTCACTCTGGCCTCACAGTCACTGTGGCCAGACTTGGATGAAAGGCCCCGAGAACTGAGAAGTTCAAAGGAGACAGGAGCCCCTTTGAGTGGCCAAGATTTGTCTCTTAATAAGGAAGCAATTGGGACATCTCTGCTATTGGAGGAAGACCTACTCTGTTAGGAGACTTTCTCAGCTATTTCAAATAGTGTACTCAAGGATTTGGTAAGATGAGAAACTGAAAATGTCTTGATGAACAGTCTAGAGACTGAATTTGAACAGGTCTGGGCTAGGAGAGTTAACTTTCTCACGTTTCCTTCTGATTTTGTCTTGGTTGCTGGTCAATCTGTTCTCTGCTCAATTCTTGCAAAACAGTACTGAGTAGCCAGGAGGGTCCTTACTGTCATTGGTCCAACTTACTCAGTGCTTTCAAACAGGTTTTGTTATTGAGTGATAATTATTTGCAGGATGAAAGTTTATTTCCAGAGGCATTCTCCCTAATTTCCTTTGTAATGTTTTAAACTCAGGACATCATTGAAAATAACATGCTTTAAACTCACTGTTTCTTTTTCATATAAACAAATCACTATTTGTCACAAGATAAATTTGGATCTGTTCTTAGGCATGATAAAATGATACCTCCAATCTTATTAAATAGTTAAATATGACTATATTATTTCTAAAGAAAGGAAACTTGGATTAGTGGTTCTGAAACTAGCTGTGTTAAAAGTTGGTTTTGTTTTTTTCTCTAATTTCTCAACTATTATGGTTAATACATTTATAAAATAGAATAAAATGATGTACCTAAAAGTAAAATAAAGACACAAAATATAAAACCTGATCTTTTGATTACTAGATTCAGCAATAACTTTCCCTATTATTTCTGTATATTTTCTTTTAAATTCTGTGAGTACTTTGTTACACACCAGTAGCAGACAGCTTATAATCAGCACTGCTTCATGGACTAAGTTTTGAGTACTACTGCCTTGAATACATGCTTTGAAAAATGAATCTACTTAAACAAGTAAAGCTGTATCTGATATGGTAATATGAATAACAAAAGCAAAATGGTTAACAAACGATTAAGAATGAATGAGGTTTAAAAGTTTAACTAGCCCTGCAAGCATGCATAACTGACGCCAAAGAAATGTGAATGCAAACACTCATTCATTCATTTAACACACTGACTACACATCTACTATGTGCTGGGGACTTTTTAGACCTTAAGAATATAGTAATGAGCAAGATCTGTAGATCTCTGAGAAGACACAAGACAAGCCAGGAAATTTTAGGTGAGTTCAAGCACAATGAAGTCGTGAGACAGAGATTGCAGGGTAAGTTGTGAGTGTCCACCCTCAGTCGCGCTGACTCTTTGCTGCCCCAAGGACTGAACAGGTCTGGGCTAGGAGAGTTAACTTTCTCACGTTTCCTTCTGATTTTGTCTTGGTTGCTGGTCAATCTGTTCTCTGCTCAATTCTTGCAAAACAGTACTGAGTAGCCAGGAGGGTCCTTACTGTCATTGGTCCAACTTACTCAGTGCTTTCAAACAGGTTTTGTTATTGAGTGATAATTATTTGCAGGATGAAAGTTTATTTCAGAGGCATTCTCCTGATTTCCTTTGTAATGTTTTAAACTCAGGACATCATTGAAAATAACATGCTTTAAACTCACTGTTTCTTTTTCATATAAACAAATCACTATTTGTCACAAGATAAATTTGGATCTGTTCTTAGGCATGATAAAATGATACCTCCAATCTTATTAAATAGTTAAATATGACTATATTATTTCTAAAGAAAGGAAACTTGGATTAGTGGTTCTGAAACTAGCTGTGTTAAAAGTTGGTTTTGTTTTTTTCTCTAATTTCTCAACTATTATGGTTAATACATTTATAAAATAGAATAAAATGATGTACCTAAAAGTAAAATAAAGACACAAAATATAAAACCTGATCTTTTGATTACTAGATTCAGCAATAACTTTCCCTATTATTTCTGTATATTTTCTTTTAAATTCTGTGAGTACTTTGTTACACACCAGTAGCAGACAGCTTATAATCAGCACTGCTTCATGGACTAAGTTTTGAGTACTACTGCCTTGAATACATGCTTTGAAAAATGAATCTACTTAAACAAGTAAAGCTGTATCTGATATGGTAATATGAATAACAAAAGCAAAATGGTTAACAAACGATTAAGAATGAATGAGGTTTAAAAGTTTAACTAGCCCTGCAAGCATGCATAACTGACGCCAAAGAAATGTGAATGCAAACACTCATTCATTCATTTAACACACTGACTACACATCTACTATGTGCTGGGGACTTTTTAGACCTTAAGAATATAGTAATGAGCAAGATCTGTAGATCTCTGAGAAGACACAAGACAAGCCAGGAAATTTTAGGTGAGTTCAAGCACAATGAAGTCGTGAGACAGAGATTGCAGGGTAAGTTGTGAGTGTCCACCCTCAGTCGCGTCTGACTCTTTGCTGCCCCAAGGACTGAAGCCTGCCAGGTTCCTCTCTCCACGGGATTCTCTAGGCAAGAGTACTGGAGTGGGTTGCCATTTTCTACTCCAAGGGATTTTTCACAACCCAAGAATCGAGCCTGTATCTCCTGCATCTCCTACATTGGCAGCTGAATTCTTTTATTATTTTTTAAATTTTATTGTGTATTTTTAAAAATTTATTTATTTATTTTCATCCATATTCGTTCCTTGGCCTGTGTGGGCCTCGCACTGCAGTGGCCTCTCTCACTGCAGAGCACCGGCTCTGGGCGCATGCACCCCAGAACGCTGGCTCGTAATTGGACACACAGGTCCAGCCGCTCCACAGCATGTGGGATCTTCCAACGTCAGGGATCAAACTGGTGCCCCTTGCACTGCAAGGTGCATTCTTTACCCACTGGACCACCAGGGAAACCAGGCAGGTGGATTCTTTACTACTGTGCCACCTGGGAAGCCTGGGATAGTGTGTAGAGGACACTTAAAGAGCTGATATGTGAATTGAGAATGAAATAGAATGGAAATAGGCAAAAAGACCCAGAAGAAGCATATACCAAGCACACCATGAGGTAGAAATGAGCAGGCAGAGGCTCAGAAACAGTAACAGTGAATGCAGCAGTAGCTCAGTTAGTTAGAATGTTGGAAGATGAGGTTTAGGAGTTGGTCAGGGTCAGACTTTACATGTCAAAGCAAGGAATTTGGAGTTTATTCTTTGTGCTAAGAGAAACCATTAAGAAATTTTATGCAGAGTAGGCATAAGATATGATGCATATTTTCAAAAAGTTATGCTGGTAGTTGTGTGCATAGTGGATTTTAAGGAACAAGAGAAGCTGGAAAACAGGTAAGGGTAGCGGTGATTTGGACATAAAGGTGAACGGAGACTGACTACACATCTACTATTGTGCTGGGGACTTTTAGACCTTAAGAATATAGTAATGAGCAAGATCTGTAGATCTCTGAGAAGACACAAGACAAGCCAGGAAATTTTAGGTGAGTTCAAGCACAATGAAGTCGTGAGACAGAGATTGCAGGGTAAGTTGTGAGTGTCCACCCTCAGTCGCGTCTGACTCTTTGCTGCCCCAAGGACTGAAGCCTGCCAGGTTCCTCTCTCCACGGGATTCTCTAGGCAAGAGTACTGGAGTGGGTTGCCATTTTCTACTCCAAGGGATTTTTCACAACCCAAGAATCGAGCCTGTATCTCCTGCATCTCCTACATTGGCAGCTGAATTCTTTTATTATTTTTTAAATTTTATTGTGTATTTTTAAAAATTTATTTATTTATTTTCATCCATATTCGTTCCTTGGCCTGTGTGGGCCTCGCACTGCAGTGGCCTCTCTCACTGCAGAGCACCGGCTCTGGGCGCATGCACCCCAGAACGCTGGCTCGTAATTGGACACACAGGTCCAGCCGCTCCACAGCATGTGGGATCTTCCAACGTCAGGGATCAAACTGGTGCCCCTTGCACTGCAAGGTGCATTCTTTACCCACTGGACCACCAGGGAAACCAGGCAGGTGGATTCTTTACTACTGTGCCACCTGGGAAGCCTGGGATAGTGTGTAGAGGACACTTAAAGAGCTGATATGTGAATTGAGAATGAAATAGAATGGAAATAGGCAAAAAGACCCAGAAGAAGCATATACCAAGCACACCATGAGGTAGAAATGAGCAGGCAGAGGCTCAGAAACAGTAACAGTGAATGCAGCAGTAGCTCAGTTAGTTAGAATGTTGGAAGATGAGGTTTAGGAGTTGGTCAGGGTCAGACTTTACATGTCAAAGCAAGGAATTTGGAGTTTATTCTTTGTGCTAAGAGAAACCATTAAGAAATTTTATGCAGAGTAGGCATAAGATATGATGCATATTTTCAAAAAGTTATGCTGGTAGTTGTGTGCATAGTGGATTTTAAGGAACAAGAGAGGAAGCTGGAAAACAGGTAAGGGGTAGCGGTGATTTGGACATAAAGTGGCAAATAGAGGACAGAATAGGATGTTTTTACATGCCAATCCCAAACCTCTAATTATCCCTCCTCTTACCCTTCCTCCCTAGTAACTATAAGTTTGTTCTCTTAGTGCATTAGTCTGTTTCTGTTTTGTAAATAAATTCATTTATATAACTTTTTAAATGCGTATAAGTGATATCATTACAAAATTTATCTTTCTCTGTCTGACTTACTTCACTCAGCATGACAGTCTCTAGGTCCATCCATCTTGCTGTAAATGGCATTATTTTATTCTTTTTTCATGGTCAAGTAATATTCCATTGTATAGCATGAACACAATGCTATATTTAAATGGATAACCACCAAGGACCTACTGTATAGCACAGAGAACTCTTCTCAACAGTAGGTAATGATGTAAATGTGAAAAGAATTTTAAAAAGAATAGATACATGGATATGTATAACTAGATCACTTCCCTATACATCTATAACACAACATTGTTAATCACCTATACTCCAATATAAAATCAAAAGTTAAAAAAAAGAATGGGATGTGTTGTTGGAGAATGCATAGGAGTTTCTGACACAAGGAGAGGTTGAAGAAATGGAAAGATCTGAGGATGCTACTTTTGTTCCCCTTACAAATAGATAAGAACATTTGCAGTTGGAAATTTTGCAGAATGAAGAGTTGAGCTTTGGTCAGCATAGTTCGGAGATGATCCCCAGATAACAAAATCAAAATACTGAATAGGAAGTCAGATATATGAGTTTCAAGGTGAGGAGAGAGGTCAAATGAAACAGAGTATTTGGTGTTTAATTGGTATTAAGATCTGTGGGACTAGAGGTCATTTAAGGAAGGAGGGTGAGGAGAGAAGGGTGGGGTCTCTGGAGTAAATCCCAGATTCCCCATTTGGAGAGTATAAGAGGAGAAACCGTCGCCTAGGAGGAAGAGTAGACAACGAACTAGATGGGGTATAAGTCAGAGGGAAGAGAAAGTAATAAACCTAAGCTGATCAGCTGAACTGAGAGGGAGCCAGGAAGGGGGCAGGAGAAGAGCTATACTGTAACCTGTTTACAGAGGGAGCATCCATTGTCCATTCAAGCCGTCACTATCGCTGAGCGTGAGGAGGGATGTCCCACTGAAAACATCTGTATCTAAACATCATACCACGTTCTTGGATTAATCTATTAAGCTTAATAGAAAACTCATGCCTTCTGTACAAATAATATTGCATGTCTTGTAGACTCAGCCTTTAAAAAAATCCATTGTCATTATAATCCTCAAATTGCTTTTCTGCACTGGGAGCAGAAATGGGAAGTTGAAAAAAACCCTGAAATGAAAATGCAACCAAGACTTCAAGCTCCAGTTTAAATGTGCATGGCAAACACACCATGCATGCACATTTTAAAATAAAACAGATGAGCTCTTTAAAATGCTTTATTGCTAAACTTAAAGACTGTAACTATTACTATTTAAAAAAAAAAACTTTAGAAGGCAGTTTTTCTACTCTTTGTACCTTTAAGTCCTTGGCTCTGAGATTCTGCTCCTCTGACCTTGATCTAATCATGAATATCTATCCTACTTAATTATAATAATAAAAAAAGCCTACATTGCACTCTAGATGGTAGATGCATATTTTTTTTTTCTTCTTTGGTCACCTGCCAGTTCTCAAAATTACAGCAGTGGGAAGAAATGCAAATGAAGACTGTGCTTGACAGCTAAACATAATGGAATGCATGCTCCACATTTGAAAAGTTACCTTAAAATAAAAGGTAGCATATAAAAAATCATTTCTTTAAGGTCACCTGTGACTTTGAATTACAGCTTCGAGGAACTTCCAATTTAGTTGCCAGAGAGGAAGAAGCCAAAATAAGGCTTATATACTCTTCTAGAGGGATGACAAAGTTTTTTTGGGGGGGGAGGGGGCGCGAGTCACTTCTATTGGTCTTTCATTTATCTATTTTCATCCTTCTTTGTTCCTTGGCCCGTGTGGGCCTCCCATCGCAGTGGCCTCTGTTGTTGCAGAGCACGGGCTCTGGGCGCATGCGCTCCAGAGCTCCGGCTCGGTGATTGGACACATCCGTCCAGCCACTCCGCAGCACATGGGATCTTCCCAGGCCAGGGATCGAACCCACGCCCCTTGCACTGCAAGGCGGTGTCCTTACCCACTGGACCACCAGGGAAGCCCCGATGACAAAGTTTTATTCCACCAGAGTTGGGTGATTGTATAACTTGGAAATAGAAAACAAAATACAGTTAAAGAACTCTAAAATATTCATTTCTGTAGATGGTTGTGTAAGGTAAATTGCTGGTGAACATTTCATAATTTTACCTGCAGCTAAGACCACATATGAGCCACAGGGATGAAATGTACCAGGTGACAGATATAGTCAATAACAGTGTCATACCTTTGTATAGTGATGAAAGTGATCAAAAGTATAAACTTCCAGTTAAAGGATAGAGATGTAATGTACAATATGGTTAATATAATTAATACAACTCTATGTTATATGTAAAAGTTGTTAAGAGAGTAAATTCCAAAAGTTCTCATCACAAGGAAAAATTGTCTTTATCTTTTTCATGATTTTGTACCTTTATGAGATGTTGTTGTTCACTACACTTGTGGTGATCATTTCATGATGTTTGTAAGTCACATCATCATGCTGCATACTTTAAATTTTATAGTTGTTGTGCTAGTCACTCAGTCATGTTGATTCTTTGCAACCCCATGGACTAGATAGAGCCCACCAGGTGCCTCTGTCTGACTGTTTAGGTCCATCGCAATCTCCCAGTCCACCCCACCCACACCCTTGGTATTCATAAGTTTGTTCTCTATGTTTGTGCATCTTTGTGCTTTGCAGATAGGTACCACTTTTCTAGATTACACACACACACACACACACACACATGAATATATATGTTTTTCTCTCTCTGACATACTTTACTCTGTATGGGGCTTCCCAGGTTGTGCTAGTGGTAAAGAATCCACCTGCCAGTGCAGGAGATGCAAGTGACACAGGTTCAATCCTTGGGTCAGGAAGATCCCCTGGAGAAGGAAATGGCAACCCACTCAAATATTCTTGCTGGGAAAACTCCACAGACAGAGAAGGCTGGTGCACTACAGTCCATGGGAACACAAAGCGTTGGATGTGACTGATTACACACGCATGTACGCCTCTCTGTATGGCAGTCTCTAGGTCCATCATGTCTCTGCAAATGGCACAAGTTCATTCCTTTTCATGGTTGAGTAATAGTCCATTGTGGAGAGTTCATGCTTAATGGGGATAAAGTTTCAGTTTAGGAAGGTGAAAAATTCAGAAAATGGGGCTTTCCTGGTGGTCCAGTGGGTAAAGAGTCCACCTTGCAGTGCAAGGAGCACTAGTTCAATTCCTGCCATGGAAAGATCCCACGTGCTATGGAGCTGCTGGACAGGTATGTCCAGTTATGAGCCAGAGCTCTGGAGCTCATGTACCAAGAACCGGTGCTCTGCAACGACAGTGGTCACTGCAATGGGAGGCCCACACAGGCTGAAGAACAAAGATGGATGAAAACAAATAAATAAAAAACCAGTAAAAGAGGCTAAAATTTTTTTAAAAATCAGGAAACAGACAATGGTAAGTGCTGCACAACAATGTGAATATGCTTAGTTGATAAATATGGTTAAGATACTATGTTTTATATGATATGACTTTTACCATAATAAAAGAAAATTTAAAAAGACAACGGAGATTGTCTGAGGGACACAGGCACCAACATGAAAAGGACCTCTCTACCCAAATATAAAACAATTTGATCAGTTATTGTAGTGGATGGAAACGTTAAATTATTCTGTTCACAGATTAATAGTAGCTTTAAAAACAACTAATAGATCATCTTTGGACTGAAATTCAACTCATTAATTTGAAAATCTAAAAAAAAGAGGGAAAAAATTAGACATTTATCTTATTTTTCTTACACAAACTATGCCTCTGTGTAATGCGATAGTCATTGAGAATATATTTCAGCAAATAAAATTTTTCTTCTTAGAAATATTTGAGCTAATAAAAGAGGAAGAAATATAGACTATAACCAACCTACAGCCCTCCAAGGGATCATGGATTTAGGCAAAAATCATCAATGGGTTCTGACATTGCAAAACCAGATAATCAGACAGTGTGAAGTACCTAACAGTATCTATGAAGGAATTTTCCCCAAAAATGAAAATCTGAACATGATCAAGGATCTATGTCTATCAGATGCTTTAGAAGAAATAAAGAGGAAAAAGATTCTGGTAGATGACACTATGTGTATGTCATTAGCAAAATTCAGATTGTGTGAAATGTTTATATTCTTAATAAAAAATTGAAAATGAGAGAGATAGAGATGAAGGGACAATACATATGGTTTAAAGGACATATCTGCCATTTGGAATAGATGGACCTTATTTGGATTTCATTTGAACAAATTATAAAACAAAATAAATACAGATTTTTGAAAGGGAAAACAACTAGAGAGATTTTTAACGTACTTGATCATGTCAAGAAATTCTGTGTTAATGACATTGTGATTATATTTTAAAAGCATTTAGGACATATGTAACTTCTTTTTATACACACACATATGATGTACTATAATATTTCATCCTTGCTTCAGAACTACCAATTGTGATGGGAACAAAGTAAGTAGAGACGAGTTGAGAATTGTTGAAGCTGAGAGCTAGATAGATGGGTTCACATATGATTTTTTTCTACTTTTACTTATGCTTAAAATATTTCATTAGTAAAACTTTTTAACAAGGGAAAAATAAGGTAGAGATTACTGATGTTCTTCTAGACTCTGTTGCTCTCAAGTGTAATAAGTGACAGATTCTACAAATTCTCTGAGTTGAAAGTGAAATAGGAAATCTAAGAGAAAGAAGATATGTCATGAAAACTACCCCCACCCCCAAATCAATGTAAAATGATATGTACTCACATTTTTCTGGCTGATAAATCAGGTTATAGCGCATCGTATGAAGAGTTAGCAGAGCCGTAAGTGCAGACATAAAAGGAATAAGCAAAACCAGGGCCCAGGCTCCTGAATGCTGGATATAAGATATTCCCAGAAAGACCACAGTTGCATTCAGGTTCATGATCCAATAAAACCTGGAAATCAAAAACAAAAGATTACCATTGAGTAACTTCATGTTTCCTTGAGGTCAGTTTTCATAATAATGGCCACTTATATCATGGCTACGGTCTAGTTATCATGTAGTTAACTTCTTTAGCTGGTGGGGGTTTCAGTATCTACCCAAGGCACAGGATATAGCTCACAATATTATCTACAGTCTTGAGAAGGAACTAGAAGTATTTGACTTTGTTTAGTGACTGAACTGCTGTTGTTTTTTCTTGTTTCACTGATTTTCCTTGCTTCTGCATTTTCTCACTTCTCTGATAAAACTTATTCTTTGGCTAAAGCTTTTCCACAAATAGAGTCATATAATAGGTTGTTTCCATACTCAGGGAGATGGATGTTTCAAGATCCATGGTTGGGCATTCTACGGCGTTTCCCACACATCTTCTAATTGATCTAATTGATCTCTCCTTCCTTCGTTCATTCTTTCCTCCTTCCCTTATTGAGACGTGAGTTCGATGCCTGGATCAGAAAGATCTCCTAGAGAAGTAAATGGCCACCCATTCCCAGTGCTCTTGGCTGGAGAATTCCATGGACAGAGGAACCTGTGAGGCTACAGTCCATAGGGTCACAAAGAGTTGGACATGACTGAAGAAACTGAGCACACACACATGCAGATCCAATTGTTCTAGTACAATTCATTGAAAAGATGTTCTTTTCCCTGCTAATTTTTTTGGGGGATGGATTTTTGTTGAAAATCAGTTGACCTTATAGACATGGTACTGTTTTCTAAATTTCAATTCTATTCCACTAAACTAATCTGGGATTATACAAATCTGTAAACAACAAAACTCTGTAAAAGCAAAAAAGGAAAAAAAAACCCAAAAAACTCATTCAAAAAAAAATAAATAAATAAACAACTTCTATCCTGACGCCAATACCCTGGATCTCCCACATTTCAGGCAGATTCTTTAACAACTGAGCTGTGAGGGAAGCCCCAGTATCTTATTACTGTGTCTCTTTGTCTCTTTTTTAAAAAAATAGTTTTATTGAGATATAACTGAAATACAAGCAACTATGTCTCTTACTTTAAGTTTTGAATATGCGATGAAGTCCAACCTTCATGTTATACCTAAAACCTGGAAATCAAAAACAAAAGATTACCATTGAGTAACTTCATGTTTCCTTGAGGTCAGTTTTCATAATAATGGCCACTTATATCATGGCTACGGTCTAGTTATCATGTAGTTAACTTCTTTAGCTGGTGGGGGTTTCAGTATCTACCCAAGGCACAGGATATAGCTCACAATATTATCTACAGTCTTGAGAAGGAACTAGAAGTATTTGACTTTGTTTAGTGACTGAACTGCTGTTGTTTTTTCTTGTTTCACTGATTTTCCTTGCTTCTGCATTTTCTCACTTCTCTGATAAAACTTATTCTTTGGCTAAAGCTTTTCCACAAATAGAGTCATATAATAGGTTGTTTCCATACTCAGGAGATGGATGTTTCAAGATCCATGGTTGGGCATTCTACGGCGTTTCCCACACATCTTCTAATTGATCTAATTGATCTCTCCTTCCTTCGTTCATTCTTTCCTCCTTCCCTTATTGAGACGTGAGTTCGATGCCTGGATCAGAAAGATCTCCTAGAGAAGTAAATGGCCACCCATTCCCAGTGCTCTTGGCTGGAGAATTCCATGGACAGAGGAACCTGTGAGGCTACAGTCCATAGGGTCACAAAGAGTTGGACATGACTGAAGAAACTGAGCACACACACATGCAGATCCAATTGTTCTAGTACAATTCATTGAAAAGATGTTCTTTTCCCTGCTAATTTTTTTGGGGGATGGATTTTTGTTGAAAATCAGTTGACCTTATAGACATGGTACTGTTTTCTAAATTTCAATTCTATTCCACTAAACTAATCTGGGATTATACAAATCTGTAAACAACAAAACTCTGTAAAAGCAAAAAAGGAAAAAAAAACCCAAAAAACTCATTCAAAAAAAAATAAATAAATAAACAACTTCTATCCTGACGCCAATACCCTGGATCTCCCACATTTCAGGCAGATTCTTTAACAACTGAGCTGTGAGGGAAGCCCCAGTATCTTATTACTGTGTCTCTTTGTCTCTTTTTTAAAAAAATAGTTTTATTGAGATATAACTGAAATACAAGCAACTGTATGTGCTTGCAATATATACTTTAAGTTTTGAATATGTATACACCCATGAACTGAGCACCCCATTCAAAATCATGAACATCTACTCTTCATAACTGACATAGGAAAGTAATCAAGTGTCAAACACAGTCTTGGTGAGCAAGCTGATTGACTATAATCCACTAATAGTAATTTATTTATCACCGTGTGGGGGAGGTACAAAGTTCGAATTTTCTAGAACAATGGCGTAGAGTCCCTAACCTCAGCCTCAAGTCACCCTTTCTTGCTGCTTCAAGCTGCACACTTGAAGTGTGGCTGTAGCAACCAAGAGAAACTGGAGTTGCAAAACAATGTTATAATTCTTTTCATCTTTAAGAAACCCTTTTTTTAAATGCTAAGTATTGCAGAGACAAATCCAAGAGGACAGCATGTGTCTCTTCAGTACACCAACGGGGATGTAAATGGAGTTGTTCTAAAGAGGGTCAAGGAAAATTACAATTCTTCCAAGACTTACATCTTGTGAAATACAGTTATAAACCAAAGAATTATAGTGCTGAACATCTCTGTATAAGGAGAGATTTCACATAAAGTACTAAGTGTACTTAAACAAATGTCACCCAACCTATTTGATTGTGTAATTCTCTGAAAGAATTGCCTAGTACGATCATGCTTTATATATGTCTTCGTTGATCCATGGACAGGGCAAGCCATAGATAATTAAGGGTGAAATTGTATATGTATCAAATGTTAAAAAAAAAAAGAAATAAAAATCCACAGTCTTCAAACTCCATTAAGACTCCTTTCATCTCATAGCTCAGCAGCAAATTGAACATATAAAGTACCTCTCACACAGAAAGTCAGAGAACAGAGCACTAAAGCAAAATAAATACCAGTGATTAAGGAAAATGGAAAGCAGCAGTAAAAATATGTTTCTTTAGTCTACTTTTAAACACAAACGGGGAACTGCAAATAATTGGGAGTATATGTAAATGGTAGGTTTTTTTTTTGATTTCATGATTCCACCGTGTTAAATATAAATAAAGGGAAAAAACCCTATTGCTGCAAAATTCAGCAAACTTTTTGGGATTGTTCATTTTAAAATTCACCCTAATTTGTTTAGTAATAATTTTTAAAGTCACTCAAGTATTTTGTCATTTTTTATTTTTATTATTTTTTTATTCTACTTTTTACTTTTATAGTTTTGTTGTTTACAGATATGTATAATCCCAGATTAGTTATATGTATATCCCTGACCCCTCCCTCCTGCACCACCTTCCCAATCCCTCCCATCCCGCCCCTTCAGGCCGTCGTACAGCCCCCCTGCAGGATTCCCTATTCCCCCAGTGAAATGTTTCTCATTTTTTAGACTGACCAATTCCCATTTGCTTCAGACTTATTTTACTTGATTATAAGAGAAACAGTTTGAAAAGGGCTTTCCCATTTGCTTGAGAACATATGGAAAGAGGAGAGGAACACTTCCGGGTTGTTCAAGCCTTAGAGGACAAGTTTCAGAAAAAGAAAATTTGTTACGGTTAATTCTTCCAAGACTTACATCTTGTGAAATACAGTTATAAACCAAAGAATTATAGTGCTGAACATCTCTGTATAAGGAGAGATTTCACATAAAGTACTAAGTGTACTTAAACAAATGTCACCCAACCTATTTGATTGTGTAATTCTCTGAAAGAATTGCCTAGTACGATCATGCTTTATATATGTCTTCGTTGATCCATGGACAGGGCAAGCCATAGATAATTAAGGGTGAAATTGTATATGTATCAAATGTTAAAAAAAAAAAGAAATAAAAATCCACAGTCTTCAAACTCCATTAAGACTCCTTTCATCTCATAGCTCAGCAGCAAATTGAACATATAAAGTACCTCTCACACAGAAAGTCAGAGAACAGAGCACTAAAGCAAAATAAATACCAGTGATTAAGGAAAATGGAAAGCAGCAGTAAAAATATGTTTCTTTAGTCTACTTTTAAACACAAACGGGGAACTGCAAATAATTGGGAGTATATGTAAATGGTAGGTTTTTTTTTGATTTCATGATTCCACCGTGTTAAATATAAATAAAGGGAAAAAACCCTATTGCTGCAAAATTCAGCAAACTTTTTGGGATTGTTCATTTTAAAATTCACCCTAATTTGTTTAGTAATAATTTTTAAAGTCACTCAAGTATTTTGTCATTTTTTATTTTTATTATTTTTTTATTCTACTTTTTACTTTTATAGTTTTGTTGTTTACAGATATGTATAATCCCAGATTAGTTATATGTATATCCCTGACCCCTCCCTCCTGCACCACCTTCCCAATCCCTCCCATCCCGCCCCTTCAGGCCGTCGTACAGCCCCCCTGCAGGATTCCCTATTCCCCCAGTGAAATGTTTCTCATTTTTTAGACTGACCAATTCCCATTTGCTTCAGACTTATTTTACTTGATTATAAGAGAAACAGTTTGAAAAGGGCTTTCCCATTTGCTTGAGAACATATGGAAAGAGGAGAGGAACACTTCCGGGTTGTTCAAGCCTTAGAGGACAATGTTAAGAGTTCAGACAGAATACGTAATTCTTCACTGAACAATACTGAGATAATTCACTAGGGGATTTGTGGCTCTCCAGTCGGTTAAAACTGAACTGTTCAGAAGAGTGAGTGTAGCACTGGGACACTGATTTCTTGGTGGATGGCTATGGTCAATCATTGCTTCTTTTAGCATAACCACTGGCCCATTGAAGCACTTAAGAATACTTTAACTGACATGAACTTGAAGAAATAGAGACAAGAGGAAATTTTGCAGTTCTTACTTAAAAGAAAATTTTATTGGAGTATAATTGATTTACAATATTGTGTTAGTTTCACGTATATATAGCATAGTGAATCAGTTAAATAGTACTTATGTTCATTCTTCAGATTCTTTTCTCACATAGGTTATTACAGAATATTGAGTAGAGTTCCCCATGTTATACAATAGGTCTTTGCTGACTTTACATGTGTATATATACAGATAGATAGACAGACAGATATAGATATATAGATATATATATATAGTTAGAAGTGTGGGCTTCCTAAATGGCTCAGTGCCAAGGCAGGAGATGTGGCTTCAATCCCTGGGTCAAGAAGATCCCCTGGATGTGTTTCCCTGGTGGCCCAGTGGTTAAGAATCTGTCTTGCAATTCTGCAGATATGGGTTTGGTCCCTGGTCTGGAAAGATCCCACGTGCCTCAGAGCAACTAAACCAGTGCGCCACAACTACTGAGCCTGTGCTCTAGAGCCCCCGTGCTGCAACTACTGGAACCCAGACACACTACATGACAAGAGGCCACTGCCATGAGAAGCCTGCACAGTAAAGGCCCCTGGAGAAAAACCTAAGGAAGACCCAGCACAGATATGGATAATCCCAGATTAGTTATATGTATATCCTTGACCCCTCCCTCTTCCACCGCCTTCCCAATCCCCCCACCCCACCCCTCCTGGCCGTCGTACAGCCCCCCTGCAGGATTCCCTATTCCCCCAGTGAAATGTTTCTCATTTTTTAGACTGACCAATTCCCATTTGCTTCAGACTTATTTTACTTGATTATAAGAGAAACAGTTTGAAAAGGGCTTTCCCATTTGCTTGAGAACATATGGAAAGAGGAGAGGAACACTTCCGGGTTGTTCAAGCCTTAGAGGACAATGTTAAGAGTTCAGACAGAATACGTAATTCTTCACTGAACAATACTGAGATAATTCACTAGGGGATTTGTGGCTCTCCAGTCGGTTAAAACTGAACTGTTCAGAAGAGTGAGTGTAGCACTGGGACACTGATTTCTTGGTGGATGGCTATGGTCAATCATTGCTTCTTTTAGCATAACCACTGGCCCATTGAAGCACTTAAGAATACTTTAACTGACATGAACTTGAAGAAATAGAGACAAGAGGAAATTTTGCAGTTCTTACTTAAAAGAAAATTTTATTGGAGTATAATTGATTTACAATATTGTGTTAGTTTCACGTATATATAGCATAGTGAATCAGTTAAATAGTACTTATGTTCATTCTTCAGATTCTTTTCTCACATAGGTTATTACAGAATATTGAGTAGAGTTCCCCATGTTATACAATAGGTCTTTGCTGACTTTACATGTGTATATATACAGATAGATAGACAGACAGATATAGATATATAGATATATATATATAGTTAGAAGTGTGGGCTTCCTAAATGGCTCAGTGCCAAGGCAGGAGATGTGGCTTCAATCCCTGGGTCAAGAAGATCCCCTGGATGTGTTTCCCTGGTGGCCCAGTGGTTAAGAATCTGTCTTGCAATTCTGCAGATATGGGTTTGGTCCCTGGTCTGGAAAGATCCCACGTGCCTCAGAGCAACTAAACCAGTGCGCCACAACTACTGAGCCTGTGCTCTAGAGCCCCCGTGCTGCAACTACTGGAACCCAGACACACTACATGACAAGAGGCCACTGCCATGAGAAGCCTGCACATGGCAATAAAGAGCTCACCACAACTGGAGAAAAAACCTGTTTGGCAAGGAAGACCCAGCACAGACAAAAATAAATAAGTCAGTAAATATAATTAAATAAAGTAAATTGTTTAAAAAAGGAAGATCCCCTGGAGAAGGAAATGGTAACTCACTCCAGTATTTTTGCCTGGGGAAGGCCATGGACAGAGGAGCCTAGAAGGCTATCATCTGTAGTGTTGCAGAAGAGGGAGACAGAGATTAAACAACAGCAATATAATAGTGTGCATATGTTCATCCCAAGTTCCTAATTTATCTCTCCCTGCCAAGTTTCCTCTCTTTAAACCTACGTTTGTTTTCAAAATCTTCAGGTCTGTTTCTCTGTTTCTGTTTTTTTTTTTTTTTTTTTTAAAGATTTATTTATTTATTTATTTGAGGAGGGTGGGATGGGGAGGGAGGGGAGCAGGCGGGCCACTTCTATTGGTCTTTCATTTGTCCATTTTCATCCATCTTTGTTCTTCGGCCCATGTGGGCCTCCCATCGCGGCGGCCCCTATTGTCGCAGAGCACTGGCTCTGGGCGCATGCACTCCAGAGCTCCGGCTCAGTAATTGGGCACATGGGTCCAGCTGCTCCGAGGCACGTGGGATCTTCCCAAGCCAGGGATCGAACCGGCGCCCCTAGAACTGCAAGGCGGTGTCCCTACCCACTGGACCACCAGGGAAGCCCTGTTTCTGTTTTGTAAATAAGTTCATTTATATCATTTTCCTACTTTTTAATCTATACATATTTTCAACAATGCTACTAAAGAAAAGACAGCTTAATAAAGAAATAAAGGAGAATCATTGATTTTGGTGGTTAGACAGAATGACTAATGTAAAAATTTTCTTAATTTTTAATGAAGAAACTGGGGGTTTTTTTCTGCTTACCTCATTCTTGTTGCTCTCATTCCCTTTCTATCTTTATTTCCCTGGTCTGGAAAGATCCCACCGTGCCTGCAGAGCAACTAAACCAGTGCGCCACAACTACTGAGCCTGTGCTCTAGAGCCCCCGTGCTGCAACTACTGGAACCCAGACACACTACATGACAAGAGGCCACTGCCATGAGAAGCCTGCACATGGCAATAAAGAGCTCACCACAACTGGAGAAAAAACCTGTTTGGCAAGGAAGACCCAGCACAGACAAAAATAAATAAGTCAGTAAATATAATTAAATAAAGTAAATTGTTTAAAAAAGGAAGATCCCCTGGAGAAGGAAATGGTAACTCACTCCAGTATTTTTGCCTGGGGAAGGCCATGGACAGAGGAGCCTAGAAGGCTATCATCTGTAGTGTTGCAGAAGAGGGAGACAGAGATTAAACAACAGCAATATAATAGTGTGCATATGTTCATCCCAAGTTCCTAATTTATCTCTCCCTGCCAAGTTTCCTCTCTTTAAACCTACGTTTGTTTTCAAAATCTTCAGGTCTGTTTCTCTGTTTCTGTTTTTTTTTTTAAAGATTTATTTATTTATTTATTTGAGGAGGGTGGGATGGGGAGGGAGGGGAGCAGGCGGGCCACTTCTATTGGTCTTTCATTTGTCCATTTTCATCCATCTTTGTTCTTCGGCCCATGTGGGCCTCCCATCGCGGCGGCCCCTATTGTCGCAGAGCACTGGCTCTGGGCGCATGCACTCCAGAGCTCCGGCTCAGTAATTGGGCACATGGGTCCAGCTGCTCCGAGGCACGTGGGATCTTCCCAAGCCAGGGATCGAACCGGCGCCCCTAGAACTGCAAGGCGGTGTCCCTACCCACTGGACCACCAGGGAAGCCCTGTTTCTGTTTTGTAAATAAGTTCATTTATATCATTTTCCTACTTTTTAATCTATACATATTTTCAACAATGCTACTAAAGAAAAGACAGCTTAATAAAGAAATAAAGGAGAATCATTGATTTTGGTGGTTAGACAGAATGACTAATGTAAAAATTTTCTTAATTTTTAATGAAGAAACTGGGGGGGGGTATGCTTCATTCTTTTGATTCTGCTCTCCCTACCTTTCTCATTCTTTTAGCTTGCTCTCATTCCCTTTCTATCTTTATTTCCCTGTCTTCCACCAATATCTCAATTTTAACCACAGGCCCCAAATGGCATCACTTGTATTAAATGCCGTGATACCAAACCTGGACTTAGATACACCACTTATTTGCAGCTCTGAGTCTCCCTAGAAAAGTAATCATAATCAACCTGTCTGGAATTTTCTGGTCAGCATCAATGAGGTCATCTGTCATGTGAAGCCTCTCTTTTCTGCAGGAGAAGAAGAAGCAATCGATGTGGTACAACTGTTGCTATTCTCTTCCCGCTCCCCACCCCTAAAAGAAGACATTTTGGCCCTAAAATAATGCTTTTCTTCCTTTTGCTAATAGCTCCCTTGCCCCACCTTTCTTCCCACAAAACGTTTCATTTTGTACAACCCTTGAGAGCATCCTTCTAGCTGCTAGAAAAGATGCTGCCCAATTCATGAATCACCTAATAAAGCCCACTAGGTCTTCAGATTTACTCTGTTGAATCTTTTTTAACAAAGTGTACCATTTACTCATTTCCTGAGTTTATAAGATCTTTGAACCACTGCATGTTTACTGGTAACAATAAGTCACTATTGATGTACCTACCAAGCTTAAAAGCCACCAAACAGGGTTTAAGAAAAAGCAGGGAGCTGCAGGATCAGTAAGAAATGTAAGAAATTTATTTTTCCTTTCTCAATAATTCTAATTTATAGTTATATATTGAGAGGAATTCTGACTTTTCTGAATACTGACAATTTTGGCAAAGATAGCCAAAGAGGTGCTTGTTGTTATTAGTGTGATTTTTACTTAGAACTGCAAGGCGGTGTCCCTACCCACTGGACCACCAGGGAAGCCCTGTTTCTGTTTTGTAAATAAGTTCATTTATATCATTTTCCTACTTTTTAATCTATACATATTTTCAACAATGCTACTAAAGAAAAGACAGCTTAATAAAGAAATAAAGGAGAATCATTGATTTTGGTGGTTAGACAGAATGACTAATGTAAAAATTTTCTTAATTTTTAATGAAGAAACTGGGGGGGGGTATGCTTCATTCTTTTGATTCTGCTCTCCCTACCTTTCTCATTCTTTTAGCTTGCTCTCATTCCCTTTCTATCTTTATTTCCCTGTCTTCCACCAATATCTCAATTTTAACCACAGGCCCCAAATGGCATCACTTGTATTAAATGCCGTGATACCAAACCTGGACTTAGATACACCACTTATTTGCAGCTCTGAGTCTCCCTAGAAAAGTAATCATAATCAACCTGTCTGGAATTTTCTGGTCAGCATCAATGAGGTCATCTGTCATGTGAAGCCTCTCTTTTCTGCAGGAGAAGAAGAAGCAATCGATGTGGTACAACTGTTGCTATTCTCTTCCCGCTCCCCACCCCTAAAAGAAGACATTTTGGCCCTAAAATAATGCTTTTCTTCCTTTTGCTAATAGCTCCCTTGCCCCACCTTTCTTCCCACAAAACGTTTCATTTTGTACAACCCTTGAGAGCATCCTTCTAGCTGCTAGAAAAGATGCTGCCCAATTCATGAATCACCTAATAAAGCCCACTAGGTCTTCAGATTTACTCTGTTGAATCTTTTTTAACAAAGTGTACCATTTACTCATTTCCTGAGTTTATAAGATCTTTGAACCACTGCATGTTTACTGGTAACAATAAGTCACTATTGATGTACCTACCAAGCTTAAAAGCCACCAAACAGGGTTTAAGAAAAAGCAGGAAGCTGCAGGATCAGTAAGAAATGTAAGAAATTTATTTTTTTCCTTTCTCAATAATTCTAATTTATAGTTATATATTGGAGAGGAATTCTGACTATTTCCTGAATACTGACAATTTTGGCAAAGATAGCCAAAGAGGTGCTTGTTGTTATTAGTGTGAATTGGTAGCGTTTGTTAACCTTGGCTGAAGCCCATGCAAACAGAATTTTGGAAGATCTAGTGATTTATTTTTTTAATTTTGGCCACTTTCATTGTTTTTTTATTTATTTTCATCCATCTTTATTCTTTGGCTTGTGTGGGCCTCCCATTGCAGTGGCCTCTGTTGTTGCAGAGCACCGGATCTGGGCGCATGCACTCCAGAGCGCTAGCTCCTGATTGGACACACCATTGCAGCTGCTCTGTGGCATGTGGGATCTTCCCAGGCCAGAGATTGAACTAGTGCCCCTTGCACAGGAAGGCGGACTTTTTACCCACTGAACCACCAAGGAAGCCCCTCTAGTGATTTTTTGAAAAACGCTACTTACAAGCTATTTCTCCAAATGCAACTTATAGGATACTCTGAGTGTAAGCATACCTTGAAGATATTAATACTATGGGTCTACTTTCAGACCACTGAGATATAACAGGTTTTGCACAAAGTTTTTGGTTTCCTAGTGTATATAAAATATATGTTTATTTTATGCTATCATGTATTAAATGTGCAATGACATTATGTCTAGAAAATTAATGTTGTTGTTCAGTCATTCAGTTGTGTCCAACTCTTTGCCACCCCATGGACTACAGCATGCCAGGCGTCCCTGTCCTTCACCATCTCCCGGAGTTTGCTCAAACTCATGTCCATTGACTCAGTGATGCCATCCAACCATCTCATCCTCTGTTATCTTCTGCCTTCAATCTTGCTCTTCACATCAGGTTGGCAAAGCATTAGAGTTTCAGCTTCAACCTCAGTCTTTCCAATGAATATTCAGGACTGATTTCTTTTGGCATTGACTGGTCTGATCTCCTAGCAGCCCAAAGTACTCTCAAGAGTCTTCTGTAACACCACAGTTCAAAGGCATCCATTCTTCAGCATGCAGCTATCTTTATGGTCCAACTCTCACATCCATACACGACTACTGGGAAAACCGTAATGTTAACTATACAGACCTTTGTTGGCAGAATAATGTGTCTGCTTTTTAATATGCTGTCTTTTAATTTCATGGCTGCAGTCACCATCCTCAGTGATTTTGGAGCCCGAGAAAATAAAGTCTGTCACTGTTTCCATTGTTTGCCCATCTATTTGCCAGGAAGTGATGGGACTGGATACCATGATCTTAGTTTTTTAAATGTTGAGTTTTAAGCCAGTTTTTTCACTCTCCTCTTTCACCTTCAGTAGGAGGCTCTTTAATTTCTCTTTGCTTTCTGCCATAAGGGTTGTGTCATCTGCATATCCAAGGTTATTGTTATTTTGGCCACTTTCATTGTTTTTTTATTTATTTTCATCCATCTTTATTCTTTGGCTTGTGTGGGCCTCCCATTGCAGTGGCCTCTGTTGTTGCAGAGCACCGGATCTGGGCGCATGCACTCCAGAGCGCTAGCTCCTGATTGGACACACCATTGCAGCTGCTCTGTGGCATGTGGGATCTTCCCAGGCCAGAGATTGAACTAGTGCCCCTTGCACAGGAAGGCGGACTTTTTACCCACTGAACCACCAAGGAAGCCCCTCTAGTGATTTTTTGAAAAACGCTACTTACAAGCTATTTCTCCAAATGCAACTTATAGGATACTCTGAGTGTAAGCATACCTTGAAGATATTAATACTATGGGTCTACTTTCAGACCACTGAGATATAACAGGTTTTGCACAAAGTTTTTGGTTTCCTAGTGTATATAAAATATATGTTTATTTTATGCTATCATGTATTAAATGTGCAATGACATTATGTCTAGAAAATTAATGTTGTTGTTCAGTCATTCAGTTGTGTCCAACTCTTTGCCACCCCATGGACTACAGCATGCCAGGCGTCCCTGTCCTTCACCATCTCCCGGAGTTTGCTCAAACTCATGTCCATTGACTCAGTGATGCCATCCAACCATCTCATCCTCTGTTATCTTCTGCCTTCAATCTTGCTCTTCACATCAGGTTGGCAAAGCATTAGAGTTTCAGCTTCAACCTCAGTCTTTCCAATGAATATTCAGGACTGATTTCTTTTGGCATTGACTGGTCTGATCTCCTAGCAGCCCAAAGTACTCTCAAGAGTCTTCTGTAACACCACAGTTCAAAGGCATCCATTCTTCAGCATGCAGCTATCTTTATGGTCCAACTCTCACATCCATACACGACTACTGGGAAAACCGTAATGTTAACTATACAGACCTTTGTTGGCAGAATAATGTGTCTGCTTTTTAATATGCTGTCTTTTAATTTCATGGCTGCAGTCACCATCCTCAGTGATTTTGGAGCCCGAGAAAATAAAGTCTGTCACTGTTTCCATTGTTTGCCCATCTATTTGCCAGGAAGTGATGGGACTGGATACCATGATCTTAGTTTTTTAAATGTTGAGTTTTAAGCCAGTTTTTTCACTCTCCTCTTTCACCTTCAGTAGGAGGCTCTTTAATTTCTCTTTGCTTTCTGCCATAAGGGTTGTGTCATCTGCATATCCAAGGTTATTGTTATTTCTCCCAACAATCTTGATTCCAGCTTGTCCTTTTATCCAGTCGGCATTTTGCATGATTTGCATATAAGTTAAATAAGCAGGATGACAATATACAGCCTTGAGGTACTTCTTTCCCAACTTGGACCTAGTCTGTTGTTCCATGTCCGGCTCTTGCTGTTGCTTCTTGACCTGAGTACAGGTTTCTCAGGAGACAGATAAGGTGGTGTGCTATTCCCACCTTTTGAAGAATTTTCCACAGATTGTTGTGATCCACACAGTCAAATGCTTTACTGTAAGCAATGAAGCAGAAGTAAATGTTTTTCTTGTATTCCCTTGGTTTTTCTATGCTCCAACAGATGTTGGCAATTTGATCTTTGGTTCTTCTACCTTTCCTAAATCCAGTTGGTACATCTAGAAGTTCTCGCTTCACATTGTGTTGAACCCTAGCTTCAAGGATTTTGAGCATAATCTTGTTAGCACTTGTGAGTGCATTTATGCAGTAGTATGAATATTCTTTGGCATTGCTCTCTTTTGGGGATTGAATTAAAGCACTTGATTTTTTAAAAATGCTAATCATCGTTTAAACCTTCAGCGCATGGTGGTAGTAATATCAAAGGTCACTGATCACAGACCACCATAATAAACATAATAATAATAATGAAGTTTACATATTATGAGAATTATCAAATACTTCACAGACACAAAGTGAGCAAAGGCTGTTGGCAAAATGCCACTGATAGACTTGCTAGACACAGGGTTGTCATAAATGTTAAATTTGTAAATTTTATATAATTAAAAATTCATAAATTTTAAGTTTCATATCTGTGAATCACAATGAAGTAAAGCAATGATACGAGTTAGGCCTGTATTAATGAGTCTTAATATGAAATAAGTTCTAAGAAGGCTATGCCAACCAGTTATTTGGACTCAATAAGCTGAAATGTATCTTTTAAATTATGATTTACCAAGGCAGGAATCTCCTATGTAATCTCATATTTTCTTCATCTCTTCAAAGCTTAGGTTAGAATTTCTCAATCAGGCAGATTTGTAAGTGTGGTAAAAAATTGTAATGAATGATCAAAAATTTCTGAAGCATCCTGGCTCAAAATAAATGCTTCCATCAATGTTTAACTCCACTTCTTTTCAAGAATCCATACCACGTGTGGAATTCCCTTTCCTTAAGTCTTTGGAACTGTTTTCAAAAGTCTGAAGCACTGGCTAAAAAGATACATTCCCCAGTTATGCTTCCAAATAATTCTGGAAGTTGGAGATAAGGCATGGGAAAACTTTTTGTTTGTTTTTTAAATTAATTTTTATTGGAGTATAGTTGCTTTACAGTGTTGTAAAATGCTGTACTACTGTGCAACAAAGTGAATCATTAAAGCATTAAAGCAGAGTTATGGGAAACATTTTCTAACAAAGTCCACAAGTGATTCATAAAATCATGCAACACTCCTTGAGAACAGTGGTTCTCAAACTTGACTACTTAGGCAGCTTTAAAAAAACCCAAGTCTCTGGTTCCTATTTCAAATTAGCATAATTAGAATTTCTGGTGGCAGAGGTCGGGCATTGTTTTTTTTTTTTTTTTTTTTAGCTTTCCTGGACATCCAAGATTGAGAATCACTTCTCTCAGAGAATACTCTAATACTCCCTGGTGGCTAAACTGGTAAAAAAAAAAATCTGCCTGGAATCCAGGCGGACCCAGGTTCAATCCCTGGGTTAGGAAAGTCTCCTGGCAAAGGGAATGACAACCCATGTTCCCATTCTCACCTGGGAAATCCCATGGGCAGAGGAGCCTGGAAGGCCATAGTCTATGGAGTTGCAAAGAGTTGGGCACGACTAAGAGACTTACTTTACTTTCTCACAGACAATACTCTGGTAAATATTAAAACAGCTTTGAAAAACAGACTATGGGATAATAATTTCTTTACCTCTAGTGTTTTCCTAACATAAAACCCAGTAAATTCAAGTAAATATTTTAAAATCAGAACACTTTAGTAGGAGACAGATATGATGCAGAGTCATACTGAGGACCAGATAATCAAAATATCTGGGAGGGAATAATTCAGTCTTCAGACTTTTTCGAGAAATTTACCAATAAGTTATTTAAGCCTTTAGGTCCTGTCGGATTCACTCTGGTAACTGGTTCACAACAGACGGATATGCAGATAGCATGCAAACTAACAGGTGGAGTAAATAGAGACATGAGGAAACAAGATTTAAGGTCAAACTGTGATAGGATTTAAAATTATGGTCATGAACAGACTTCATTATTCACCATTCATGTTGCTTCTGGAAAAGGTTCTGCACAGGTGTATTTTACTTACATGATCTCCAGTATGGTACCTCTTAATTGTACACCTCAGATTTTAGAAAACGCTGAAAGAGCCAGGTTCAGATCTGGATGATAGCACAAGGAGTTGTTGGCAGATTACTATGCCTTTTGATTTCAGGGAGCTTAGTTTTATTCTTTCAATGAATTATTTATTGGAGTATAGTTGCTTTACAGTGTTGTAAAATGCTGTACTACTGTGCAACAAAGTGAATCATTAAAGCATTAAAGCAGAGTTATGGGAAACATTTTCTAACAAAGTCCACAAGTGATTCATAAAATCATGCAACACTCCTTGAGAACAGTGGTTCTCAAACTTGACTACTTAGGCAGCTTTAAAAAAACCCAAGTCTCTGGTTCCTATTTCAAATTAGCATAATTAGAATTTCTGGTGGCAGAGGTCGGGCATTGTTTTTTTTTTTTTTTTTTTTTAGCTTTCCTGGACATCCAAGATTGAGAATCACTTCTCTCAGAGAATACTCTAATACTCCCTGGTGGCTAAACTGGTAAAAAAAAAAATCTGCCTGGAATCCAGGCGGACCCAGGTTCAATCCCTGGGTTAGGAAAGTCTCCTGGCAAAGGGAATGACAACCCATGTTCCCATTCTCACCTGGGAAATCCCATGGGCAGAGGAGCCTGGAAGGCCATAGTCTATGGAGTTGCAAAGAGTTGGGCACGACTAAGAGACTTACTTTACTTTCTCACAGACAATACTCTGGTAAATATTAAAACAGCTTTGAAAAACAGACTATGGGATAATAATTTCTTTACCTCTAGTGTTTTCCTAACATAAAACCCAGTAAATTCAAGTAAATATTTTAAAATCAGAACACTTTAGTAGGAGACAGATATGATGCAGAGTCATACTGAGGACCAGATAATCAAAATATCTGGGAGGGAATAATTCAGTCTTCAGACTTTTTCGAGAAATTTACCAATAAGTTATTTAAGCCTTTAGGTCCTGTCGGATTCACTCTGGTAACTGGTTCACAACAGACGGATATGCAGATAGCATGCAAACTAACAGGTGGAGTAAATAGAGACATGAGGAAACAAGATTTAAGGTCAAACTGTGATAGGATTTAAAATTATGGTCATGAACAGACTTCATTATTCACCATTCATGTTGCTTCTGGAAAAGGTTCTGCACAGGTGTATTTTACTTACATGATCTCCAGTATGGTACCTCTTAATTGTACACCTCAGATTTTAGAAAACGCTGAAAGAGCCAGGTTCAGATCTGGATGATAGCACAAGGAGTTGTTGGCAGATTACTATGCCTTTTGATTTCAGGGAGCTTAGTTTTATTCTTTCAATGAAGTACATGGTTGAGGAAGATCCAATACCAGATGGTGATGTTGGCTGGGAGAAGTTTTCTCACCTACATTTGGCAACTCTGCTTGGAAGTGGTGTTTTCGATGCCCAAGACTTCCAGTCTACCCCATTTCACATGATCATTGGGAAGCTTTAGGTGGTAGAGATGCAATGACACATCTCATTAAGGGTCCCATAACTATAATCATCTGACATCTGTGCTGAAACTGGAACTGGAGGCAACCTTCAACTGGTTATGGATTCAAGTGGTATGTTGCTTTTTAAAAGTCACCACTGAAATTCATTGTGTTAACCAGGCTTGTAATTTCTAGGGGCATTCTGACGTGGAGAAATCTATAGATAAATCAATGGGGCTGCTCAGTTTTAAGATGGCCTTCTCCTACATGGCCTTCTTCTTTCCCAGAAGTTGGACAATGATTTTGGCAAATGACTTATTCATCATTTAGTAACAACAATCATAGTTACCCTGGTTTGAATACCTATAATGTGCTAGGGTACTTTGCACAAAAACTCTGCAACAGCACTCCAAAGCATCCCCATTCTGTGGATGAGGGACCTGGGGCTTTAAGAGGTGAAGAAACTTGCCGAAAACCATAAGACACCTAAGGGGCAGAGCCAGGTTCCTGCCAGCTGTCTGACTGCCTAACAGGGCTTCTGTCCACCTCGCCACCTTTAGACTTTCAATAAGTTATTTAAGCCTTTAGGTCCTGTCGGATTCACTCTGGTAACTGGTTCACAACAGACGGATATGCAGATAGCATGCAAACTAACAGGTGGAGTAAATAGAGACATGAGGAAACAAGATTTAAGGTCAAACTGTGATAGGATTTAAAATTATGGTCATGAACAGACTTCATTATTCACCATTCATGTTGCTTCTGGAAAAGGTTCTGCACAGGTGTATTTTACTTACATGATCTCCAGTATGGTACCTCTTAATTGTACACCTCAGATTTTAGAAAACGCTGAAAGAGCCAGGTTCAGATCTGGATGATAGCACAAGGAGTTGTTGGCAGATTACTATGCCTTTTGATTTCAGGGAGCTTAGTTTTATTCTTTCAATGAAGTACATGGTTGAGGAAGATCCAATACCAGATGGTGATGTTGGCTGGGAGAAGTTTTCTCACCTACATTTGGCAACTCTGCTTGGAAGTGGTGTTTCGATGCCCAAGACTTCCAGTCTACCCCATTTCACATGATCATTGGGAAGCTTTAGGTGGTAGAGATGCAATGACACATCTCATTAAGGGTCCCATAACTATAATCATCTGACATCTGTGCTGAAACTGGAACTGGAGGCAACCTTCAACTGGTTATGGATTCAAGTGGTATGTTGCTTTTTAAAAGTCACCACTGAAATTCATTGTGTTAACCAGGCTTGTAATTTCTAGGGGCATTCTGACGTGGAGAAATCTATAGATAAATCAATGGGGCTGCTCAGTTTTAAGATGGCCTTCTCCTACATGGCCTTCTTCTTTCCCAGAAGTTGGACAATGATTTTGGCAAATGACTTATTCATCATTTAGTAACAACAATCATAGTTACCCTGGTTTGAATACCTATAATGTGCTAGGGTACTTTGCACAAAAACTCTGCAACAGCACTCCAAAGCATCCCCATTCTGTGGATGAGGGACCTGGGGCTTTAAGAGGTGAAGAAACTTGCCGAAAACCATAAGACACCTAAGGGGCAGAGCCAGGTTCCTGCCAGCTGTCTGACTGCCTAACAGGGCTTCTGTCCACCTCGCCACCAACCCCTGCGGTATGTACAAGTATCGAACAAAAATTCATTTCTATAAACCGCAACAAACAGCTGTTCCTAAAAGTTTTCCTGTAATTTAGTATTGGAACTGAGGGGAAAAAAAACCATATTCTGCCATTAAGGAGCTTATTATTTCGACAGTCTTTCATCACATTAAAGAATAACACTCTGATACTTTATACACGTTTCTCAATGGACTTAACTTTCAAAAATACTGCATGATTCCTTTATCAGAAACTTTAATGAAATCAGAAAATAATAAGTAACCAAATCGAAAGGTGTTCATCTTAAATGTGACCTAGCTCTAGAGATTCATTTTCACTCCATTTCTCATGCCTCTTTCCAGTGTCCTAAAGTGCAAACCCATTGGGTGTCCCCTCCATTTCCCCAAGGAAATATTTCATTCATATAATGTCTCCTTTGTAATCAACGCTGAGAAATGTCACTTTGATTAAACACAACTCTGAATGACTAAGACCACAGTACAATAAATTCTCCAGAGCTATCTTTCAGAACAACTGATTGCTCTCTAGTCTTAATCCTCCAGAGTCTTATTTAATCAAAATGATGTTGCTAATTAAGGATTAAAACCTTGAAATAGAATAAAAAAGAAAGATTTTTCTTTCTCCTTTGGGCAGGTCAAGGAGGCAGAATTTGCTGTAAGGAAGTAAAGAATTCCTTCCACTTTTGGTAAAGCTGCATTACTCTCTTTCGTTGGACTTAACCCAAAATAGACCTGAGTGCTTTGTAATATTAATACAATGCAAGGGGAGAAGAAAAGAAGGAAAAAAAGATGGAAAAATATAAGAACTGTCTTAGATAGCTACATGTATTGACACCTAAATCATATTTATTATAATCTTTTTTATTTGATGCTTTTAATATGAATTTTCTTTAGACATTCTGCCTGATGCTATTTCTAATTTGCTTTTATCCATTGTTAACACTGATGGAAAGATATTTTCTAAAATGTTGCTAACCCATTTCACAGAGAAGAAGTAGCAAAAGACAAAACATCTCGGATCTGTTTGACATCCACTGATAAATGACAGAAACAACAGAATTCTCTACTCAATGCTAAACTACTTTTTCTTAAAGTCAAAATTTCATTTTTTTCTTAAATTTGCATTTGATAATAAAAACTAGTTCATTAAAAAAACATAACACTGTATAAGAACTCATGGGAAAAGACACAGATTCTTAGAAATGTGGTTTTATTTCTATGGAATAGAAATTCATTCAGGTGCTAGGGGTGAAGTGAATGTGAAATAGAGATGTTGGTTGATCTTTTAATACATTGTAAAGTACTTCTTCTATCTTTCTCACATTCTCTCTGAATTTATAATCCCTGCAAAATTAGTCTATTACAATGTAGACATAAGAATAACATCTATTGCTTATTGGTTCCTGCTACAAGTCATGTTCTCTGCCAGCAATATGCATATTACTATTCTAATGAAACCCAAGAAGAAGAATAACCCTTCAGAAATGGTTAAACTCATTAAGATGAAATGACCGAGATCAGGTAACTGTGTAGAGTAGAGTTGAGATTTTTTACTAGGGCCTGTTTGGCTCCAAAACCACCCCCAACCCCCTCCAGTATTCTTGCCTGGAGATTTCCATGGACAGAGGAGCCAGGCAGGCTACAGTCCATGGGGTCACAAAGAGTCAGACATGACTGAAGTGACTTAGCACACAGTCGCTATGACACACCATCTCACATTTGTTTACATGGAGGATAAATTCTCAGTGTGTTTCAAGAAGATGCTGGTAAACTATCTTGCTCTATATCTGACTCATAGGCTCCCAGGACTACTGGCTGAATCATTGTCACAAGTATGATCTCACTGTCACCCAGCCCACTCAACGACAGAGGCTAGATGGCCACCATCAAAATGGAACCAGAAGGCAAACAATGGGAAACCCCTAAAGGAAGAGGGATATCATAGTTTTTGCCGTTACAGAAGAAAAGAAGGAAAAAAAGATGGAAAAATATAAGAACTGTCTTAGATAGCTACATGTATTGACACCTAAATCATATTTATTATAATCTTTTTTATTTGATGCTTTTAATATGAATTTTCTTTAGACATTCTGCCTGATGCTATTTCTAATTTGCTTTTATCCATTGTTAACACTGATGGAAAGATATTTTCTAAAATGTTGCTAACCCATTTCACAGAGAAGAAGTAGCAAAAGACAAAACATCTCGGATCTGTTTGACATCCACTGATAAATGACAGAAACAACAGAATTCTCTACTCAATGCTAAACTACTTTTTCTTAAAGTCAAAATTTCATTTTTTTCTTAAATTTGCATTTGATAATAAAAACTAGTTCATTAAAAACACATAACACTGTATAAGAACTCATGGGAAAAGACACAGATTCTTAGAAATGTGGTTTTATTTCTATGGAATAGAAATTCATTCAGGTGCTAGGGGTGAAGTGAATGTGAAATAGAGATGTTGGTTGATCTTTTAATACATTGTAAAGTACTTCTTCTATCTTTCTCACATTCTCTCTGAATTTATAATCCCTGCAAAATTAGTCTATTACAATGTAGACATAAGAATAACATCTATTGCTTATTGGTTCCTGCTACAAGTCATGTTCTCTGCCAGCAATATGCATATTACTATTCTAATGAAACCCAAGAAGAAGAATAACCCTTCAGAAATGGTTAAACTCATTAAGATGAAATGACCGAGATCAGGTAACTGTGTAGAGTAGAGTTGAGATTTTTTACTAGGGCCTGTTTGGCTCCAAAACCACCCCCAACCCTCTCCAGTATTCTTGCCTGGAGATTTCCATGGACAGAGGAGCCAGGCAGGCTACAGTCCATGGGGTCACAAAGAGTCAGACATGACTGAAGTGACTTAGCACACAGTCGCTATGACACACCATCTCACATTTGTTTACATGGAGGATAAATTCTCAGTGTGTTTCAAGAAGATGCTGGTAAACTATCTTGCTCTATATCTGACTCATAGGCTCCCAGGACTACTGGCTGAATCATTGTCACAAGTATGATCTCACTGTCACCCAGCCCACTCAATGACAGAGGCTAGATGGCCACCATCAAAATGGAACCAGAGGGCAAACAATGGGAAACCCCTAAAGGAAGAGGGATATCATAAGCCTGTTTTCTCTCCTAGCCAGTCTACTTACCAGTTAAAAAGGGACATTCGTTTCTGGGATTCACACTCCTGAAGGCAAGTGCCCAATGGACAGACTACAGCTCTGATTCCTCCTGTGCCCAGGCAGATGGCTGATAGTGCTATGTGAAATAGCCTTGTCTGATCCTTTTTGGGCATGTTGTTAATCAGATGATGAGTACCTATGTAGAAATCCTCCAAGGGAAAGGCAGCCACAGATAACAAAGCAGTGCCTGTAGATGGAGAAAAAAGAGGAATAAATATGCGTAGACCACTAACTCACCAAAGCACACCAGAAATAAGATTTTTCCTCTGAATGCTGCCTCATTATGCGATTGTTATATTAAAATATTAATCATGGCAATTCTGGAGGTAATCGATTTTCCTAAATGTGAATATTTCCCTCCATATGTGTTTTTAATGAATCCAGAGTCCTAGTTTATTTTCCTCTCAAACTTGAACAATCTCTCAGAATATATAAGCAAATCATGTCCATTTCTTTGAACTTTTTTATTTTGTATTGGCATACAGCCAATTAACAATGTTGTGATAGCTTCAGGTGAACAGCAAAGGGACTCAGCCATACATATATGCACACTGCTGTGTTTAAAATGGATAAGCAACGAGGACCTATGCAGCTACTGCTCAGGTGTATAGAGTAGAGTTGAGATTTTTTACTAGGGCCTGTTTGGCTCCAAAACCACCCCCAACCCTCTCCAGTATTCTTGCCTGGAGATTTCCATGGACAGAGGAGCCAGGCAGGCTACAGTCCATGGGGTCACAAAGAGTCAGACATGACTGAAGTGACTTAGCACACAGTCGCTATGACACACCATCTCACATTTGTTTACATGGAGGATAAATTCTCAGTGTGTTTCAAGAAGATGCTGGTAAACTATCTTGCTCTATATCTGACTCATAGGCTCCCAGGACTACTGGCTGAATCATTGTCACAAGTATGATCTCACTGTCACCCAGCCCACTCAATGACAGAGGCTAGATGGCCACCATCAAAATGGAACCAGAGGGCAAACAATGGGAAACCCCTAAAGGAAGAGGGATATCATAAGCCTGTTTTCTCTCCTAGCCAGTCTACTTACCAGTTAAAAAGGGACATTCGTTTCTGGGATTCACACTCCTGAAGGCAAGTGCCCAATGGACAGACTACAGCTCTGATTCCTCCTGTGCCCAGGCAGATGGCTGATAGTGCTATGTGAAATAGCCTTGTCTGATCCTTTTTGGGCATGTTGTTAATCAGATGATGAGTACCTATGTAGAAATCCTCCAAGGGAAAGGCAGCCACAGATAACAAAGCAGTGCCTGTAGATGGAGAAAAAAGAGGAATAAATATGCGTAGACCACTAACTCACCAAAGCACACCAGAAATAAGATTTTTCCTCTGAATGCTGCCTCATTATGCGATTGTTATATTAAAATATTAATCATGGCAATTCTGGAGGTAATACGATTTTCCTAAATGTAAATATTTCCCTCCATATGTGTTTTTAATGAATCCAGAGTCCTAGTTTATTTTCCTCTCAAACTTGAACAATCTCTCAGAATATATAAGCAAATCATGTCCATTTCTTTGAACTTTTTTATTTTGTATTGGCATACAGCCAATTAACAATGTTGTGATAGCTTCAGGTGAACAGCAAAGGGACTCAGCCATACATATATGCACACTGCTGTGTTTAAAATGGATAAGCAACGAGGACCTACTGTACAGCATATGGGACTCTGCTCAGTGTTATGCAGCAGCCTGGATGGAAGTGGGGTCTGGGGGAGAAGGCATCATGTTCATTTTAACAAAGTTAAAACCATTCAGAAATACTTCACGTGAGACACTAAATATGTCTGCAGTCCTACCTCTCAGAGAAAACCACCATTCACAAGGGTTATGTGTTCTCAATCAATAGAGAGAAACCTCAGTGATCTTAGACAACTCAAAAGCCCGTTAAAGAAAACTTTTTTTTGGTTTCGGTTTTGGCTATTTTTATTTCTAAAATTGTTTTATGGGTGCATAGTTACTTTACAATGTTGTGTTAGTTTCTACTGTACAGTAAAGTGAATCAGCCATATGTATACATACAGATATACATATACTCCCTTTTTTTCTTTGTATTTTCAAATGTCCATCAACAGGAGAATTGCTAAAGAACATGTGGTACATATATACAATGGAATATGACTAAGCCATAAAAATGAATGAAACTGGGTCATTTGTAGAGACATGGATGAACCTACAGACTGTCATAGTGAGTGAAGTTAAGTCAGAAGGAGAAAAACAAATATTGTATATCAATGCATATATGTGCAATCAAGAAAAATGATGCATATGATATTATCTGCAAAGCAGAAATAGAAACACAGATGTAGAAGACAAATATATGAGCACCAAGGGAGGAGGAATGGTTGGATGGACTGGGCTATTGAGACTGATGTATGTACACCACTATGTAGTCTTTACCAAGTGAAAAAGAGTAAATCATGCTTAAATGTCTCCTCATTAGAAAACATTCCCTGATACAGAAAAGCAACCTTGTGGCTATCTAGTCTACCCTGTCCCCTTCCCAAGCTTCATTTCTTCATCATTACACATTACCACCCAAAAAAATAGCCATTTATTTCTTGATTTTCTCTTGTCCCACTTGAGAACGCCAACTTCATAAGAAAAAAGACTGCTTCCTTCTCGGCTGCACTGCAGAACCTAAAACAATGCCTAGCATGGAGTTGTCAGTGAAAAACATTTATTGAATGGTGAGCGGATATTTGCCATGTGGTGACTGTTCTTATTTTGAAGAACTGAAGCCATGAAGAAGTTTACAAATTTGAGTCACCCTCTGATGGCTTCAGTGAGTGGCACTTGGCAATCTGACTGGAATTGTGTGCAGGTTGAGTACCTGCTACCTGTCACTTCCTCTTCCTCTCCTCTGTGCCCCCAGACTGCATTTCTGCTGCACTGGTCGGTTTTGATGAACTATCGTCCTAAGATCCGCAGCTCAGAACTTGGAGTGAATTTCTGTCCTTCCATCGTATTTGAGGCCTTACATAGTTGAGGAAGTTTTTATGGTTTTATGTTCTTTCGTGGGTGGATACTTCTCTGTCACCTATGCTCGCATCCTGAGACTTTCTGTTCTCTCTCTCACCTCACACTGTGACTGTTTATTGAAGAATTTCCCAAATGTGCTCATCATGTCTTCAGTGATTCCTTGTTATCTAGAAGCCCACCTTGAACTTTCAAGTCTAAGCTTCTAGACTATTTATCAACTTGGTCTCTACACCTTACCAGACAAACTTCATATTTCCCCAATATTACTTGCAATCATTTTACTCCCCAGTGATTGTATATATATTTCCTTTTTTTGCTATGTAAAGAAGCACAGGGAAGTGTTAAATTCATTCATCTCTTAGCATGCAACCATAGCTCATAACATGCAAATCATGTCTTCAAATGCAATCTTAATTACCATATGACTAATTAAAAGTCCACCTTTTGATGGAAATGTTTCTCAATTATTCTACATGAACTTGAAAACACCTTTTTAGCACATTTCATTTTATCTGTGAAGCAAATGAATGCAACATTTCACATAAAATTTATCACAAATTTGGGCTTATGGTAGGAAAGGGAGAAAGGAGGGCATTCTACGGAAGACAGATATTTGAAGAGATAATTAATATAAAATATAATCAATGCAATGATAAAGGTACCAAAGTAACCTATAACACACACACACACACACACACACACACACACACACACTCATACATACACACTTACTAATATCCCTCAAATTATACAAAAAATAAAATAAACTGAAATAATACTCTAGGCTCATTTATTACATCATATGCTTAAAATAAGGTGAGACTAACATAAACCAAACATTTTAATAAAAAAATCACTAATACAAGTTGTAAAAAATCCAGTAAGAAGCAGATACTCACCTAGAAAATGCAGAAATAAGCAAATATGGACCAGTTTGTTTCTTCCTAGACAGAGATCAGCAAGCCCTTCTGCAAACACAGGGGTAAGGTGTGAGGCTCCTACAAAGCACAAGTTCAAAATGACTGCCTGGTAATTGCAATAGCCAAGCTTAACAATGCAAAAGGGAATCATATTGCAGACAATTTCAAAGAATGTGAACTTCTCACACAGTTCTACCAGAAGCAAACATATTCCAACCTGAATATTTTTCATGGAATATGATGAAGACAAATAATCAATATGTCTTGTGGTTTTCTTCTTCTCTATGCTGTGATTTAAGG
Organism: Tragulus kanchil; assembly: GCA_022376925.1. Classification (NCBI taxonomy): domain Eukaryota; kingdom Metazoa; phylum Chordata; class Mammalia; order Artiodactyla; family Tragulidae; genus Tragulus; species Tragulus kanchil. The sequence continues at coordinate 272,059,923 of JAIOJX010000004.1, read as the reverse complement.
GTACTTCCTCATTGGTGTTTTTAAAGCTTGTAACACGCATGACTACTCTCTCCTTGAATACTCTGTATGTTAGTGGTTTGAACTTGGTGATTTTTGCCCCCAACCCTTTAATGAAAAAATAAATAAGATCTTTGCTTTGAATTTCACAACTCCATGCTAAAGTTTCACAAGGCTTTTTTCACATTAATGTTGTTCATTTTGATGATCCAAGAATGTGTGAAAAGAGACATGAGCATTTAAACCCTAGTATCTTAGTGGAGCCAAATCTGATTTGTTTGTCTAATTACTTAGAGGCTAAATTAGGCTCTTCCTCCAAAATTATATTGAATTATATGAGTCCAGTTGCATTCGTGGAAGCTCATCTGCCTCACACTGATAAAGGTTTAAATACAGAGGCAGAAGAAGCAGTTTTTCAGGAGAACTTGAGCACTAGATCAAGAAATAATTTGAGTCTAATAATTTCTGATACTTTAATTAAACAAGACAGAACAGTACTAAGAGATAAAGCGCGAAAGGAGATCTGTTTGGAGGGGGCAGGATACCTTATCATTATTCCATTTCTTGTTATTTTTGGTTGGAATTCTGATAAGAAAGCTAATTAGGTAACAAAAGTGCTAGTACATTTAGGTAACAAGCAGAGTTTGCAAGAAAGTAATTTAAGTGCACTAATGAAAGAGAAAATATTAAACGAAACTCCTCTTCCTTTAAGTTGACCTCTTGCTTGTTGAACAGTCTCTCGGAGGAACTCAGAATGAAAAGGTGCTATTTGATTCATTATTACCTAGAAAATGCAGAAATAAGCAAATATGGACCAGTTTGTTTCTTCCTAGACAGAGATCAGCAAGCCCTTCTGCAAACACAGGGGTAAGGTGTGAGGCTCCTACAAAGCACAAGTTCAAAATGACTGCCTGGTAATTGCAATAGCCAAGCTTAACAATGCAAAAGGGAATCATATTGCAGACAATTTCAAAGAATGTGAACTTCTCACACAGTTCTACCAGAAGCAAACATATTCCAACCTGAATATTTTTCATGGAATATGATGAAGACAAATAATCAATATGTCTTGTGGTTTCTTCTTCTCTATGCTGTGATTTAAGGGTACTTCCTCATTGGTGTTTTTAAAGCTTGTAACACGCATGACTACTCTCTCCTTGAATACTCTGTATGTTAGTGGTTTGAACTTGGTGATTTTTGCCCCCAACCCTTTAATGAAAAAATAAATAAGATCTTTGCTTTGAATTTCACAACTCCATGCTAAAGTTTCACAAGGCTTTTTTCACATTAATGTTGTTCATTTTGATGATCCAAGAATGTGTGAAAAGAGACATGAGCATTTAAACCCTAGTATCTTAGTGGAGCCAAATCTGATTTGTTTGTCTAATTACTTAGAGGCTAAATTAGGCTCTTCCTCCAAAATTATATTGAATTATATGAGTCCAGTTGCATTCGTGGAAGCTCATCTGCCTCACACTGATAAAGGTTTAAATACAGAGGCAGAAGAAGCAGTTTTTCAGGAGAACTTGAGCACTAGATCAAGAAATAATTTGAGTCTAATAATTTCTGATACTTTAATTAAACAAGACAGAACAGTACTAAGAGATAAAGCGCGAAAGGAGATCTGTTTGGAGGGGGCAGGATACCTTATCATTATTCCATTTCTTGTTATTTTTGGTTGGAATTCTGATAAGAAAGCTAATTAGGTAACAAAAGTGCTAGTACATTTAGGTAACAAGCAGAGTTTGCAAGAAAGTAATTTAAGTGCACTAATGAAAAGAGAAAATATTAAACGAAACTCCTCTTCCTTTAAGTTGACCTCTTGCTTGTTGAACAGTCTCTCGGAGGAACTCAGAATGAAAAGGTGCTATTTGATTCATTATTAGTCAGCAACAAGGGTACAGCAACTACCCTACACATGCTTTGGGGAATATTGGATCTGGTATCACCCTGACCCTTCTGCTGGGTAAATGGTTGTTAGCAGTCTATTTCAGAAAGCAGGAGAACACAAATTAAGCTCAAAAAGCGGCCATAAAAAGAGAACATTTTAACAGGGGTTTAGCAGAAGGACATAGGAAGACAAGGGAGTGGAATTATTGGGTCAAAGTCATAATACTTCAGAACATAGTGGGTGAGTACAGGAATGTTATTTCATCATTGGGGTTGAAAGCAAAAGACTGATAAACGCTTTTGACTCTGATTAGTATCTTTGACCCAAGAGATTGGGTGTACAACACTTTGTGTTGACCTCTTCTGAGAGACTCATTGGAATGGTGGCCATTTTCACCCGCTCAGCATTACTGCTCTCCACTTTGGTTAACAATGCCCTAAAAAAAAAAAAAAAGGTCATTAAAAAAAAGAAACACCCCACAACATCCCGTTTTTCTTCTGTGTAGAGTGATTATGAAATTTCATGGGACTTCCCTGGTGGTCCAGTGGCTAAGACTCTGTGCTCCCAATGCTGGGGACCTGAGTTCAACCCCTGGTCAGGGAACTAGATCCCACATACCATAACTAAGACCCAGTGCAACCAAATAAATACATTAAAAAAAAAGTTTTTTTTTTTTTTAAAAAGAAATTTCATATCCAAACTTAGACACAGTTTGTGAGCAGAAGTGATGCCATTTATAGCTGTTCCTGAAAAACAGACACATGTTGAGATTATCTGGGTAAACCTCAATGCGTGGTCATCCTACCAAATGTTGGAGAGACTTACTTCTGGCCAAAGGGATCATGGTCTCAGGAAAACCTGTTTGGAGGCAGGATACCTTATCATTATTCCATTTCTTGTTATTTTTGGTTGGAATTCTGATAAGAAAGCTAATTAGGTAACAAAAGTGCTAGTACATTTAGGTAACAAGCAGAGTTTGCAAGAAAGTAATTTAAGTGCACTAATGAAAAGAGAAAATATTAAACGAAACTCCTCTTCCTTTAAGTTGACCTCTTGCTTGTTGAACAGTCTCTCGGAGGAACTCAGAATGAAAAGGTGCTATTTGATTCATTATTAGTCAGCAACAAGGGTACAGCAACTACCCTACACATGCTTTGGGGAATATTGGATCTGGTATCACCCTGACCCTTCTGCTGGGTAAATGGTTGTTAGCAGTCTATTTCAGAAAGCAGGAGAACACAAATTAAGCTCAAAAAGCGGCCATAAAAAGAGAACATTTTAACAGGGGTTTAGCAGAAGGACATAGGAAGACAAGGGAGTGGAATTATTGGGTCAAAGTCATAATACTTCAGAACATAGTGGGTGAGTACAGGAATGTTATTTCATCATTGGGGTTGAAAGCAAAAGACTGATAAACGCTTTTGACTCTGATTAGTATCTTTGACCCAAGAGATTGGGTGTACAACACTTTGTGTTGACCTCTTCTGAGAGACTCATTGGAATGGTGGCCATTTTCACCCGCTCAGCATTACTGCTCTCCACTTTGGTTAACAATGCCCTAAAAAAAAAAAAAAAGGTCATTAAAAAAAAGAAACACCCCACAACATCCCGTTTTTCTTCTGTGTAGAGTGATTATGAAATTTCATGGGACTTCCCTGGTGGTCCAGTGGCTAAGACTCTGTGCTCCCAATGCTGGGGACCTGAGTTCAACCCCTGGTCAGGGAACTAGATCCCACATACCATAACTAAGACCCAGTGCAACCAAATAAATACATTAAAAAAAAAGTTTTTTTTTTTTTTAAAAAAGAAATTTCATATCCAAACTTAGACACAGTTTGTGAGCAGAAGTGATGCCATTTATAGCTGTTCCTGAAAAACAGACACATGTTGAGATTATCTGGGGTAAACCTCAATGCGTGGTCATCCTACCTTTGGAGAATACTTCCGTCTATTCCAGGAGATCCTGGTAGGGCTTACTTCTGGCCAAAGGGATCATGGTCTCAGATAGTCTTTTTGTTGTTTCTCCCCAAAGAATTTTAGTCATAAGTGGAATGGTGAGATCAGATCTGGTGGAAACTGAGTCTGAAGGCACTACCCAAAAAGAGTTGCCCATGCCATGCCTGATGGAGAGCTCTGGACTGTCCTGGTTCTTATTGTTCAGGGGGACATGGTTAGTTATTCCTTCTGTAAATTTTTTAATTTTCTTTCTTATAAAGAAAATACACTGGATGATGACCTTGAGAAAAAGTTTAAATTTTTGTTAAGAAAGGAAAATGGATTTGTTTGAGTTGTTTCGAAATTCATTACAAAATGGTAATCTATTTTAAAATTTTAATTTTTTTGATCACTTTTAAAATATTTTTGCAGAGTCAACTGAACAATTTGCTATTTTTAACACTAGATTATATCTTTACTAAGACAAAAATGTCAGCAGTTGAATCATGTACTATGTTAATTAATGTGAAGGTAAAACTAATTTCTTGTCATTCACCTCCGATCTGGGTTTTGCCAATTTTAGAGAAGACTTGTTGGTGGAAATTATTCATCTCTTTGGTATTAGCCTTTAAAATTTAAATTGTTGATGAATGTTAAAGTTCTCACTTAATAAAAAACAGTTTTAGAGACTTCCCTGGTGGTCCAGTGGTTAAGAATCCACCTTCCAATCCAGGGGATGCAGATTCGGTCCCTGGTCAGGGAAGTGAGATCACATATACCACAAGCTTACTAAGCTCATATGCCTCAACTAAGACCCAATACAGTCAAATAAATAAATATATTTTTTAAAAAACCAAAGCTTTAAAAAAAATTTCTTTTGTAAATATTACTTTGGCCATGCCATAAGGCCTATAGGTTCTTAGTTCCTCAACCAGGGGTTGAACCTGCACCCCCTGCATTGGAAGTGCAGAGTCTTAACCAGTGGACTGCCAGGGAAGTTCCAGCTCCCAGTTTTAAACCAATCTTTTGCTTAGAATATGTGTTTGGTCTTAAATGAACAGTCATGTTTTGAAAGCATGCTGGCTTGTTTAAGGAAGGCATCTTATCAAAGGGGGAGAGAAGATTGAAAATATGGATATAGGGATAGGACTGGTGGCATCTAGTTTTGAAAATTTATAATTTTAGATCAACTGACACCTAACATCAAAATTACACAATTTTAAATCTGGAAGAGAGCATTTGGGCCAAGATCCTTATTTTAGAATGTTTTATAACTGGAGGTCTGAGAAATCCAGTGATTTGTCTTAGTTTACTTAACTGATTGATAGTTTGTACTGCAATAAAATTCATGCCACTTTGTGGCCAATCCAATTTTATTTCTATAGCATTGTCGTTGGGTAAAAATAATCTGTCTTAGAGTGCTGAAGGTGGAGTATCTTGAAAATTAAAAATTGACCCATACCAATGAAGTTTATAGTTAATCAAACTCCTAACATGGTAGAAATGATTTTAGTTTCAGTTCTCTTACTATCTACGCACATTTGTACAATACACTGAACTTCTCGGGCCCTTGGTTTCCTTTCATGGTGACTAATGCCCTTGGATTACCTGATATTTAAGGCCCTTTCTAGTTAATTTCTAAGTGAAATTAAAACTAATTTCTTGTCATTCACCTCCGATCTGGGTTTTGCCAATTTTAGAGAAGACTTGTTGGTGGAAATTATTCATCTCTTTGGTATTAGCCTTTAAAATTTAAATTGTTGATGAATGTTAAAGTTCTCACTTAATAAAAAACAGTTTTAGAGACTTCCCTGGTGGTCCAGTGGTTAAGAATCCACCTTCCAATCCAGGGGATGCAGATTCGGTCCCTGGTCAGGGAAGTGAGATCACATATACCACAAGCTTACTAAGCTCATATGCCTCAACTAAGACCCAATACAGTCAAATAAATAAATATATTTTTTAAAAAACCAAAGCTTTAAAAAAAATTTCTTTTGTAAATATTACTTTGGCCATGCCATAAGGCCTATAGGTTCTTAGTTCCTCAACCAGGGGTTGAACCTGCACCCCCTGCATTGGAAGTGCAGAGTCTTAACCAGTGGACTGCCAGGGAAGTTCCAGCTCCCAGTTTTAAACCAATCTTTTGCTTAGAATATGTGTTTGGTCTTAAATGAACAGTCATGTTTTGAAAGCATGCTGGCTTGTTTAAGGAAGGCATCTTATCAAAGGGGGAGAGAAGATTGAAAATATGGATATAGGGATAGGACTGGTGGCATCTAGTTTTGAAAATTTATAATTTTAGATCAACTGACACCTAACATCAAAATTACACAATTTTAAATCTGGAAGAGAGCATTTGGGCCAAGATCCTTATTTTAGAATGTTTTATAACTGGAGGTCTGAGAAATCCAGTGATTTGTCTTAGTTTACTTAACTGATTGATAGTTTGTACTGCAATAAAATTCATGCCACTTTGTGGCCAATCCAATTTTATTTCTATAGCATTGTCGTTGGGTAAAAATAATCTGTCTTAGAGTGCTGAAGGTGGAGTATCTTGAAAATTAAAAATTGACCCATACCAATGAAGTTTATAGTTAATCAAACTCCTAACATGGTAGAAATGATTTTAGTTTCAGTTCTCTTACTATCTACGCACATTTGTACAATACACTGAACTTCTCGGGCCCTTGGTTTCCTTTCATGGTGACTAATGCCCTTGGATTACCTGATATTTAAGGCCCTTTCTAGTTTTCAGATTCTAATTTCCCTTGCTAAAGATCCGGAACATTTACAAGAAATATATCCTTTTCTTAGTAGTAATAGAATTGCCTTCCTATAAATTTTACTTTTCATATATGTAAACTCTGCACAGGGCATAAGTAAGATTTAACTATTTTAAAAGATGCAATTACCATGGTTATAGCTAGATTTCTATCTTTGTAGTACTGTCCCTGTGGATCCAATTTGAGAGGTGAGAAGGTAAAAAGCAAAGGAAGAACTCCTCATCTCTCTCTCGTTTCCTGGACCCCAGAGTTAAAAAAACTGTTCCTGTCCTTTCAAAATGTATTCTGGAGAAAAAACAGAAAATTTAAAAATATATAGTTATAAATAGCACTTTGATTCTGATTTCATTGTTTTTTTCAAGCTCTGCAAATTTTATTCTGGGGACTTTATTCAAAACACATGTAATTACCTAAGCTAAGCAGTTTCTCATACTTTCAAAGCTCTTGCATTATTGCACCTGTACGTCGGCTTTATAATTCAGTAGTAATTGAACAGCAATTATTTTTCATGATGCATGTACATTTTTATATCAGATTGTTGGCAGATATTCTTTATGATGATGTCGTTTTCACTAATGAGGAAATTAGAGCGAGTTATCTCATAGAGTGAGATGTCTTTTTTTCTGACTCATTTCCTAGCTTCTGACATGGATTTTAGAAAGTTGTTCTATTGTGAAGCTGCATTTACAGATGGGAACAATGTTATCGCTGAACCCTTGAAGTCCAGGAGCAGTGGTGGGCCATTTTATAAGGTTAGTAAAATCCTGTCTATCTTGTCTATGTGATGGACTATGATATTAGGTTTATAGATTTATCTACCTATATATTTATATTGTAAAAATCCTAAGAGAACAAAAGCCAAATATTTTACATTTTTACAGTGCTCTGCCCAATGTGTGCGCTGTGTGTGTGTGTGTATGTGTGCTCAGTTGTGTCTGACTCTTTGCAGCCCCATGGACTGTAGCTCACCAGGCTTCTCTTTTCACGGGATTCTCCAGGCAAGAATACTGGAGTGGGTTGCCATGCCCTCCTCCAGGGGATCTTCCAGATCCAGGGATAGAACCTGTATCTCTTAAGTCTCCCACATTAGTAGGTGAGTTCTTTACCACTAGTGCCACCTGGGAGACTCCATTTTGATAGTACTAGAGCACAACGTGGGGCTAAAGTAATAGAATTGCCTTCCTATAAATTTTACTTTTCATATATGTAAACTCTGCACAGGGCATAAGTAAGATTTAACTATTTTAAAAGATGCAATTACCATGGTTATAGCTAGATTTCTATCTTTGTAGTACTGTCCCTGTGGATCCAATTTGAGAGGTGAGAAGGTAAAAAGCAAAGGAAGAACTCCTCATCTCTCTCTCGTTTCCTGGACCCCAGAGTTAAAAAAACTGTTCCTGTCCTTTCAAAATGTATTCTGGAGAAAAAACAGAAAATTTAAAAATATATAGTTATAAATAGCACTTTGATTCTGATTTCATTGTTTTTTTCAAGCTCTGCAAATTTTATTCTGGGGACTTTATTCAAAACACATGTAATTACCTAAGCTAAGCAGTTTCTCATACTTTCAAAGCTCTTGCATTATTGCACCTGTACGTCGGCTTTATAATTCAGTAGTAATTGAACAGCAATTATTTTTCATGATGCATGTACATTTTTATATCAGATTGTTGGCAGATATTCTTTATGATGATGTCGTTTTCACTAATGAGGAAATTAGAGCGAGTTATCTCATAGAGTGAGATGTCTTTTTTTCTGACTCATTTCCTAGCTTCTGACATGGATTTTAGAAAGTTGTTCTATTGTGAAGCTGCATTTACAGATGGGAACAATGTTATCGCTGAACCCTTGAAGTCCAGGAGCAGTGGTGGGCCATTTTATAAGGTTAGTAAAATCCTGTCTATCTTGTCTATGTGATGGACTATGATATTAGGTTTATAGATTTATCTACCTATATATTTATATTGTAAAAATCCTAAGAGAACAAAAGCCAAATATTTTACATTTTTACAGTGCTCTGCCCAATGTGTGCGCTGTGTGTGTGTGTGTATGTGTGCTCAGTTGTGTCTGACTCTTTGCAGCCCCATGGACTGTAGCTCACCAGGCTTCTCTTTTCACGGGATTCTCCAGGCAAGAATACTGGAGTGGGTTGCCATGCCCTCCTCCAGGGGATCTTCCAGATCCAGGGATAGAACCTGTATCTCTTAAGTCTCCCACATTAGTAGGTGAGTTCTTTACCACTAGTGCCACCTGGGAGACTCCATTTTGATAGTACTAGAGCACAACGTGAGGAGAAAGAGTGGCAAGAGATGAGCAAGATGGGGCAAGATTGTGGAGGGTTTTGTTTCACAATACAGAGCTTAGATTTTATGCTGAACTCACGAGAAAGTCATGAAACTTTCCAATGGTGCGTCAAGGGACTAAAAACTATATTTTAAAGAGCCAGGAGGAGCATCCTTCCAGAAGCAATGGGAAGAATGGTGAGGGGGCCATAGAAACTGACTACTAAAGATATAGTCCAGATGATAAGTAATCACAGTCTATCACCTGTGGGTGTTTTAATGAGGGTAGAAGGCCACCTACCAATTAGTGAGTCATGAAGGAGGAAAACATGACACAGACTTCTGACTGATTTAAATATTGATGATGCATGCTAAGTCGTTTCAGTTGTGTCTGTGTGACCCTAGAGACTATAGCCCATTGGGTTCCTCTGTTCATGGGACTCCAGGTGAGAATATTGGAGCAGGTTGCCACACCCTCCTCCAGAGAGTCTTCCCAAAATATCAATGATAGGGGAGGAAAAATCCATCTTGACTCACAGTCTTCTGGCTGGAGAGCTTTACAGTGCTGTCTCCTGAGACACAGATGGGTGGAAGGGTTTTTTAAGTAGGTGAGTATGTGGGGATGAGGAGCATCATGGATTTGGTTTTGATATGTTGTTTTTGAGAAGCCTGGAGCAGTGGTGGGCCATTTTATAAGGTTAGTAAAATCCTGTCTATCTTGTCTATGTGATGGACTATGATATTAGGTTTATAGATTTATCTACCTATATATTTATATTGTAAAAATCCTAAGAGAACAAAAGCCAAATATTTTACATTTTTACAGTGCTCTGCCCAATGTGTGCGCTGTGTGTGTGTGTATGTGTGCTCAGTTGTGTCTGACTCTTTGCAGCCCCATGGACTGTAGCTCACCAGGCTTCTCTTTTCACGGGATTCTCCAGGCAAGAATACTGGAGTGGGTTGCCATGCCCTCCTCCAGGGGATCTTCCAGATCCAGGGATAGAACCTGTATCTCTTAAGTCTCCCACATTAGTAGGTGAGTTCTTTACCACTAGTGCCACCTGGGAGACTCCATTTTGATAGTACTAGAGCACAACGTGAGGAGAAAGAGTGGCAAGAGATGAGCAAGATGGGGCAAGATTGTGGAGGGTTTTGTTTCACAATACAGAGCTTAGATTTTATGCTGAACTCACGAGAAAGTCATGAAACTTTCCAATGGTGCGTCAAGGGACTAAAAACTATATTTTAAAGAGCCAGGAGGAGCATCCTTCCAGAAGCAATGGGAAGAATGGTGAGGGGGCCATAGAAACTGACTACTAAAGATATAGTCCAGATGATAAGTAATCACAGTCTATCACCTGTGGGTGTTTTAATGAGGGTAGAAGGCCACCTACCAATTAGTGAGTCATGAAGGAGGAAAACATGACACAGACTTCTGACTGATTTAAATATTGATGATGCATGCTAAGTCGTTTCAGTTGTGTCTGTGTGACCCTAGAGACTATAGCCCATTGGGTTCCTCTGTTCATGGGACTCCAGGTGAGAATATTGGAGCAGGTTGCCACACCCTCCTCCAGAGAGTCTTCCCAAAATATCAATGATAGGGGAGGAAAAATCCATCTTGACTCACAGGCTTCTGGCTGGAGAGCTTTCACAGTGCTGTCTCCTGAGACACAGATGGGTGGAAGGGTTTTTTAAGTAGGTGAGTATGTGGGGATGAGGAGCATCATGGATTTGGTTTTGATATGTTGTTTTTGAGAAGCCTGAGAGGCTTACTGAAATAGATGCTCAGAATATTCATATCTGAAGTTGAGAAGACAACTTGGACCAGAGATACAAATTGAGTCATGGATTTACTGATACTAAATAGAACCATCAAGAGTGGTTGAAGCCATTCAAGGAGAGTGGGGTGAGCAAACCAAAACCAAAACAAAGCAGGTTGGAGGATTTCAATACTTAAGACAGAAAAAGAGTTGCATGTGTAGAAATGCAGAAAGGAAAAGGGAGTGGTGCCCCGGGTGGGATTGCCTGGTAGATTTTGGAAGAACTGAATCATCAAATAAAATGTACCTGTGTAATTTAATAATAAATAAGGTATCTTTGGGCTTCACTGGTGGCTTAATGGTAAAGAATCCACCTGCTAATGCAGGAAACACAGGTTCCATCTGTGGGTCAGGAAGATCCCCTGGAAGAGGAAAATGACAATCCAATCCAGTATTCTTGCCTGGAAAATCCCATAGACAGAAGAGTCTGGCAGGCTACAGTCTATGGGTCACAAAAAGTTGGTTGTGACCGAGCAATTAAGCATGCACACACATATTGATATCTTGGATGAGGGACCAGTTTTATTGGCACAGTAAGTTTGTACTCAAAGTGTTTTCAAAGTGCTCAGAGAATTTTCCTAGATGTCCATATAAGATGCCTGTATGAAAGAGTAGGATTAATTCTCCTAAATTGAGGAGACCATGAAATATTTGAACTGATCATGAAGAAAGTGAGAATTGACATTGTAGAAAAGGTGAAAAAGTGAATTCTATTTAGACAAACAGTATGAACAAAATCCTGTAGCCTCGTAACCATGGAATATTTGGGTCCCTATGTGTCTGGATGTTCCTCACTGTCCCCCTTCTCCAGGCCGCCAGTTTTCCACATGTGCATACCCCCACTGGTTGGACAAAATCATATAGAATCCAAGTGGAAAGAGAGCCTCAGAAATAGCTTTCAGAGGTCAGTCTCCAGTGATATAGGACAAAATAAGCAAAAAGCCCAGAATGAAGCTGAGAAAAAATAATACTGGAAATGGACAGGAAGAGATAAGCAAAATAGACAAGTCCTAGATATTGATGCTTACAGGCTTCCCCAATGGCTCATCAGGTAAAGAATATGCCTTGCAATGCAAGAGATGTAGAATCAGTCCGTGGATGGGAAGGACCCTCTAGCAGGGGAAATGGCAACCTGCTCCAGTATTCTTTCGGGAAATCCCATGGACAGAGGAACCTGGCGGGCTACAGTATATAGGATCACAGAGATGGACACGACTGAGTGACTGTGGATGCACTGATGCCTAACTGCTCATCCTAGAATGGCCCAGGGATACTGTTCCCAGAGCAATGCATGGAGGTTGGTTGCATCTCCTCCCTCCCCGGGTCCCCACACATATTTGAGTGAATGACATTTAACTGGGATGGAGAAGGAAATCTCATTTTGCTTGAATCTAGGTGTATGGTTGAAGTGCCCAAGAAAGGATATTCACGTATAGACATTCAGACCTGGAACACAAGACTATGAGCCATAATGATATTGGTCTGGGAATCATCAATGTATAGATAATCATTAGAGCCAATAGAACAGATGAGGTCATGAGGGCATGTGTAGCAAGATGAGAAGACCACCAAGGACACAGTCCTGTGGGGGCTTGAACATTCTGGCTTAGATTAGATAATATCCGTTTTTCTCACCCATCCTTCTGGATACTGATGTCATTTTTTCCAAGGGTGTCTATGGTAAGTAGGTAAGTAACATGGAAAATTAAGGTTATTCTAAATATATTTCATTTTAAAAGAACATATACTACTCAGAGGAAAAGAGTTCTGATTGTTCAATTCTTTATTTGCTTGCATTTTTATTCTTTTAAATAACAACATAAATAAACCACACTGTTGATTTGCATTTACTCACTTCATTTCATCTTTTAATTTTCAAACTCATCCTTTGTGTGGTTTTACTTATAGCCATACCCAGTTAATTTACTTAAAAAAAAATCTACTTTGTGCCTTACTCTGGCTACCTCTACTGAGAAAAATCAGCAAGTATTTCCTGAATCTCTTTGTGCTATGCTGGCGGTCTTCATTTAACACCAAAGGGGTTAAAACAGTCGTGGATGGCCCAGAATGAAGTTGAGAAAAATAATACTGGAAATGGACAGGAAGAGATAAGCAAAATAGACAAGTCCTAGATATTGATGCTTACAGGCTTCCCAATGGCTCATCAGGTAAAGAATATGCCTTGCAATGCAAGAGATGTAGAATCAGTCCGTGGATGGGAAGGACCCTCTAGCAGGGAAATGGCAACCTGCTCCAGTATTCTTCGGGAAATCCCATGGACAGAGGAACCTGGCGGGCTACAGTATATAGGATCACAGAGATGGACACGACTGAGTGACTGTGGATGCACTGATGCCTAACTGCTCATCCTAGAATGGCCCAGGGATACTGTTCCCAGAGCAATGCATGGAGGTTGGTTGCATCTCCTCCCTCCCCGGGTCCCCACACATATTTGAGTGAATGACATTTAACTGGGATGGAGAAGGAAATCTCATTTTGCTTGAATCTAGGTGTATGGTTGAAGTGCCCAAGAAAGGATATTCACGTATAGACATTCAGACCTGGAACACAAGACTATGAGCCATAATGATATTGGTCTGGGAATCATCAATGTATAGATAATCATTAGAGCCAATAGAACAGATGAGGTCATGAGGGCATGTGTAGCAAGATGAGAAGACCACCAAGGACACAGTCCTGTGGGGGCTTGAACATTCTGGCTTAGATTAGATAATATCCGTTTTTCTCACCCATCCTTCTGGATACTGATGTCATTTTTTCCAAGGGTGTCTATGGTAAGTAGGTAAGTAACATGGAAAATTAAGGTTATTCTAAATATATTTCATTTTAAAAGAACATATACTACTCAGAGGAAAAGAGTTCTGATTGTTCAATTCTTTATTTGCTTGCATTTTTATTCTTTTAAATAACAACATAAATAAACCACACTGTTGATTTGCATTTACTCACTTCATTTCATCTTTTAATTTTCAAACTCATCCTTTGTGTGGTTTTACTTATAGCCATACCCAGTTAATTTACTTAAAAAAAAATCTACTTTGTGCCTTACTCTGGCTACCTCTACTGAGAAAAATCAGCAAGTATTTCCTGAATCTCTTTGTGCTATGCTGGCGGTCTTCATTTAACACCCAGAGAGCACAGAACATTTAGCTGTTGCCTTCCCTTACATTTGCAATTCATTCTCTGTGTCAATTCATGTGGTTGATATTATAAAAATCATTTTAAACCTAGTTTAACTTTTCTTTTTTAACGTTTGGCTTATTCATAATTTTATGAGCTATAAATTTTATTGCATTGTGAATTGCCTTTCCCATCTGCAGATAACTCTGAGGAAGTCCTTGGAGAAATTGCTTAGGATGTGGTAAAAAATGAAAGAAAAGGACTTCTGTTGTGATGTGGTGTTAGGCCAAAATATATCCTTCAGCAGGAAATGACCAGGGAGGTTAGGGGTAGTTTTGGATGCTCTCTGTAAATCCAATTTTATTTGAAGTGTTCACTCTGGCTGAACAAGTAAACTCCACCTGCAACATGCAAAATGAACATGAAATTTGATGCAATTGCATGGTTTACTGAAACAGTACTTCTAAGCCATATAAAGTCCTCCTCAGCTAAACATGGTCTTCAGTGTGAATTATCCAGAGACACTGCAAGAATGAAAATAAGGAGAACGTGCAAGCTACTATTTTTCCTGTGAAATGTGGATGCAGTCTTGGTATGGATTAAGTATAGGATTATTACAGTCATCTCCAAAGGAGAAAGAGGTGATAGAGTATAAGATGGTTAGACAGTATCACCAGTTCAATGGATATGAATTTGAACAAACTCCAGGACATAATAGAGGCCAGGGGAAGCCTAGTGTGCTGCAAGTTACGGGGTCATAAAGAGTTGGATATGACTTAGCAACTGGACAACAAACAATGTTTTAGGATTCCCACACCCATGTTTTATTATGAAGGCAAAGGCGGAAATAAGCAGAAGAAAAATTATTATATTTTGTTATATATTTTGATTGTTTTGGGGTTGGGTTTATTTATATTGACAAAGTCTAAATGACTGTAAGGATATTAAAGAATATGATGAATTGGGGGCTCAAGTTCTTTTGGTTTGTTGATTCAGCACATGTATAATTTTATCCATTAATTGGCTAGTTAAACCTATTGTGTTTATATCCCCAATAATGTGAACTAGTTCCCTAGAGAGTTTGGGGAGGTCCAATATTAGAGTGTTAAAGTAGAAGCTACTGTACTTGAGTACTGCTTGTTGGGGTTAAAGTTCACTCGTTTAATTTTGTTATTTGGAATACATATTTTTACTATGTCCATATACAACAAACATGTCCTCCTGGAAGGGCCTTTCCTCAGCCCTTTCCTCTGCCTGTATAGAATTCTTTTGCCCCCTAGATAACCATGTATCCCACTGACTCAGGGCTAAAGAATCACCTGCAGTGCAAGAGACATAGGAGGCACAGGTTCATAATTTTATGAGCTATAAATTTTATTGCATTGTGAATTGCCTTTCCCATCTGCAGATAACTCTGAGGAAGTCCTTGGAGAAATTGCTTAGGATGTGGTAAAAAATGAAAGAAAAGGACTTCTGTTGTGATGTGGTGTTAGGCCAAAATATATCCTTCAGCAGGAAATGACCAGGGAGGTTAGGGGTAGTTTTGGATGCTCTCTGTAAATCCAATTTTATTTGAAGTGTTCACTCTGGCTGAACAAGTAAACTCCACCTGCAACATGCAAAATGAACATGAAATTTGATGCAATTGCATGGTTTACTGAAACAGTACTTCTAAGCCATATAAAGTCCTCCTCAGCTAAACATGGTCTTCAGTGTGAATTATCCAGAGACACTGCAAGAATGAAAATAAGGAGAACGTGCAAGCTACTATTTTTCCTGTGAAATGTGGATGCAGTCTTGGTATGGATTAAGTATAGGATTATTACAGTCATCTCCAAAGGAGAAAGAGGTGATAGAGTATAAGATGGTTAGACAGTATCACCAGTTCAATGGATATGAATTTGAACAAACTCCAGGACATAATAGAGGACAGGGAAGCCTAGTGTGCTGCAAGTTACGGGGTCATAAAGAGTTGGATATGACTTAGCAACTGGACAACAAACAATGTTTTAGGATTCCCACACCCATGTTTTATTATGAAGGCAAAGGCGGAAATAAGCAG
This sequence comes from Tragulus kanchil, assembly GCA_022376925.1. NCBI lineage: Eukaryota > Metazoa > Chordata > Mammalia > Artiodactyla > Tragulidae > Tragulus > Tragulus kanchil. The sequence continues at coordinate 272,044,009 of JAIOJX010000004.1, read as the reverse complement.
AAGAAAAATTATTATATTTTGTTATATATTTTGATTGTTTTGGGGTTGGGTTTATTTATATTGACAAAGTCTAAATGACTGTAAGGATATTAAAGAATATGATGAATTGGGGGCTCAAGTTCTTTTGGTTTGTTGATTCAGCACATGTATAATTTTATCCATTAATTGGCTAGTTAAACCTATTGTGTTTATATCCCCAATAATGTGAACTAGTTCCCTAGAGAGTTTGGAGAGGTCCAATATTAGAGTGTTAAGAAGTAGAAGCTACTGTACTTGAGTACTGCTTGTTGGGGTTAAAGTTCACTCGTTTAATTTTGTTATTTGGAATACATATTTTTACTATGTCCATATACAACAAACATGTCCTCCTGGAAGGGCCTTTCCTCAGCCCTTTCCTCTGCCTGTATAGAATTCTTTTGCCCCCTAGATAACCATGTATCCCACTGACTCAGGGCTAAAGAATCACCTGCAGTGCAAGAGACATAGGAGACACAGGTTCGATCCCTGGGTCAGGAAGATCCCCTAGAGAAGAAAATGGCAACCCACTCCAGTATTCTTGCCTGGAGAATCCAATAGACAGCAAATCTGGTGGGCTATGGTCCATAGAGCTGCCAGGAATCCGACAAGACTGAAGCATTTAGATGCAACCATGTATCCATCTTCCTCATCTCCATCAAGACTTCTCAGTTACCATCTTCTCTGGCCTACACTGAGCTTCCTCTTTAAAAGTGTTCATTGACTCCCCATTGTACTGGCTTCCTAGGAGACTCAGTGGTAAAGAATCTGCCTGCTAATATAGGAGACGCAGGTTTGATCCCTGGGTTGAGAAGATCTCCTGCAAGAGAAAATGGCAACCCACTCCAGTGTTCTTGCCTGGGAAATCCCATGGATAGAGGGGCCTTGTGGGCTACAGTCCATGGGGTTGCAAACAGTCAAACACCACTGAACAGGGACATGCTCCCCACTCTGCACTCTGGTGGCCAGCTTATCCTGCTTTGCCTGAGATGTTCCTGGCTTTAACATTGCAAGTCCCATATCCCAGGAACCTCCCATCTAGCATCTCTTACTCTTTCAAAGTTGTTAATTTATGTATGTATGTAAGTATGTATCCATTTTTATGGCCCTTCCTAACATTGCAAGTCCCATATCCCAGGAACTCATTAGCTTTTATTTATGTTGACCTGACTGTAATAAAATGATGAAGGGCTCAGTTCACAGCACTGTATAATTTTATCCATTAATTGGCTAGTTAAACCTATTGTGTTTATATCCCCAATAATGTGAACTAGTTCCCTAGAGAGTTTGGAGGTCCAATATTAGAGTGTTAAGAAGTAGAAGCTACTGTACTTGAGTACTGCTTGTTGGGGTTAAAGTTCACTCGTTTAATTTTGTTATTTGGAATACATATTTTTACTATGTCCATATACAACAAACATGTCCTCCTGGAAGGGCCTTTCCTCAGCCCTTTCCTCTGCCTGTATAGAATTCTTTTGCCCCCTAGATAACCATGTATCCCACTGACTCAGGGCTAAAGAATCACCTGCAGTGCAAGAGACATAGGAGACACAGGTTCGATCCCTGGGTCAGGAAGATCCCCTAGAGAAGAAAATGGCAACCCACTCCAGTATTCTTGCCTGGAGAATCCAATAGACAGCAAATCTGGTGGGCTATGGTCCATAGAGCTGCCAGGAATCCGACAAGACTGAAGCATTTAGATGCAACCATGTATCCATCTTCCTCATCTCCATCAAGACTTCTCAGTTACCATCTTCTCTGGCCTACACTGAGCTTCCTCTTTAAAAGTGTTCATTGACTCCCCATTGTACTGGCTTCCTAGGAGACTCAGTGGTAAAGAATCTGCCTGCTAATATAGGAGACGCAGGTTTGATCCCTGGGTTGAGAAGATCTCCTGCAAGAGAAAATGGCAACCCACTCCAGTGTTCTTGCCTGGGAAATCCCATGGATAGAGGGGCCTTGTGGGCTACAGTCCATGGGGTTGCAAACAGTCAAACACCACTGAACAGGGACATGCTCCCCACTCTGCACTCTGGTGGCCAGCTTATCCTGCTTTGCCTGAGATGTTCCTGGCTTTAACATTGCAAGTCCCATATCCCAGGAACCTCCCATCTAGCATCTCTTACTCTTTCAAAGTTGTTAATTTATGTATGTATGTAAGTATGTATCCATTTTTATGTATACCACACACACACAGACATACACACATTTAATTGAATTTTCCCCTAAAGAAAAACTAAGTTTTACAACAGCAAGGTTTTTTGCGGTCCCCACAACTCCTAGAAACATCCAAGGGCCTCAAAATGGTGTTCAGTAAATACTCATTAAACGAAAACTTTTATATGTCAGGGTAGATTAGTAAATATTAGAATAGAAAGGCCATATTGATGTCCCACTTATCAAATTGATATTTTGATTTTGATCATTGTTCTCACTCATGTGTCACTCAGTTGTGTCTGAATCTTTGTGATCACATGAGCTGTAGCCCACCAGGCTCCTCTGTCCATGAGGATTCTCCAGAGGAATCCTGGAGTGGGTAGCTGTTCCCTTCTCTAAGGGATCTTCCTGACCCAGGAATCGAATCAGGGTCTCCTGCATTACAGGCAAATTATTTATCAGCTGAACTATCAGAGAAGCCCCTGTCTCACTCGTATTTACAGGTTAAGTGTTGAATGAGTCAGAGATTCCATGTGGCAGCAAAGGTAATTCTTTATATACTTGTCTTTTGAAGGGTAAATTGAGATTTAAATAATGAAAATGCTGATTCGTATCAGAATTGTGCTTCTGGATGATCAGATTGGATAGTAACTTTCAACTGTGCTTCCCATTCGTTAGAGAAGAGAGGAGGCAATGATGGGCCTGAAAGAGCATCCAAGAACTACTTTGGCATCTTTTTCGAAAGAAGGCCAGGCTACAAATAGATATAGATTCAAATTCAATCAACCTGTATGTGCATAGGTGATTTTGCATATAGCATACAGATATATGTATCCAGTTAGAAAAAACCCAAACCAAAAGCCAAATATAACAGACCAGGATGTGTTATTAAAAGGCATTAAACCAAGTATCACACGTCAAAATGAGGATGTTATCCCAGGAAAAAGACATGGTCCACCAGGATTACTCAGGTACTCAGAATGACTCCCTCAGGTCTTTATAATGGTTTCTTTCAGCTTGTGCCCTGCCTGACGGCTAAATCTTGTTACTTTCATTATGCCCTCTTCTCCTCTCTCATTTAAGCTTCTGAGGTTTCGGAGATTTCTTCTTTCACCAGCTTTCATATCCAATCAATGACTGCACTTGTTTTATTTTCAGATGCTTTTCAGCTTGTGTCCTCTTTTCTACCCTTAGTGCCCCTTATTCAATGTTCCTACATGGTGCCTTGTCATAATTACTGTAACAGACTTCCCACTGATTACCCCGTTTCCACTTTGGTGATATTACAGTTGCTTCTCTGTCCAGCTGCTGTGATCTTCTATTTACTGTATCCTTCTTCCAAATAAGCACTTGCTCCTTGGAGAGACATGGTCTCCATCCTCTGACTGCTGTTTGTCAATTTCAACCAACTCTTTTCAGCTTCATCAACAGCAAACTACCTATGTGTGCATGTGTGTTCAGTTGCTTCAGTCCTGTCCGACTCTTTGTGACCCCATGGATGGTAGCCCTCCAGGATTCTCTGTCTATGGGATTCTCCAGGCAAGAATCCTGGAGTGGGTTTCCTTTTCCTTCTCCAGAGGATTTTTCTGACGCAGGGACTGAACCCATGTCTCTTATGCCTTTGTCTCCTGCATTGGCAGATGGGTTCTTTACCACTAATGCCACCAGGGAAGCCCACCAATAGCTCTCACCACAGCTCTGTCCTTGGTTCGCTTCTTTCATTTTTCACGAGTCTCCTCCTCTCCAGTTAGCTAAGTTTTATTTGTATTTCAAGATTTATGTCAGGTTTCCTGTCCTCTAGAAAGCTGTCCCCACATTTCCATCCATGGAAGGTGACATGTTCTCTTTCCATGCTGCTATAACACTGTGCTTAAAGATATCACATTATCATTATCTATTTATATCTCTTTTCCTTACTTTGTCCTTCTATCTCACAGACATGGATGGAGTCTTATTCCTTTCCAGATTGACAGCATCTAACAAAGTACTTGGTAATGAAACAACTATGTGTTGAGTGAGTGAATAAACAAATGAATGAAAGTTTATAAGACTTCTCTGTTACCTGCCTCTCATTGATGGACACACTCAAGTCATTTATTGGTCAGCAAGTGACTTCCTTTAAACTCTTTTTTCATGGCATCTCTTTGTTTCTCTCACAGAGACTCTTTTCCTTTGACACCTGACAAGTGAGTCACACCTCAGCAGTAATGAAAATTTCCTTCCACTGCCAATTCTCTGTTTCTGATGGAAGATTCCATGTTAAAACTTTTTATTTTATTCCCTTTAGACTATTGTAATGGTCTTTTGGCTGGTGTCCCAGGACTTATAATTAACAGACTTCAGTGGGTATGAAATGCTGCTTCTGGAATCCAACCCAACACTGGATCAAATAAGCACATAACTCTGGTTTTCATGTCGTCAAAATTAGAGATGGAAAATTATTACTAGCTCCACATAGACCCTGTTCCTCTGGGGAGTTAAGGCGAAATTGCTCCCCTCTGGTGTTTTGTCCACTTTATCTAAGTGAATCAAGCAACAGGTCTTCTGCTATTTCCCTTGGGAGATTCTTTCACGTCAAAGGATGGTAGCCTCCAGGATTCTCTGTCTATGGGATTCTCCAGGCAAGAATCCTGGAGTGGGTTTCCTTTTCCTTCTCCAGAGGATTTTTCTGACGCAGGGACTGAACCCATGTCTCTTATGCCTTTGTCTCCTGCATTGGCAGATGGGTTCTTTACCACTAATGCCACCAGGGAAGCCCACCAATAGCTCTCACCACAGCTCTGTCCTTGGTTCGCTTCTTTCATTTTTCACGAGTCTCCTCCTCTCCAGTTAGCTAAGTTTTATTTGTATTTCAAGATTTATGTCAGGTTTCCTGTCCTCTAGAAAGCTGTCCCCACATTTCCATCCATGGAAGGTGACATGTTCTCTTTCCATGCTGCTATAACACTGTGCTTAAAGATATCACATTATCATTATCTATTTATATCTCTTTTCCTTACTTTGTCCTTCTATCTCACAGACATGGATGGAGTCTTATTCCTTTCCAGATTGACAGCATCTAACAAAGTACTTGGTAATGAAACAACTATGTGTTGAGTGAGTGAATAAACAAATGAATGAAAGTTTATAAGACTTCTCTGTTACCTGCCTCTCATTGATGGACACACTCAAGTCATTTATTGGTCAGCAAGTGACTTCCTTTAAACTCTTTTTTCATGGCATCTCTTTTGTTTCTCTCACAGAGACTCTTTTCCTTTGACACCTGACAAGTGAGTCACACCTCAGCAGTAATGAAAATTTCCTTCCACTGCCAATTCTCTGTTTCTGATGGAAGATTCCATGTTAAAACTTTTTATTTTATTCCCTTTAGACTATTGTAATGGTCTTTTGGCTGGTGTCCCAGGACTTATAATTAACAGACTTCAGTGGGTATGAAATGCTGCTTCTGGAATCCAACCCAACACTGGATCAAATAAGCACATAACTCTGGTTTTCATGTCGTCAAAATTAGAGATGGAAAATTATTACTAGCTCCACATAGACCCTGTTCCTCTGGGGAGTTAAGGCGAAATTGCTCCCCTCTGGTGTTTTGTCCACTGAATCTAAGTGAATCAAGCAACAGGTCTTCTGCTATTTCCCTTGGGAGATTCTTTCACTGTCAAAGAGAAGTGATTAAAAAAAAAGAAGAAGAAAAAGGAAGGAAAAAATCTTCTCAACTTATATTAGATTTTCTTGACTGTTTTCTTTCTAGTCTCTGCTCAGTGGAATTCTGAAGCACCTGTACATGATGGAGTGTATCCTTTTGGCCGAAAGGTTTATTTTCTTCTGTGATGCTGGTTGAAGGCATCGCCTTTGTAATGACCCATTTAATCCCAGTCACTTGGAAATGAGTTAAATACTACCTCCTTCACACAATCTAAATTGGTTTAACATCTTTCAGTGCAAGTTATTTGTGTAATTTCCTGCCCATGCTAATGTATACACCTCAATCTGACTACACAGACTTCAGGTCTAAACAAATGATGTCAGGGACCCAGGAGCGAATTACAGTATTGATCTATTAAATAGACCTAAAATGCTTGTTTGGATTTGGAAGTCACTTGCAATCAGTAGCATTTTAGTGAAAAGCTTAGACTGTGAATGACTTAGTAAGAGGAGGCAAAACCACGTTGTCTAACTAGCCAAGGGATTGGTAGTACAGTCAGTTTTCCCTGTTTGGTTTGCTCTGAGACCTGATGTCAGTTTCTCCATTAATTTCATCCTTGATATTAAGTTATGGTATGAGGGAAGAACTTTTCTTCTTGCCTTCTAGGTTCTTCTAATGTATCTAAGAATTAAACTGAGATGAGACAGATTAACAGGAGAAAAATCTAAGAAAAGTTTAATGACATGTATACCTGAGAGGAACTTCCCAGGTAGCTCAGTGGTAAAGAATCTGCCCACCAAACAGGAGACACAGATTTGATCCTTGGGATCAGAAGATCCCCTGGAGAAGAAAATGGCAGCCCATTACAGTATTCTTGTCTGAAGAATCCCATGGACAGAGGAGCCTGGCAGGCTCCAGCCCAAGGGGTCACAAAAAGCAGGACATGATCTAGCTATTAGATAACAACAATACCTGAGAAAGACTCAGGAAAACTAGATGACAACTACAATACCCAAGAAAGACTCACAAAAACTAAATAATTCAACAAAGGGGCAGAAGTGCTTAGTGGCTCAGTTGTGTCCGACTCTTTGCGATCCATGGACAGTAGGCTGCCAGACTCCTCTGTCCCTGGGATTTTTCAGAAATGAATACTGGAGTGGGTTGCCATTTTACTCCTCCAGGGGATCTTCCTGAACCAGGGATCGAAACCATATTCCCCATGTCTCCTGCATTGCAGGTGGCTTCTTTACCCTCAGACTTCACCTTAAATACCATCTTCAGTTAAAGACAAATAAGATGTTGGGAGTAGTGGTTTGGAGTCTCAAAGCGGAGGAAGGCAATAGACATGGAGATGGAAAAGCAAGTGTTTGGTAAACACGTCCTATTGGGTCGTGCAGAGACCATAGGACACAGAGTGGAATTTTAACAGAATTTGCTATGTTCCTCCCTGTCTCCACACCTAGTTCATACCATAGCGATCTAAGCCGACACTCCCTTCCTGGAAGAGGTCCACTGTTTGCATTCTTTAGGTACCTAAGGGGAAGGTCAGTGGTTCTTCCTGAGTCTGACTGAGTCTTCAGTCAGTTCAGTTCAGTCACTCAGTCATGTCTGACTCTTTGCAACTCCATGGACTGCAGCACGCCAGTCTTCCCTGTCCTTCACCATCTCCCAGAGTCTGCTCAAACTCATGTCCTTTGACTCAGTGATGCCATCCAACCATCTCATCCTTTGTCATCCCCTTCTCCTATTGCCTTCTATTTTTCCCATCATCAGGCTCTTTTCCAATGAGTCGTCTCTTCGCATCATGTGGCCAAAGGATAGGAGCTTCAGCTTCAGGTTCAGCATCAGACTTTCCAATGAATATTCAGTGTTGACTTCCTTTAGGATTGACTAGGGTACACAATCTGGGATGGCAAATTTTGCTCCCCAACAGTGGATGCAGAGGAAAATTTTCTCATTTTCACACTTCCGTGCTGCATTCACCAGGAGGACTTTTAATGAGTGAAGAAAGCTTGCTAGGATCTGAAGTCAAATGGACTTCCAAATCAGGGCCAGAAGTAGAAATGATCTAGCTATTAGATAACAACAATACCTGAGAAAGACTCAGGAAAACTAGATGACAACTACAATACCCAACAAAGACTCACAAAAACTAAATAATTCAACAAAGGGGCAGAAGTGCTTAGTGGCTCAGTTGTGTCCGACTCTTGCGATCCATGGACAGTAGGCTGCCAGACTCCTCTGTCCCTGGGATTTTTCAGAAATGAATACTGGAGTGGGTTGCCATTTTACTCCTCCAGGGGATCTTCCTGAACCAGGGATCGAAACCATATTCCCCATGTCTCCTGCATTGCAGGTGGCTTCTTTACCCTCAGACTTCACCTTAAATACCATCTTCAGTTAAAGACAAATAAGATGTTGGGAGTAGTGGTTTGGAGTCTCAAAGCGGAGGAAGGCAATAGACATGGAGATGGAAAAGCAAGTGTTTGGTAAACACGTCCTATTGGGTCGTGCAGAGACCATAGGACACAGAGTGGAATTTTAACAGAATTTGCTATGTTCCTCCCTGTCTCCACACCTAGTTCATACCATAGCGATCTAAGCCGACACTCCCTTCCTGGAAGAGGTCCACTGTTTGCATTCTTTAGGTACCTAAGGGGAAGGTCAGTGGTTCTTCCTGAGTCTGACTGAGTCTTCAGTCAGTTCAGTTCAGTCACTCAGTCATGTCTGACTCTTTGCAACTCCATGGACTGCAGCACGCCAGTCTTCCCTGTCCTTCACCATCTCCCAGAGTCTGCTCAAACTCATGTCCTTTGACTCAGTGATGCCATCCAACCATCTCATCCTTTGTCATCCCCTTCTCCTATTGCCTTCTATTTTTCCCATCATCAGGCTCTTTTCCAATGAGTCGTCTCTTCGCATCATGTGGCCAAAGGATAGGAGCTTCAGCTTCAGGTTCAGCATCAGACTTTCCAATGAATATTCAGTGTTGACTTCCTTTAGGATTGACTAGGGTACACAATCTGGGATGGCAAATTTTGCTCCCCAACAGTGGATGCAGAGGAAAATTTTCTCATTTTTCACACTTCCGTGCTGCATTCACCAGGAGGACTTTTAATGAGTGAAGAAAGCTTGCTAGGATCTGAAGTCAAATGGACTTCCAGTCAATGCTGATTCTTCTGCCTTTTAGCTGTGAAACATTTAAAAAAGTTATTTGCCTTTCTAAATCTGATTTCTCATTTATAAATTGAGATACCTGTATGATTGCTGTGGGGATGAAGTGAAATAATCTATATAAGGTGTATTGGCATATGGTAGCATGCTTGTGTGCCAAGTCACTTCAATCTTGTCTGACTCTTTGAGACCCCATGAACTGTAGCCTGTGAGACTCCTCTGTCCATGGGATTCTTCAGGCAAGGATACTGGAGTGGGTTGCCATACCTTCCTCTGGGGATCTTCTAGACCCAGGGATGGAACCCGAGTCTCTTATATTGCCTGCATTGGCAGGATGGTTCTTTACCCACTGAGTCACCTGGGAAACCCATCATATGGTAGACACTCAGTGGAATTCCCATTGTCTTCTTCTAAGAAGACAAATTATTCTACTGTGCAAATCAGTGAGGGTGTGTTGGAAAATGTAGGTAAATATCTGGTATGAATTTAATGTGCATTTTATGGAGATAGGAAGTCAAAGTTTATTTTATGTTTAATTATTAATGAAATACCATAATGGCATGAAACAAAAAATTCTATGTAAATTCAGGATACTACTGCCATTGCTAATATTTTTACCCACTTAGTGATGGATCATGTCTCTTAATAGCTCTTTCTTGACCTATAAAGTGCTTTAAACATTTTTTTCCAAAGTGTCATTCTATATCCTCAAATATTGTTTGAGGCACCTCAATCTTGCCTGTTTGTGTCATTATCATGTAAATGTATCATACTAAGAAGTTCTCTTTTTCTTTTTTAAAATTTATATATTTACTTTTGGCTGCACTGGGTCTGTGCAGGCTTTTTCTTATTGCAGCAAATGGAGGGTGGGAGCTACTCTCTAGTTTTGGTATGTGGGCTTCTCATTGTGGTGACTTCTCTTGCTGCGAAGCATAGGTTCTAGGCATGCAGGCTTGGTAGTGGTGGTGAGTAGGCTTGGTTGCTCTGTAGTATGTGGTATCTCTCTGGACCAAGGATCAAATCTATGTCCGCTTCATTGGCAGGTGGATTCTTAACCACTGGACCGCCAGATAAGTCCCCAAAATTATTTCTTATATTCTGGAAGGTTTTTTTTTTTCTCCATCTTGTTTGCAATCAATTGTTCAATAATATTAATGATGCTCTTAGAGCAAAGTGTGATGTATGCGTGTATGTATTGGGGGTGGGCAAGAGTGTTGAGTGAAAAGTGAAAGAAGCTTTATGCCATTTGAATGGATCCAGTCTCCCAAGCTTCCATGACACCTTTTGTCAGAACAAAGCTTATACTTGAACTTATACCTGAACTTGAAGTTGGGGGGACCTAAACTAGGGGGAAGTGGAGGACAGGCTGGCTACCAGCTGGCCTAGGTTGACTTAGGATGGCTCAACTACTTTCTGAAACATTCCCTGAGGGAGAGAGCAGAGGATCCAGAGATAAACACTGAGGGTGGGAAAGAATGAGTTCATTATGTAAATACTTGCAAGCCAGATGTTCAGAACTTGGGTATACCTTTCTTGCCTGAGGCGGCTGTATAATGCATTTTGAGGGAGTTTTCATATCCTCAGGGACCTTGCTATCAAATTTCAAAATTACTCCCTCTGCTCAGACAGCTTCCTTCACAACTGCAGCAAAAAAGAAGCTGTTAGGAAGGTCTCACACTGAGGAAATTTCAGTAAAGTGTGTTACATGCAAACAGGAAGGGAGGGAGAATGAAACAATTCAGATAACTGCTGTCCTGAATGCTGGATTGTTAAAAAAAGAAAAGATTCTGCTTTTCAGTGTTTATACTGAAGTACATAAAATGTAAAAAAAAGAACACCATGGAGCTAATTTTTCAAAAAAAAAAAAAAAGAAAAGGAAAAAACAAAGCAGGCTTTAAGCCACTCAGATCCTATAGAAATCAAAAGGACGGATATGACTCAAACTTGCTTTAGTGAAACAAATTTTCACAACCTGACATTTAAATTGAGCTGTGGGGCTCTGAAATAATCCCATGGGCATATAAAATTGGATACTATATCTGCATCTAAGTATTCTGCTCCGGGATTTGGTGTCCCAGCTGACAACCTGGGATAACCATGTTACTTACACTTGCCCAAATCGTCTCTAATTAGTTCTCCTGACCCTCTGGTATACTAATAAATGGCCCATTATGGAACATTAAAATGGAATGCTTTCTATTAAGAATAATTTCTTTGTTAGTGAACATGATCTAGGTATAATGGACAATGTTGGTTACCATTGGATTGACCTAATACAAGGTGGATGCTTTCCACAGCTAAGGAATGGGAGCCGGCATTCAGCTGGCTGGTTAGGTCAGTGAGCTGGCATGAGTCTTCCAACGGTGGTCCAAATATTGCTTCTGTCCTTAGTTTGTTCTGGGTCTATTACTTTTTGATCTGAAGAGCTGAAAACTCTTATATGAAATTGTGTAATGAACCTTGGAAAAAGATGAGACTAAGAAGACTTTTAGATCACCTCTTCAGGTAAATTTCCAAGTTGTATTTGGTTCGTGGGACAAATGGAATGATGCAGTGGGAACATCTTCTGGGCCAGAGTGGGCGCCCATTTATAGTGTCACACATAGTAGGTGTCCAGTGATTGTTAGATGAGGGCTATAAAATGCTTCTCTTAGTGTCAGTCACTCAGTCGTGTCTGACTCTTTGTGACCCCATGGACGGCAGTCTGCCAGGCTCCTCTGTCTATAGAATTTTCCAGGCAGGAATACTGGGTGGACTGCTTTGCCTTCCTCTATGGAATCTTCCCATCCCAGGGATCGAACTTGGGTTGCCTGCATTTCAGGCAGATTCTTTACCGTCTGAGGCAGCAGGAAAGCCCTAAAATGTTTCTCAGGGGCGTATAATTAAGATTTCTGAAATGTGTGCTTAAGAGATCAATAAACACATGCTTATTGATTACCTATATGTACCTACTATTGTGTCTGACCACCTTTAAGGTAATTTTTAAAAGGTGCATTAGAAATAGAGACACAGACATGGAGAACAAACATATGCATTCCAAGGGAGATGGAGAGGTGGGCAGGATAAACTGAGAGACTGGATTGACATACACACACACTATTGATGCTACGTATAAGATAGATAATTAATGAGTTCAATAAAAGAGGGGATATATGTATGCCTGAGTGCTAAGTTGCTTCAGTCGTGTTTGACTCTTTGCAACCCCATGGTCTGTAGCCTGGCAGACTCCTCTGTCCATGGGATTCTCCAGGCAAGAATACTGGAATGAGTTGCCATGCCCTTCTTCAGGGAATCTTTCTCACCCAGGGAGAGAACCTACTTCTCTTAGGTCTCCTGCAATGGCATGTGGGTTCTTAACCACACACACACATCTGGGAAGCCCAATACATGTATACATATAGCTAATTCACTCTACTGTACAGCAGAAAATAAATAAACAACTCTACACTAATAAAAGCTAATAAAAATAATAAAAAATAAAAGATGCATCAAATATGCTTCTAGGAGGCAGTATCATAAGGGAAATACTAAATAATGTCTCTGAAATTCTCGTTTTTACTCCCATCCACATCAGGAGGAAGGATCCTTTGTTGCTCAGCTAGTTTTGAAGACGAATATGGGGTAAGCTGAGAGTGGCTGAGTTACTTTATTTAAGAAGAGGTAAAGTGCTGTGGAATTTGTTCTGGTCTCTAGAATGTATCCAAGAGAATGCCAAGCCATGGGAAATTTACCCTGCTACCAAGAGGGTGGAACGTGACCCTGCAACTTCAGAAGCACAAGCATTTAATAACTTTAAAGAAAAAGCATCCTGTCTGCTCACATTGGGCTTCCCTGGTGACTCAGTCCATAAAGAATCTGCCTGGGTTGATAAGATCTCCTGGAGAAGGAAATGGCAACCCACTCCAACATGCTTGCCCAGGAGATCCTATGGACAGAGGACCCTGGCAGACTGTAGTCCATTGTGTTGCAAGAGTAGGGCATGTTTATCAACTAAACCATCATCCCCAATCCACAAGAGAAACATCAGCAGATTCTAGGAATGAAGTATGTCTCTTTATAACCTAGAGTATGTTTAGTTTCTGGAAACTGTGTTTTGATGGTTTCCTTAATACCTTTCCTGCATGGGGCTTCTTCCCCCTAATTCTAGAGTCCCTACCAGTGAAGAGAGGTGGACGCACTCTGTGAGCTGCATCTTGTCTCTCTGAACTGACTGACTGGGAACTGCCTGTGGGTCTGTGTCTGTCTGTGTGGAGTCCTCAGCACCCCAGCCATTCTTGGTGGGCTCCAAGGGCAGGCTTTTTTTTTTACATCAAGCAATAGAATTACAAAATACAAGATTTTTTTCAAAATGTAATGCTTTCCATAAAATCTGTTGGTAAAACTCCTTCTCCCTCTCCATCTAAATTCTTTGATTTTCACTTGTTTCCTTCTTTGGGTGGAGGTGGGGTGGAATTCTTTTTCCCTTCATATCCAGAAGTAACACAGACACAATTCTGATGTTGAGTAAAACCGCGCATCACCATTGGTGGTAGTGTGCCTTATGGAGATAATCATGAATGTACTACATGTTCTAATCCTGCTTGAGTTCACTTTGTCGTGTCTACATGGAAATACATGTTTGACAGGGAATAAAGTTGTGTCCAGTGTCATGGGTGTTAGTGTGACCCCCACCTTCAGTGTTGGCCCTGAAACCTGGGGTATGTGTGTGTTTGTGAGTGTTAGTTGCTCAGTCATGTCTGACTCTTTGTGACCAATAAACTGTAGCTCCTCAGGCTCCTCTGTCCATGGGATTCTCCAGGCAAGAATACTGGGGTGAGTTGCTATTCCCTTCTTCTGGGGATCTTGCCAACCCAGGAACTGAACCTAGGTTTCCTGCACTGCAGGCAGATTCTTTACCATCTGAGCCACCAGGGGAGCCCCCCATGGAATCTACTTGGTGGTAAATGGATTAGCTGTTTAAATGCTAAGGCTCATGGGCCTCATCACACCAAAGCATGGCCACTCAGGTTCCCACAGAGATGACCTGTTTCTACCTTTGCCCCCAATGTTTCCTTCTTGCCTGACTGAGGAGGAGGGTCTCAAAACCTTGAATTGGAGGCCACTGGGCTCTTACCCTGCCTCACCTTGTAGATGGAAGACATGAAGTGGTGGACTTCCCTGGTGGTCCAGGGATTCACGACTCCTTGCTTCCATTGCAGGGGACACAGGTTTAATCCCTGGTCAGGGAACTGAGATTCCACATGCTGTAAGGTCAAAAAAAAAAAGAAGAAGTGGGGGACCGGGGTGCAAGCAAGGGCCTCTTAAAGTCATTAGGAGAGACTTGTTTCTTGTAGATCCAGCTTTAATGTTTTTTCTGACAGTCTAGCCTAGCAGACCTTGCACTAAGTGGATATCAGAGTTAATACTGTGAGGAGACAAAATAATGAGAATAGTTTCACCAAAGATAATGAAATATTGCATAATGTCTGCATTTTAGCGCCAATGTGAGAGCACCTGTAGAAAGCTGAGTGTAACAACAATAAAAAAAAAAAAAAACAGGGCATTTTTGGAAATTGTGTGCTCTCAAGCAACTTTGTGTGAATTTTTATACAACCACTGTTTTATGTTATATAAAATATTATAAAAATAGGGGAGAAAAAAAGAAGAAGGAAAATTCCCATAGGAAAAGTGTCTAAACACAGGATAGGAGGCTGGGAAAAATGGTCAGAGGATGGAGTGAGAAAACCCAGAATAACAGAGTCCTGGATAAGAGGGTTAGGGGTAGGGTAGAAAAGTGAGAAGTTGCTCTAAGGGGTGAGTCTTTGGATTCAAAAGGAAATACTTAACAAGTTTTCCAGAAACTCCTGCTCAGTAATGTGTAAGGTAACAAATCTTGTTTTAAAGCAAACATTCAGTAAAAATCTCTCTTGTCAACACCTTCAGAGCCAAATTGGTTGGGAGGTTTGCAAATAGGGCTTAGACTGGTCTTAAGACCTAGAACTGGTTGCATTCACATTTCAAGAATGTTGAAACAAACATGACACTCAATATCTAGGCACTTATGTATCTAAAATGAATATAGTACTTAAAAAAAAAATTGGCCTCTTCTCATTGATTTTTTATCCATTTAGATCCATCTTTATTCCTTGGCATGTGTGGGCCTCCCATCGCAGTGGCCTCTCCGGTTGCAGAGCACCGGCTCTGGGATCACCCACTCCAGAGAGCTGGCTTGTAATTGAACACACCGGTTCAGCCGCTGGTTGGCATGTGGGATCCTCCCAGGCCAGGGATCGAACCGGTGTCCCTTGCACTGCAAGGTGGACCCTTTACCCACTGGACCACCAGGGAAGCCCCTATAGTACTTGTTTCAGACACCAAAGTAGGACACATGATTTGAAAAAATATGATTTATTTATTTGGTTGATTGGTTATTAAAATTTCTAAAATGTTTCCATAGACACATATTATTGGGTACCTCTGTATGACCAGAATTTCACCTGATAAGCCCTAAGGAAAACTGAAAAATATATATATATTACATAGGGCTCTCTGAAATTGTATCACAGGAATTAAATTATTTCAGGAAATTATCAACTATCTTGGTTTGGGGATATCCCAGAAAATCCAGACTAGACCCTCAGAAACTCTTGGCATGCTATTTAGAATGTTAAGTTGTAGATAATGAAAGGTTTAACTATAGCAACCATTTTCCCCCTAAGTTGATATGGTGCGAATTTTACTTACTGAATTATACTTATGGAGCTGCTGGTGTGTGCCAGGTGCCCTGCTAGTCCCAAGGCATGTACATAAAGCATTACCATTGCCCTTTCAGAAGAGTGTGGTCAAATGGCAAAGAGAGAGACATGCAAACAGATATGATGGTAGAATGGAATGAGCATCGTAGCAGGGTAACTGTAAGTTCAGAGAGAAGGACTATCTTCCTGCTGAGCTAGGCTTGGCCTGGTCAGATGGAGAGGCAAGAATCCCTGTGGCTGGACAGGGACAGAGGGGGAGGCCAAAGGGATTGATGAGGACATTGATGAAACAAGAGTATACAGGCAACAGAAAACCAATGCAGGAAAAAGGAATGAATGGCATAAAGTCTGGTGGAGGTTTGCGGACTCAATTGGTACTCAGTATTGTGAGAGCTTCCCAGCAGCTTTTCCTATTTTCAACTTGAACTCAAATTATCAAGGGAATCTTCTGTAAAATAGTGCACATTTCTGCTCTCCTCTTAAAGGTCTCCCAATATTTGAGAAAAGAAACTCAGATTCCTCATTTTGACAATCAAAATTTTGTACCATTTGACCCCTATATACACTTTTGACTTGTAAAAACAACATTTTACATGTTTCAATCATATAACTTTGCCTCTGCCTACTCCACAAATACACTCAGGTTAATCAAGCTTGACTCTTTTATTGTTTTTGTATCTTTTCTAAAAATAACTGCTCATTGCTAAAAGCCATTTATCGGAACTGCTCCTCTGTGACTCTCTCTGGTCCTCCTTCACTCTTACCCATGGTAGGATTTTTTTTCCTCATCTGAATAGACATTGAGATTTATTTCTATTATGCCCTCTGTCTTACAATTATTTATGTACCTATGTGTGTGCTAAGTCACTTCAGTCATGTCCTACTCTATGGGATCCTATGGACTGTAGCCTGCCAGGCGCCTCTGTCCGTGGGATTTCCCAGGTGAAAATACTGGAGTCGGTTGCTGTTTCCTTCTTCAGGGGATCCTCCCAACCCAGGGATTGAACCTGGATCAATGTCTCCTGCATCTCTTATCTTTCCTGCATTGGCAGGCATGTTTTTTACCACTAGGGCCACCTGGGAAGCCCCACTGATGTACATGTATGTTTTCAATCTCTTTGATTATAAGAGATTCCAGAAATTCTTATTGTTTTCAACTTTTGGGTCTTTCCTGTCACTCATCTTACAGCAACTTGCATAAGGTAAGACCATAAATAATAATTACAAAGAAAAAAATTGAGTGCTTCTTGGAGTTGAAAGTGAGAGACTTGAAAATTAAAGGTGGAAGTGAAGTGTGCAGAGATGTTGAGTTGTGATCCTCTGGAGGACTGTTGAAAGAATCTCTCTCTCTATCTTATTCTCTGTCGTGTGTGTGTGTATGTGTGTACTTGCATTTGAGGGTCTTCTAAATATTTAAATCAAGATCAGAAATTCTCCGCTAAAAGCATTAGTAGCTACAACTATGCAAAACCATTATACCTCTTTATTTATTGCATGATGAGATTGACAGCCTCATTTAAACATTGTGAATAATGCAAAATGCCTTTGTTGGGGATTCCAATGTACAATTTTCCCAATAGTTTCAATGAATGAATACAAAGTATTTTCAACACCAGTGATTTCTGAGAACAAATTTAACTCTCAAGGTTTTTGCCCCCTACTTGCATAATAAAAATTTTACCAAGAAATATTATCTTTTTTTAAAAAAAGAAATTATTTAGGAGTAGAGAAGACTATCTGTGAATACAGGTAGGAAATTTGAATTCAGTACTTGTATAATGAAAAACAAGTAAAAAAAAATATAGAAAGGTGAGCATGAAAGAAAACAGCACGTGCATTTGAATAAATGGTGCCAGTCTACATTTGCAGACATATTTCTGGCTATCGTTTCCCTGTCAAAGTACTCTTCTCACATCTGTCGGGGGATAAGCATTTTTTCAGATGTGGAAAATGAGATCCAGAACGATCACATGGTGTGTTCTAATTTTCTTACTTTGTTGCTCTAGATTTTGCATTCTCTCCCTTCACTAGTTGGGGCTTCCCTGGTGGCTCAGTGGTAAAGAATCTGTCTACCTGTGCAGGAGCTGCAGATACGATCCCTAGGTGAGGAAGATCCCTGGAGAAGGAAATGACAACCCACTCCAGTATTATTGCCTGGGAAACTCAATGGACAGAGGAGCCTGGTGGGCTCAGTGCATGGTGTCGCAAGGAGTCCGACAAGACTGAGTGCACACACATACACACACACAACCCTCACTGTTTATTTGTTCTATTTCTTTAATTTTATGGAAGTATAGTTGTGTTACAATGTTAGGTTAGTTTCTGCTGTACAGCAAAGCTAATCAACTGTATGTTATCTCCCACCTTTTTTGGATTTCCTTCCCATTGAACTGAGTCAAGTTCTCTGTACTGTTCAGTAGGCTCTCGTTTGTTATCTGTTGTATGCAGAGCATCAGTTATGTCCATAAGTCAATCCAAGTTTTCTGATCCACCCTGCCCACCCCCTGGTATCCATATGTTTGTTCTCTACATCTGTCTTTGTTTCTGCTTTGTATTGGTATAGACGATCTTATTTTCTCCCCCTCACTATAAAATAGAAACTCCTTATGACTAAAGAATCATAAGTACTCTACATGTATCTCAGGGACTTCCCAGGTGGTGCTAGTGGTAAAGAATATGCCTTCCCATGCAGGAGATTGAAGAGAAGCAGATTCGATCCCTGGGTCAGGAATATCTCCTCAAATAGGAAATGGCACTCTACACCAGTATGCTTGCCTAGAGAATCCCATAGACAGAGGAGCCTGGCAACTCCAGAGAGTTGCAAAAAGTTGAACACAACTGAGCTACTGAGCGCACACACACTCTATGTATTTCATACTCTTGCTCTATTGTTTTGCTGGCTGATCTTCACTCCACATCCTTCTCTAAAATGGCAAGTTGTTTAGGTGCTCCTTTCTAATAATTAGACAAAATTCCATTTGTTTTGATTCCCGTCTTGTTTTCTGCTATTCTATCTAGCAGCTTTCAAATATTGCAGCTGATCTCCATTTAATCTCAGCCTCATCTCTGTACTGTTATTCTTGTTTTTCTTTTCTTATTTTTTAAACTTTTAATTTTATATTGGAGTTTAGCCAATTAACAGTGTTGTGAGTTTCAGGTGGACATCAAAGGGACTCAGCCACAAATATACACATATCCATTCTCCCCTTAACTTCCCCTCCCATCCAGTCTGCTGCATAACATTGAACACAATTCCCTATGCTATACAGTAAGACCTTGTTGGTTATCCATTTTAAATAAAACAGCGTATACATGTCCATCTCAAACTTCCTAACTATCCTTTCTCCCCCCTGCTCAACCATAAATTCATTCTCTAAGTATGTGAGTCTGTTTCTGTTATGTAAATAAGCTCATTTCCATCTTTTTATTAGATTCTGCATGTAAGTTTTATCATATGATAGTTCTCTTTCTCTGTCTGACTTACCTTACTCAGTATGACAATCTCTAGGTTCACCTATGTTGCTGCAAATGGCATCATTAAACTTATTCTAGTTTTTCTAATAAAACAGAATGAAACCCCAGAAAAGAATGAAATTTCTCTAGCCCCTGAGATTATGTTATAGGTTGAATTGTGCCCCCTCATAATCATATGCTGCAGTCTTTGCTCACAGCACCTCAGAATGTGACCCTCTTTGGAAATAGAATTATTTCATAAGTAGTTAGTTAGGATGATGTCCTACTGCTGTAGGATGGGCCCTTAACCTAACATGATTGGTTTCTTTATAAAAGGAAAATTTGGAGACAGACACACACAAAGGAAAATGCCATGTGGGAATGGCAGAGGTCAAGGGGATACTTCTGGATGCCAAGGACTTTCCAAGATTGCCAGCAAATCCCCAGAAGTGAGGCAAGAGGCATGGCATAGCATCTTCTTCCCAAGAACCAGCCCTGCTGACCTCGTGACTTGGGAGTTCTAGCTTCAAACCTATGAGACTGTTCAGTCGCTCAGTCATGACTGACTCTTTGCAAATCCATGAATGGCAGCACACCAGGCTTCCCTGTCGTTCACCATCTCCGTGAGCTTGCTCAAACTCATGTCCACTGGATCTGTGATGCCATTCAACCATCTCATCCTCTGTCATGCCCTTCTCCTTCTGCCTTCTACTTTCCCCAGCACCAGGATTTTTTGCAATGAGTTGTCTCTTCTCATCAGGTGGAAAAAGTATTAGAACTTCAGCTTCAGTATCTGCTATGAGACAACACATTTCTATTGTTTAAGTCACCCAGTGAATGGTAAACCAATGCAGATTCCAACCCAGACTGCTCAGATCCTGTGCCCTTTCTACTACCTCACAGCTACTTCTTCTGAATAGATGTCACTTACTTACATCTTCAGGTCCAGGTTAAGTTACCAAGAAACACAGAAAGGGAAATGATCATTTTCTGCCTTGGTGCCCTAGAAGGTTTTGTTTGTTTGTTTGTTTTAAATTTTTATTTATTATTATTTTTGACTGTTCTGAGTCTTTGTTGCTTCATGTGGGCTTTCTCTAGTTCTGGCAAATGAGGTCTAGTCTCTAGCTGTGGTGTGCAGGCTTCTTATTGTGGTGGCTTCTCTTGTTGCAGAGCACTGGCTCTAGAGTATGGGTGTGGTCAGTAGTTGTGGCCCATGGGCTTAGTTGCTACAGAGCATATGGGATCCTTTCAGAGCAGGGATCAAATTCATATCCCCTGCACTGACAGGCAGATTCTTAACCACTGGATTGCCAGGTTTTTGTGGCTTTCTATTGGTGGTGATATAAATTGTAACCAACTCACCTTATATTTGCTTTGTTTCATCTCTTGCTTCACTTTTTTATGACTATTCTGCCTCATCCTTCCCAAACCAAAATGAAACACCAGCATGCCTATTTTTTATTAATCTCTGGGAGAAGTTGAGACAACTTTATGAAGAGTGACACCAGAAAACAGAATCTTGGGATGGAATGTTGAAGTTGAATTGCCTGCTGGTCTGAAGATAAAAGAACCCTTAGCATCCAGCAGCATCCCAGTGATGGACACTTCTATGGCTAACTGGGAAAAGGATGCGTCGGCAAAGCAAGGTATTGGAAAAGGATGTGGGTATTACACTGGAGCATTGATGATTATAAGGATTGTTGTGTAGGACAGTTACCTTTGATAGCTTGGGATGCCTCCTTGCCAAGTTTAAACCCACTGATTGTAAAGCTAGGGGCATGTTTAAAGGAGCTTCTCACCACATGTAGTCACAGAACAGACTGTGCTATAAATCAGGCCTGCTTCTGCTTAGTCCTCAGTTGGGTCTGACTCTGTGTGACAACACATTTCTATTGGTTAAGTCACCCAGTGAATGGTAAACCAATGCAGATTCCAACCCAGACTGCTCAGATCCTGTGCCCTTTCTACTACCTCACAGCTACTTCTTCTGAATAGATGTCACTTACTTACATCTTCAGGTCCAGGTTAAGTTACCAAGAAACACAGAAAGGAAATGATCATTTTCTGCCTTGGTGCCCTAGAAGGTTTTGTTTGTTTGTTTGTTTTAAATTTTTATTTATTATTATTTTTGACTGTTCTGAGTCTTTGTTGCTTCATGTGGGCTTTCTCTAGTTCTGGCAAATGAGGTCTAGTCTCTAGCTGTGGTGTGCAGGCTTCTTATTGTGGTGGCTTCTCTTGTTGCAGAGCACTGGCTCTAGAGTATGGGTGTGGTCAGTAGTTGTGGCCCATGGGCTTAGTTGCTACAGAGCATATGGGATCCTTTCAGAGCAGGGATCAAATTCATATCCCCTGCACTGACAGGCAGATTCTTAACCACTGGATTGCCAGGTTTTTGTGGCTTTCTATTGGTGGTGATATAAATTGTAACCAACTCACCTTATATTTGCTTTGTTTCATCTCTTGCTTCACTTTTTTATGACTATTCTGCCTCATCCTTCCCAAACCAAAATGAAACACCAGCATGCCTATTTTTTATTAATCTCTGGGAGAAGTTGAGACAACTTTATGAAGAGTGACACCAGAAAACAGAATCTTGGGATGGAATGTTGAAGTTGAATTGCCTGCTGGTCTGAAGATAAAAGAACCCTTAGCATCCAGCAGCATCCCAGTGATGGACACTTCTATGGCTAACTGGGAAAAGGATCGTCGGCAAAGCAAGGTATTGGAAAAGGATGTGGGTATTACACTGGAGCATTGATGATTATAAGGATTGTTGTGTAGGACAGTTACCTTTGATAGCTTGGGATGCCTCCTTGCCAAGTTTAAACCCACTGATTGTAAAGCTAGGGGCATGTTTAAAGGAGCTTCTCACCACATGTAGTCACAGAACAGACTGTGCTATAAATCAGGCCTGCTTCTGCTTAGTCACTTCAGTTGGGTCTGACTCTGTGTGACCCCATGGGCTGCAGCCTGTCAGGCTCCTCCATCCATGGAATTCTCCAGGCAAGAGTACTGGAGTGGGTTGCCATGCTCTCCTCCAAGGGGATCTTCCCAATCCAGGGATGGAACCCGGGTCTCCTGCATTGCAGGCAGAATCCTCACCACTAAAAAATGATGGAAGTCCCGTATACATACATTTGAGACCCTATAAACTGTAGCTCATCAGACTTCTCTATCCATAGAATTTTCCAGGCAAGAATACTGG
Source organism: Tragulus kanchil (assembly GCA_022376925.1). NCBI lineage: Eukaryota > Metazoa > Chordata > Mammalia > Artiodactyla > Tragulidae > Tragulus > Tragulus kanchil. Next base: position 272,021,625 of record JAIOJX010000004.1, on the reverse strand, counting down.
AATGGGTTGCCATTTTCTACTCCAAAATCAGGCCTAGGATCTTATTATAAAGCAGTGCTGCAAAGAAGACTACAAGAACAGCTTTGTCATGAGTCCTGCATCAAAGTCTGTCTGATAGGGCAAGAGTGGGCCCTTTAGATATTTGAGTAGACCAGCTTGAGGACACTAAGCCCAACAGTTCTTCTAAATGCTTCCAGATGGCTGAAGAAGCTCCTTCTTCCTTCTTCAGAGGAGAGCAGCCTCCATTTGTCTGAAGACCATTCAATGACCTCGGCTGAGAAGCTGCAACCTGAGATGATGCTTGGTCTTCTCAAGATGTGAGACTACCACCCCCTTAATGCTGGTAGACCAAATACCCGGAAAGAGCCTCAACACAGCCTTAGCAAGGAAGTAAAAGTCCTATTTCTGAAAGACAAAGATGACAAGACAAACAAATTCTAGAACTTGTTATTAATGCCTAACAGGGATTAGGGATTATTCTTATGGATGACTGGATCTTGACCTGCTAGGCTGGAGGTATGGAATAGTTATCTGGATATAGAAAAATCCACTGACATGCTGGACATTCAGAAATGACTCAGGGGAACTCCCTGGTGGTCCAGTGGTTAAGAATCTGCCTTGTAATTCAGGGGACATGGGTTCAATTCCTGATCAGTGAACTAAGATCCCACAGGGGAAGGCAGGTGAAAACTGAATTACTGGTTTCATAGTGGGTTTTGTGGATCTGTGGATCCAACCTATGGCTATTTCCCCACTCTCTAAGGTTAATTGATATGATATGCTTAACTGCTGGCATAACTTCTCACTGGTTCTCTGATCCGTGGAGTAAGGTCCATTATGATAGGAGAGGCCAAATAAGTCCCTGTAATTAAAAGCAATATTACATCCCAGGAGCGATTGCAGTGTTTAGAGCTTTTATTCAAGAGTTGAACAGTACAAGGATAGTGGGGATAATGTCTTCATCCCTGCCTGCTCAATTCTGTCCAGTTTTTCAATAACCTGATAGATAACATCAGAAATACCATGAACTTGAGTCCCCAGTAGCAGTGGCTATACATGTAGGCTCTTGACTATGATAGACCAGCAAAGCCTCTGGTGTATGACATACAACTATGGATTTGATGAATGCTTTTGACACTAAAGCAGTGCTGCAAAGGAAAAAGACTACAAGAACAGCTTTGTCATGAGTCCTGCATCAAAGTCTGTCTGATAGGGCAAGAGTGGGCCCTTTAGATATTTGAGTAGACCAGCTTGAGGACACTAAGCCCAACAGTTCTTCTAAATGCTTCCAGATGGCTGAAGAAGCTCCTTCTTCCTTCTTCAGAGGAGAGCAGCCTCCATTTGTCTGAAGACCATTCAATGACCTCGGCTGAGAAGCTGCAACCTGAGATGATGCTTGGTCTTCTCAAGATGTGAGACTACCACCCCCTTAATGCTGGTAGACCAAATACCCGGAAAGAGCCTCAACACAGCCTTAGCAAGGAAGTAAAAGTCCTATTTCTGAAAGACAAAGATGACAAGACAAACAAATTCTAGAACTTGTTATTAATGCCTAACAGGGATTAGGGATTATTCTTATGGATGACTGGATCTTGACCTGCTAGGCTGGAGGTATGGAATAGTTATCTGGATATAGAAAAATCCACTGACATGCTGGACATTCAGAAATGACTCAGGGGAACTCCCTGGTGGTCCAGTGGTTAAGAATCTGCCTTGTAATTCAGGGGACATGGGTTCAATTCCTGATCAGTGAACTAAGATCCCACAGGGGAAGGCAGGTGAAAACTGAATTACTGGTTTCATAGTGGGTTTTGTGGATCTGTGGATCCAACCTATGGCTATTTCCCCACTCTCTAAGGTTAATTGATATGATATGCTTAACTGCTGGCATAACTTCTCACTGGTTCTCTGATCCGTGGAGTAAGGTCCATTATGATAGGAGAGGCCAAATAAGTCCCTGTAATTAAAAGCAATATTACATCCCAGGAGCGATTGCAGTGTTTAGAGCTTTTATTCAAGAGTTGAACAGTACAAGGATAGTGGGGATAATGTCTTCATCCCTGCCTGCTCAATTCTGTCCAGTTTTTCAATAACCTGATAGATAACATCAGAAATACCATGAACTTGAGTCCCCAGTAGCAGTGGCTATACATGTAGGCTCTTGACTATGATAGACCAGCAAAGCCTCTGGTGTATGACATACAACTATGGATTTGATGAATGCTTTTTGACCCCCATCAATATATATTCTTCGTTGTTTTACACAAATCTCCTCCTTTCTATCATAACACAGATATGATGGAACCTGCGACCTGGATTATCTTGACGTTCCTCAAGCTGTCATGCAATTCATTCATCTATGTTGGTGATGCTATGTTAACTACACCTGATGAGCAAGAATTTGTAAGTGGTCCAAATATTTTCATAAAACACATTACGTGACAAGGGAGAAAAAGAAATCCCAGGAAGATTCAGGGGCTTGACACATCAGTGAAGCGTTTAGGGACTTACTGGTTTTAAGCATCTTGGGAAAACTATTAATAAAGGACTTGTATCTCTTATCACTAAGAAGAATATGCCTTGTACTTTGCACTTTTTATCACTAAGGACTTTTATCACCAAGGACTTGATGGGTCTTTCTGGATTTAGAAGGCAGAATATATGACTTATTTATCAAGGTGCTTTAGAAATCTGCCAGTTTATATCTGGGCATAGTGCCAACATAGCATGTCAAAGGTGCAGGCTGAAGACAAGGCATTCTGCCAGTTACAGAAACTGACCGACTACTTTCAGCTGGAAGTAGCCATCATGATGAATGAGGATTTCACCAGGGTATGGGTAACAGTCCAGACATTTAGGGTTCTGAGATGAGGCCACGCTCTCTCTTTTTAAAATTTTATTTATTTATTTATGACTGCCCTGGGTCTTCATCGCTGCACATGGGCTTTCTCTAGTTGGGGTGAGCAGGGACTATTCTTTATTGCAACGGGTAGGTTTCTTATTGGGGAGCACAGGCTCTAGATGCTCAGGCTCAGTAGTTGTGGCACATGGGCTTAGTCGTCCACCCCATGTGGGATTTCTCTGGACAAGGGATCAAACCCGTGTTGCCTCCATTGGCGGGCAGGTTCTTAACCACTGGACTACCAGGGAAGTCCAACTCTTTTATTTGAAAAAAAGCTCCCCAGGTGCTTCAAAACCCTCATTGAGATTGAGTAGCTGATCATGAAACAGCAAATGAGAATGAGACCTGAGCTACCTCTCATGAATGGAGTGTTTTGGAATCTCATGCATCATAATATTAAATAAACACAGCAGCAAATCCTTGTAGGAATGAAGTGGCACAGTCAGGACCAGACCTGAGCACTGGCACTGTTGAATGCACAATTCACCAGCAGCAATGATTTAACGCTTAGCCGTTATCTACCACTACTTCTGGGAGAGAAGAGTCAGTTATCTACCACTATATATTCTTCGTTGTTTTACACAAATCTCCTCCTTTCTATCATAACACAGATATGATGGAACCTGCGACCTGGATTATCTTGACGTTCCTCAAGCTGTCATGCAATTCATTCATCTATGTTGGTGATGCTATGTTAACTACACCTGATGAGCAAGAATTTGTAAGTGGTCCAAATATTTTCATAAAACACATTACGTGACAAGGGAGAAAAAGAAATCCCAGGAAGATTCAGGGGCTTGACACATCAGTGAAGCGTTTAGGGACTTACTGGTTTTAAGCATCTTGGGAAAACTATTAATAAAGGACTTGTATCTCTTATCACTAAGAAGAATATGCCTTGTACTTTGCACTTTTTATCACTAAGGACTTTTATCACCAAGGACTTGATGGGTCTTTCTGGATTTAGAAGGCAGAATATATGACTTATTTATCAAGGTGCTTTAGAAATCTGCCAGTTTATATCTGGGCATAGTGCCAACATAGCATGTCAAAGGTGCAGGCTGAAGACAAGGCATTCTGCCAGTTACAGAAACTGACCGACTACTTTCAGCTGGAAGTAGCCATCATGATGAATGAGGATTTCACCAGGGTATGGGTAACAGTCCAGACATTTAGGGTTCTGAGATGAGGCCACGCTCTCTCTTTTTAAAATTTTATTTATTTATTTATGACTGCCCTGGGTCTTCATCGCTGCACATGGGCTTTCTCTAGTTGGGGTGAGCAGGGACTATTCTTTATTGCAACGGGTAGGTTTCTTATTGGGGAGCACAGGCTCTAGATGCTCAGGCTCAGTAGTTGTGGCACATGGGCTTAGTCGTCCACCCCATGTGGGATTTCTCTGGACAAGGGATCAAACCCGTGTTGCCTCCATTGGCGGGCAGGTTCTTAACCACTGGACTACCAGGGAAGTCCAACTCTTTTATTTGAAAAAAAGCTCCCCAGGTGCTTCAAAACCCTCATTGAGATTGAGTAGCTGATCATGAAACAGCAAATGAGAATGAGACCTGAGCTACCTCTCATGAATGGAGTGTTTTGGAATCTCATGCATCATAATATTAAATAAACACAGCAGCAAATCCTTGTAGGAATGAAGTGGCACAGTCAGGACCAGACCTGAGCACTGGCACTGTTGAATGCACAATTCACCAGCAGCAATGATTTAACGCTTAGCCGTTATCTACCACTACTTCTGGGAGAGAAGAGTCAGCCACATGGTGACAATGACATTGAAATTCTTCCATCTTAGAGAAGGTGGTAATTCATCTTTACCAGAACTGATAATTGAAGCAGATGCATTTGTCAATATATGACCCTTTGGGGACTTTCCTGGTGGTCCGGTGAGAGAGTATGGGTTAGATTTCTGGATTGGGAACTGGTGTCCCACATGCCTTGTGACAAGGCCAAGAAAATATATAGAAAAAATTACCAGTTTAGTTTTGCATAAATGACAATTTATATGATTCCACCAAGGACATTATTCTTATGTGAGTATGGCAGGCAGAATGGTCTTACGTCTCTCCCCCAATATATCTGCAACCTAATTCCTGAAGCCCCTGCATATGTTAGGCTACATTCACCTGATGCAAAGAGCTAAATCACTGGAAAAGACCCTGATTTCGGGAAAGATTGAAGGCAAAGGAGAAGGGACAGAGGAGTCTGACAGGCTATCATTCATGTGTCACAAGAGTCAGACACAACTTAGCAACTAAACCACTACCATCACTTGGGGAAGAAATGAGGATACTTTCTTTACATCTGAGATCTGTACTTGAAAAAAAAAAATGTTTATTAAAGAATTTACACACATTTTCGGGATTTCCTGGTGGTCCAGTGGGTAAAGAGTCTGCCTTGCAGTGCAAAGGGCACCGGTTCAATCCCTGGCCAGGGAAAATCCCATGTGCCACGGAGCAGCTGGATGGGTGTGTCCAATTATGAGCCAGCACTCTGGAGTGAACGTGCCCAGAGCTGGTGCTCTGCAATGAGAAATGCCACTGCAATGGGAGGCCCACACAGGCTGAAAAATAAACATGGATGAAAAATAAATAAATAAATAAATAGAGGGCAAAATTTAAAAAATAAAGCATTTACACACATTTTCTGCCTCTTTATTTTTTCATGGTATTTTTGTTGTTGTTGTTGTCTTATTTTTATTTATTTATTTCTACATTATGCCATTCTATATGTGAAATCTTAGCTCCCAGACCAGGGGTTGAATCCTTACCCCCTGGATTGGGAGCATGGAGTCTTAGACATTGGACCACCAAGTCCCTAAGATTTGTATTTCTTTAGAGTTTGTGAGCATATCTGAGTATCACTAAGTAAATGTTATCAAATTCAGAGTGTGTGGTCCCAAGTCATCTTACCTCCACTCAATCTCAGTGGTTTGCTTTCTTGTTGGCCAGACTGGTCCTGGCACACCATTTCATGCTGGACTCTGAAATCACTTTAGAGCCCCATACTTCCAGCTGTTTACACCTCCCCCAGGAGGTAAGGACTGAGTTTGGGTACAACCTCCCTGTGACCTGCTGGCTCAGAGGGTAAAGGATCTGCCTGTCAGTGCAGGAGACATAGGAGATACGGATTTGATCCTTGGATCAGTAAGCTCCTCTAGAGGAGGAAATGGTAACCCACCCCGGTATTCTTGCCTGGAAAATTCCATGAACAGAGGAGCCTGGAGGGCAACAGTCTGTGGAGTCATACAGAGTCAGACACAGCTGAGAGACTGAGTGTGCACACACAGACACAGACACACTCTGTGCCACTCACTACAACTAGAAATCCAGAGTAGCTCTAGCGCTTCATTCCAACGTGAGCAGGTGCTTGGAGGCTAGAGTTTCTTCAGTGGCTTTCCAGATAGACCTGGAAACCAAGATGGAAGTGTGAGGAAGTAAAAGGAGAAAGGAGACTTTGACAAATAAAAGATATAATCTGGAGAAAATCGACTTACCCTTCCTCTCCGATAGGTTCCTCCTGGCAGGGCTTTCATTCTGTCTTCTGAAACTGAGGAAGCATGTGGATTTGCTTGAGAAGCTGGGCCAGTCCAGAAACAGATCTTCTTTCCATGCCTTTTGTTTCTTACCCACCCACTTTTCTCTACCCTCATTCCTCCCTCAGTATTAAGCGTTAGCACTTGGGCTCTGCCTTTGACTTTGATTTTTTCGAAAACCTGGCCCGAGATATTGTGCTTGAGGCGTGTTGAATACTTGAATTACATGACTCACAGTGCAGATGGTAAAGAGCCATAGATGGGCGAGGTAGCTCAAGAGAGAAACTGTATTTGTGATTGCTTTGGAACTGGAGAAGTGAGTGAGAATAAGAGAGGCAATTATGAAACCTTTGCAGTTGGTATTGGAAACTACTGAAATGATGAGTTCACAGAGATTTTAAATATGAAATGTTTGGAGAGAAGGTAATGAGCTGAGTTTTGAATAAATCCTGCCTGAGGTGCTGGGGGACATCCAGGTGTTGAAGTCCAGGGGAAAGTTGGAAAGTTTTGCAGCTAAGGTGGTGGCTTTGGTAAATGCAAGGTAGAGGTCAGCTTGCTACAGTATAAATTTTTTATACACATAGATTTTTTATGGCCACATTTCTGGCAGACATGGAGGTGTGTTTCAGCAGTGAATATAACACCTTTTGGAAAATAAATCATCCAATAGCATTTATTTGAATGTCCCCTGCCCTAAAACATTTTAACACTCCTGTCATTTATTTCTTCCAAATCATCTATCATTTATCCTTTCCTGGCTATGGCCACATTTATCCACAGGGCTGGCTATGATATGCTATCAGAGGTACCAGGAAGGCTGCTCTGTTTCAGGAAGTATCTCTTTACTGCCCTGCTCTAGCTCGATTTTCACAATTAGCAGTTCTACTATTGAGATGGAAGCTATAATTTGTCACAATTCAGTGGCTTTCCAGATAGACCTGGAAACCAAGATGGAAGTGTGAGGAAGTAAAAGGAGAAAGGAGACTTTGACAAATAAAAGATATAATCTGGAGAAAATCGACTTACCCTTCCTCTCCGATAGGTTCCTCCTGGCAGGGCTTTCATTCTGTCTTCTGAAACTGAGGAAGCATGTGGATTTGCTTGAGAAGCTGGGCCAGTCCAGAAACAGATCTTCTTTCCATGCCTTTTGTTTCTTACCCACCCACTTTTCTCTACCCTCATTCCTCCCCTCAGTATTAAGCGTTAGCACTTGGGCTCTGCCTTTGACTTTGATTTTTTCGAAAACCTGGCCCGAGATATTGTGCTTGAGGCGTGTTGAATACTTGAATTACATGACTCACAGTGCAGATGGTAAAGAGCCATAGATGGGCGAGGTAGCTCAAGAGAGAAACTGTATTTGTGATTGCTTTGGAACTGGAGAAGTGAGTGAGAATAAGAGAGGCAATTATGAAACCTTTGCAGTTGGTATTGGAAACTACTGAAATGATGAGTTCACAGAGATTTTAAATATGAAATGTTTGGAGAGAAGGTAATGAGCTGAGTTTTGAATAAATCCTGCCTGAGGTGCTGGGGGACATCCAGGTGTTGAAGTCCAGGGGAAAGTTGGAAAGTTTTGCAGCTAAGGTGGTGGCTTTGGTAAATGCAAGGTAGAGGTCAGCTTGCTACAGTATAAATTTTTTATACACATAGATTTTTTATGGCCACATTTCTGGCAGACATGGAGGTGTGTTTCAGCAGTGAATATAACACCTTTTGGAAAATAAATCATCCAATAGCATTTATTTGAATGTCCCCTGCCCTAAAACATTTTAACACTCCTGTCATTTATTTCTTCCAAATCATCTATCATTTATCCTTTCCTGGCTATGGCCACATTTATCCACAGGGCTGGCTATGATATGCTATCAGAGGTACCAGGAAGGCTGCTCTGTTTCAGGAAGTATCTCTTTACTGCCCTGCTCTAGCTCGATTTTCACAATTAGCAGTTCTACTATTGAGATGGAAGCTATAATTTGTCACAATTCAGTTGGTCATTAGTGGATTTGGAGAGAGCGATAGCACTAGATTCTCTCTGAGGGAAGATTGTGCGTGTGTGTGTGTGAGAGAGAGAGGGAGAGAGCCAGTGAGTGTGCGATGGTGTCATCAATGGTGTAACATAGTGGTTCTATTAAGGTTCTTGTGTCAGTCACTTGGGTTTCACCTGAGCTGGGTTCTCACCAGCTCCATCATCTTGAAAAAGTACTTCACTAAGATTCAGTTACACTATAGCTATAAAATGGAGCATAATCATAGTAAACACTTAAAAGCCACATAATGCGAATTAAATGAAAAAAATGGATGAAAGGTACTTCATTTATACTAACTCTCAAAAATTATTATAAATATTTTTTAAAGTAAGAATTGCAGAACCAAAGAAAAACTACTTTATAATTCAGTCTGGAAAAGGGCTTCTGGATCATGTACGGTCATTTGTTAGTAAATTCAGATTTAGGGTACATTTTTTCTCTTAATTCATATTCCTTATTATTTAAATAAATGAAAAGATTCCAAATGACCCTTTCCCCAACTCCTGTGGAAGTGTTATCTGCCTGCCTGACTTCTTAGCTCCCTGAGAAAGTGATTTTTCAGTACTAAGGTCTCACCTATTTACCTGAATGGTGAATGGTCTTCTTTACCTCCAACCACAACTTAAATCAGGAAGTCACTGCCATTTTCGAGGCCATGTTTTAATAGATGGTGAGATACAGACAATGAGATGAGTCACAAGTTTGTGTTCACAAATGATCACTCCTTTCATTTACATTATAGCTCTTATATCACAATTTTCTTGTAATTATCTTATTCCTTTATTATTTCATTTGTATGAGCCTCTCTCTTCTAGAAGAGCTTCATGAGCTCAGGAGCTTTATTCCTATCTTGTTTGTTGTATCTGTAACATTAAACAAGCCTGGCATAGAGCAAGTGCTCTATAAATATACTCAATAAATATTTGTTTAGTGAGCGAATGAATGAGTGAATGAACACAAGACTGTATTATTGACCATCCCTGTCTCCTTGACTAACAGAGTTAGAAAATGAAGTGATGACAAAGACCACCCTCATGATGATAATGTATAAGATGTCTCTGTGCCTATGGGTATTTGAAAAGAAGTAAATATGAAGTCTTTAACATACTTGACTTAAAAAAAAATCACACAGTTACCAAATGTTAGGGGAGAATGTGGATCCAAAATCTAATGGTTTACCCTACATTATGACTCTCTAACATAGCCAGACAGGCTCATCAATGTGACAGTAATACTGAATGACATAAGCAAGGATCACAGCTCATGCATGTTCATATCCACTTAGCAGTTAATTATCCACCTTACATGGGATGATCATGTATCAGATTGAGTCAGAATTCAGCAGGGTAAGTGAGGAAAAAAAGTCTTAAGCCAGACCTTAAAAATGATAACACACACAGTGAAGTGATGAGAAAACAGACATGGAGAATAGACATATGGACATTGTGGGGAATGAACAATGGGTCGGAGGTGTAAAGGAAGTAGCATGAAAACCTATACTATCATATGTGAAAAAAATAGCTATTGTCATTGCGCTGTGAGAAAAGGAGAACCTGCAGGGGCACTGTGTGATGGCCTGGAGGAGTGGGAGGGGAAGGATGTGCATATGACTAATCTGGGATCATGCATATCTGTAAACAACAAAACTGAAAAAAAAAAAGATAGACTAAGTCTGGACATGATTTTTCAGTACTAAGGTCTCACCTATTTACCTGAATGGTGAATGGTCTTCTTTACCTCCAACCACAACTTAAATCAGGAAGTCACTGCCATTTTCGAGGCCATGTTTTAATAGATGGTGAGATACAGACAATGAGATGAGTCACAAGTTTGTGTTCACAAATGATCACTCCTTTCATTTACATTATAGCTCTTATATCACAATTTTCTTGTAATTATCTTATTCCTTTATTATTTCATTTGTATGAGCCTCTCTCTTCTAGAAGAGCTTCATGAGCTCAGGAGCTTTATTCCTATCTTGTTTGTTGTATCTGTAACATTAAACAAGCCTGGCATAGAGCAAGTGCTCTATAAATATACTCAATAAATATTTGTTTAGTGAGCGAATGAATGAGTGAATGAACACAAGACTGTATTATTGACCATCCCTGTCTCCTTGACTAACAGAGTTAGAAAATGAAGTGATGACAAAGACCACCCTCATGATGATAATGTATAAGATGTCTCTGTGCCTATGGGTATTTGAAAAGAAGTAAATATGAAGTCTTTAACATACTTGACTTAAAAAAAAATCACACAGTTACCAAATGTTAGGGGAGAATGTGGATCCAAAATCTAATGGTTTACCCTACATTATGACTCTCTAACATAGCCAGACAGGCTCATCAATGTGACAGTAATACTGAATGACATAAGCAAGGATCACAGCTCATGCATGTTCATATCCACTTAGCAGTTAATTATCCACCTTACATGGGATGATCATGTATCAGATTGAGTCAGAATTCAGCAGGGTAAGTGAGGAAAAAAAGTCTTAAGCCAGACCTTAAAAATGATAACACACACAGTGAAGTGATGAGAAAACAGACATGGAGAATAGACATATGGACATTGTGGGGAATGAACAATGGGTCGGAGGTGTAAAGGAAGTAGCATGAAAACCTATACTATCATATGTGAAAAAAATAGCTATTGTCATTGCGCTGTGAGAAAAGGAGAACCTGCAGGGGCACTGTGTGATGGCCTGGAGGAGTGGGAGGGGAAGGATGTGCATATGACTAATCTGGGATCATGCATATCTGTAAACAACAAAACTCTGTAAAAGTTAAAAGTAAAATAAAATTTTTTAAAAAATCAGCAAGTTTGTTGACAGACTATGCTAGAGATCAGCAGGTAAAAATGATGATTAAATAAAAATGGGGAACATGGTAATAATAAATACAAACAATAAGAATTTTATAGACTCGCCAAAAAAGTAGGAAAAATGAATATGTTTCCAGGGAAAGAATGGTATTCCAAAGAAAGAGGGTAACTTGACCAAAGAGCATGACAAAATTAGCAAACAGAGCCCTTCAGTGGAGAGGAATGACTCACGAGCCTTCATAGCCTGATGAAAATATCATCTCTTGGAGCTATGCAATTTTCAATTCTCTGATTCCATGCAATGACTCTTTGATACTCAAGAGAGATTTGTTCCAAGACCATCTCCCACTCCACCTTCCCTGCAATACCAGCAATTCCCAGATGCTCAAGTCCCTTATATAAAATAGCAAAATAGTAACATACAATTGATGTACATCTTCCTGCATACTTTATATCATCTACAGATTATTTATAAAACCTAATACAATGTAAATGCTATGTAAATAGCAATAAACACCATGTAAATGTCATATGGATAGTTGCCAGTGTGTAAGCAAATTCTAATTTTGGTTTTTGGAATTTTCTGAATTTTTCTTCCAATTATTTTCAATCTGCAATTACTTGAACCTGTAAATGTGGAACTTGTGGGTACGAGGGCCAACTGTATTTACTAAGTAACTTCACAAGACATGGAGAACAGACTTGTGGTTGCCAGTAGGGAAGAGGGGTGGGGAAGGGATGGATTGGAAGTTTGGGATTAGCAGATACAAACTCTCATATATAGAACAGGTAAACAACAAGGTCCTACTGGGAACTGTATTCAATATCCTGTAATAAACCACAATGAATAAGAATATTAAAAAGAATATATACATGTATAAGCAGAAACTAACATGACATTAGGGTAAAGAATCTGCCTGCAATGCAAGAGACCCGGGTTCCATCCCTGGGTCGGGAAGATCCCCTGGAAAGGGGGATAGCTCTCCACTCTAGTATTGTTTGGAGGATTCCATGGGCAAAGGCTACAGTCCATAGATTTGCAAAGAGTTGGACATGATTGAGAGACTATCGCATAGTATATTTCAATAAAATAAAATGTTTTAAAAAGTCTAAAAAACTAAAATCACAAGCAGATAACATGTCTACTTTAAAGGAAATTTTTTTCATGGAAAATTATTAAATTTTCTCTAGATTGTCATTTCAAGCAGTGCTGCTTGAGCACTTGCTTTATCCATGTAAGGGACTCGTTCAGCCTGTGGGTGTGGTCTGAAGATGGCTAGAATGTCTTCCTTGTTCTCAGCTAACTTACAAACTTGTGAGGGTGTTTGGGGTTTAAATGTGGATCTTATCATATAGAGGAGTTGACCATGAAATTCCTTGATGTGTAGTTGTGGAGAAGCCAATTCTGACTCCACTTTACCTTGAGGTGCAATGTCTCCACCTTAAATACCTCTGTTTCAAGGGAGGGCATAAACCTTCCCTATCAAAGAGTCACTTGACCCTATTCAACCTTAAATTACCATCTTCCTGCATACTTTATATCATCTACAGATTATTTATAAAACCTAATACAATGTAAATGCTATGTAAATAGCAATAAACACCATGTAAATGTCATATGGATAGTTGCCAGTGTGTAAGCAAATTCTAATTTTGGTTTTTGGAATTTTCTGAATTTTTCTTCCAATTATTTTCAATCTGCAATTACTTGAACCTGTAAATGTGGAACTTGTGGGTACGAGGGCCAACTGTATTTACTAAGTAACTTCACAAGACATGGAGAACAGACTTGTGGTTGCCAGTAGGGAAGAGGGGTGGGGAAGGGATGGATTGGAAGTTTGGGATTAGCAGATACAAACTCTCATATATAGAACAGGTAAACAACAAGGTCCTACTGGGAACTGTATTCAATATCCTGTAATAAACCACAATGAATAAGAATTTTAAAAAAGAATATATACATGTATAAGCAGAAACTAACATGACATTAGGGTAAAGAATCTGCCTGCAATGCAAGAGACCCGGGTTCCATCCCTGGGTCGGGAAGATCCCCTGGAAAGGGGGATAGCTCTCCACTCTAGTATTGTTTGGAGGATTCCATGGGCAAAGGCTACAGTCCATAGATTTGCAAAGAGTTGGACATGATTGAGAGACTATCGCATAGTATATTTCAATAAAATAAAATGTTTTAAAAAGTCTAAAAAACTAAAATCACAAGCAGATAACATGTCTACTTTAAAGGAAATTTTTTTCATGGAAAATTATTAAATTTTCTCTAGATTGTCATTTCAAGCAGTGCTGCTTGAGCACTTGCTTTATCCATGTAAGGGACTCGTTCAGCCTGTGGGTGTGGTCTGAAGATGGCTAGAATGTCTTCCTTGTTCTCAGCTAACTTACAAACTTGTGAGGGTGTTTGGGGTTTAAATGTGGATCTTATCATATAGAGGAGTTGACCATGAAATTCCTTGATGTGTAGTTGTGGAGAAGCCAATTCTGACTCCACTTTACCTTGAGGTGCAATGTCTCCACCTTAAATACCTCTGTTTCAAGGGAGGGCATAAACCTTCCCTATCAAAGAGTCACTTGACCCTATTCAACCTTAATTCTTCCTCCTCCTCCTCTACCCTGGAAGCTGGTACTGACCTGGTGAACCAGCAATGAACATTCCTCAACCAAAGACCAAGATAAGGCCTGGCTTCCCATCATAGTGACATCACAGTATTGGCTCCATGACCCCTGTTTTTGTGGCTGGGGGAAACGGGAGACAAACGTGTCGTCTTGGCAGTAGCTTGAAAGACTTTCACTATTTACCTGCATCAGAAAACTATAGATGAATAAAGCACTCAAGCCTGTTTTAAGAGTGCTTGTTTTCCACATATATATGGAATCTAGAAGAATGATACTGATGAACCTATTTGCAGAGCAGGAATAGAGATTCAAACATAGAGAACAGACTTGCGGGCATAGTGGGGAAAGGACATAGTGGAATGAATTGAGAGTAACATTGAAATAGATCTATTGTCATATGTAAAATAGGTAGCTGATGGGAAATTGCTGTGTAACACAGGGAGCTCAACCCAGTGCTCTGAGACAACCTGGAGGGATGAGATGTGCAGTGGGATGGGAGGGAGATTCAAGAAGGAGGGAACATGTGTATCCCTATGACTGATTCATCTTGATCTATGGCAGAAACCAACATAACATTGTAAATCAATTATCCTCCAAATAAAAATAAATAAAGTTTTACATGGAAACCTATACTACCATATGCAAAAAAGACAATCATTGTGAATATGCTGTAAGATTAAGCGAATTTACATGGGGGCTATGCAACAACCTAGAGGGATTGGATCAGGGGAGAGTGTCAGGAGTAAAGGGTATACCTATGACTGATTTGGGTTTATGTATAGCTGTAAACAACAAAACTCCTTAAAAGTAAAATAGAAATAATTAATATTTTTAAAATGAAGTTTTAAAAATTTGCTTTCAATCAAGAATTAAGTGGCTTGATCTCTCTCTCATACAGACACACACAAACATGCATGTGTGAGCACACACACACATTGCCTTCTCCCAGCATACAATTGCATAATGTTCTAATGTTATCATTCCCCTGACACAGACTAGAACCATATGCATCGTACAGAGTGACCACTGGGAAAAGGAGCATGGGGGTTGCATTAATTGAAAGACTTGAATAAATCTGTTGACCACTGTGACCCTCACCCTTTGTTCTACTTGTCAGCTTCCAACATTATTTGATTTTCAGCGTGGTCCCAAGAACTTTGGTGCATGGGTCCCTCCTGAGGCTAATGTTACTACTTGACATTAAAACACTTATAGGGGCTTCCCTGGTGGTCCAGTGGGTAAAGACACTGCCTTGCAGTGCAAGGGGCGCCGGTTCGATCCCTGGCCTGGAAGATCCCACGTGCCCTAGAGCGGCTGGACCAATGTGTTCGACTACCGAACCAGCACTCTGGAGCACATGAGCCCAGAGCTGGTGCTCTGCAATGTGAGAGGCCGCTGCAATGGGAGGCCCACACAGGCCGGGGAACAAAGATGGAAATAAATGAACGACCAATGGAAGTGGCCAAAAAATTAAACCACTTACAATTACCCAGATCTTAAATTAAAACTAGGATACGGATAAAACCATTCCAAGACGAAGGGAGTGGAGGTTCATCCCAGAATGGCTCTGTTTCATGGTTAGGAAATACCAGCTGGATGGCTATAACATTACTTTGTACTCTGGCAACTATGACCTTGACTCCCTGGATGGTGTGGCAAGGTCCCCAGTGCTTTTCCAGTCTTGACTGAAATCAGGCTAAACTAAACACAAGGCTTTTCCTTCCCACCCCCACCCCCTTCTCCTTCATTCCATTACTTTTCATAGTTAATGTCTATGTGGAACTAACCGGCTGCACTGTTTTTCAATTCAGTCTCCCAAAGCCTCCTCTGGAGCCATAAAACCATGAATAAGAGGAATTAGCAAACAGAAAGCCTGTGATTTTAGAGTATCTGGGGTAAATGGGAATATAATTAGGCTAGTGCTGGTTTACAATTAGGAGAGAAATTGTATCTGCCTTTCCTCACTCTCTACAAAGGTAACCTGGAGAAATATGACTAATTTGGAAGAGAATTATCACGTTAGCCCATAGCTCTCGTTCCCCCAGCTGCGGTAACCTCACCAGCCCCTCTTACAGAGAAAGCCCCGGCTACCTCCTGCTGCTTTATAAATGCTCTCTTCAACCCGAAGGGATTGTGCTCGCAGCACAGTGCAATTTTCATTTAGAAATGGGCTTCCAATCGTGTTGACACACCTCATTAGCTAAGCCCGACCTCTTAAGGCAGGTACTTTCATGCAGGTGTTAAGTACTGGAGGGGAAAAAAACCCTGACAAGTCAATGAAGAAAAGCTCTATTCTTCACCCAAATAAATAAGGGGAGACTTGCTTATTTCAAGTCCTTGGTACCGTGTAATTCTGAGCTTTATTATCTTCATTGTTGCTATTGTTTTATTTTATTTCCTTTTTCTTCACTCTAGGGTGGAAAGTTGCATTATTTTTAGATGATGAGGGTGCGGTTACATATGGGCTTGGCTTTCTAGAGTTATAGACAAATGGTGCAATATTGTTTTTCTCCATGACTTCCACCAGCAGCAAAGTGTGCCATTTGGAAGCATATTAGATGGAAATAAATGAACGACCAATGGAAGTGGCCAAAATTAAACCACTTACTCCGATCTTAAATTAAAACTAGGATACGGATAAAACCATTCCAAGACGAAGGGAGTGGAGGTTCATCCCAGAATGGCTCTGTTTCATGGTTAGGAAATACCAGCTGGATGGCTATAACATTACTTTGTACTCTGGCAACTATGACCTTGACTCCCTGGATGGTGTGGCAAGGTCCCCAGTGCTTTTCCAGTCTTGACTGAAATCAGGCTAAACTAAACACAAGGCTTTTCCTTCCCACCCCCACCCCCGCTTCTCCTTCATTCCATTACTTTTTCATAGTTAATGTCTATGTGGAACTAACCGGCTGCACTGTTTTTCAATTCAGTCTCCCCAAAGCCTCCTCTGGAGCCATAAAACCATGAATAAGAGGAATTAGCAAACAGAAAGCCTGTGATTTTAGAGTATCTGGGGTAAATGGGAATATAATTAGGCTAGTGCTGGTTTACAATTAGGAGAGAAATTGTATCTGCCTTTCCTCACTCTCTACAAAGGTAACCTGGAGAAATATGACTAATTTGGAAGAGAATTATCACGTTAGCCCATAGCTCTCGTTCCCCCAGCTGCGGTAACCTCACCAGCCCCTCTTACAGAGAAAGCCCCGGCTACCTCCCCTGCTGCTTTATAAATGCTCTCTTCAACCCGAAGGGATTGTGCTCGCAGCACAGTGCAATTTTCATTTAGAAATGGGCTTCCAATCGTGTTGACACACCTCATTAGCTAAGCCCGACCTCTTAAGGCAGGTACTTTCATGCAGGTGTTAAGTACTGGAGGGGAAAAAAACCCTGACAAGTCAATGAAGAAAAGCTCTATTCTTCACCCAAATAAATAAGGGAAGACTTGCTTATTTCAAGTCCTTGGTACCGTGTAATTCTGAGCTTTATTATCTTCATTGTTGCTATTGTTTTATTTTATTTCCTTTTTCTTCACTCTAGGGTGGAAAGTTGCATTATTTTTAGATGATGAGGGTGCGGTTACATATGGGCTTGGCTTTCTAGAGTTATAGACAAATGGTGCAATATTGTTTTTCTCTCCATGACTTCCACCAGCGCATGTTCTCCTCATTGTCAAGTGTGCCATTTGGAAGTATTCGGTTAAATTTATTTAAATGTTTTATTTTATCAGTCTCTGCTGAGCGTAGATTTGGCGCTTTATTTTACTTATTGGTTTATCCGATGAGCTGTTTCTCAGCTGTCTGTGGGAGTATGTGTACTGATAACTGTGGCAGGTGTTTCAGCGTTTGGCAGGGTTTGTCATTTGGAAGAGAACCAACCCAGCTTGGGCCATGTCCTATGGTAGTAAATTTCAGCTCCTCTGTAGGTTTCTCATGTTCATCGATGATTTACTCCTGAGAGAAGAGCATCTAGGAGGTTCTATTGAGTTAGATGACTCTGTCTATCCTCAGAAATATGTAATGAATCAGTTTCCATCATAGGAGTAGGCTGGAGACCATCACTTGTCGATTTTGTTCTTTTTCTTCCTGCTTCTTTCTAAACCTTTTCCTGAGAAGGAGAATTTCATCCTAAAACTGCTATGTGCAAGTAATATGTGATTCTTGCCTCTTTTTCTGGATATTGTCTTATGTTTTATGAGGAGCTTTTGCTAACAGCAAAAATGGGAGAGAGGATTTCAGGAGGGAGAAGCTAGTACTGGAAAGGCTTTATGTGACAGAACACATAAAGCATTTCTGGAAAAAAAAAAGTCGAGGCCAGAACAGTGACAGAACACTTGGGGGAGACACGAATGACCCCCACAGATCATCACGTGCATTTAAGTTCCTTTCAGTTTTTTATTCACAGGCAAATGTTTTGCAAAGCAGAATGCTGTTGGGTAAACTGGCGACTTTTAGGACCAGGATGTTTTTCTTAGTAAACTTGGGGTCCCCTTTCCAGGTTTCATGGAATGATTTTTGTTTTAACTCTCTGTCTATGTTTTTTCTCCTGACCTATTCAGAAACTGTGGACTTGCTTCATTCTAATTGCCGAGTATCTCTAATGATGCTTCCAGAAATGACCAAAAAAATGACTCTATTTTTGGTTTTTCTTTTTTTTAATTATATTTATTTTAAATCAGTTTTTTTCTTTTTCAACTTTTGATTTTGTTTTGGGGTATAGACAATTAACAATGCTGTGATATAGTTTCAGGTGAACAGTGAAGGGAGTCAGCCATACATATATATGTATCCATTCTCCCCTAAACTCCCCTTCCATCAGGGAGGTCACATGACACTGAGAAGAGGTCCACCTGCCACATAGTGGACTGCGTCACCTCACTTAGAAGAAGCAGTGGCTAGCCTGACACCCGTATCCTGCTCTGTTCAAGAACATGTTCTATGATTCAGCAATGGTGGTTTAGTTGCTCAGTCATGTCTGATGCTTTGTGGCACCATGGATTGTGGCCCACCACGTTCCTCTGTCTGTGGGATTTCCCACGCAAGAATACCAGAGTGGGTAGCCATTTCTTTATTCAGGGCGTCTCCCTGACCCAGAGACTGAACCTTAGTCTCCTGTACTGCAGGCAGATTCTTTACTGCTAAGTCACCAGGGAAGCAATGGTGTTAAAGTTTTTATTTGCTCACTGAAGACGTTCAGATACCGTCATGATTCTAGTTGGTCTCAGATTGTGTTCTGGAGAAAAAATTGCTCTAGTGTGGTGCTATCAAAGTTTGGATAACTATAAGAATCACCTTCTTGGGGCTTTCCTGGTGGTCCAGTGGTTAAGGACACCGTCTTGCAGTGAAAGGAGCGCCAGTTTGATCCTTGGCCTGAAAAGATCTCACGTGCCACGGAGCGGCTGGACCGATGTGTCCGATTGCCGAGCCAGAGCTCTGGAGTACATGCGCCCAGAGCCAGTGCTCTGCGAAACAGAGGCCACCGCGATGGGAGGCCCACACAGGCCAAAGAACGAAGATGGATGAAAATGGACAAAATGAAAGACCAATAGAAGTGGCCCGCCTGCTCCCCTCCCTCCCCAACCCGACCCTCGCCCAAAATAAATAAATAAATAAATCTTTTAAAAAAAAATAGCTGGAGCTGTGTGCCAGGCATTGACTTTAAAAAATATCTTTATTGTATTTGCTACAATATTGTTTCTGTTTTCTGTTTTCTGTTTTGGTTTCCTGGCTGAGAGGCATGTTGGAGCTTCCCTCCCCAAGCAGGGATTGAACCTGTACCCTTTGCATTGGAAAATGGAGTATTAACCACTGGACCACTAGGAAAGTCCAGGCATTGACTTTTTAATTCCAGGCATTGACTTTTTAATTCCCATTTATGTGGAGAGCAGTTGATGGCAAGAGAGCCTAGGAAGTGGGGCATGAAGGGAGTGGCCCTTGGAAAACTGAGTCCATGGGTATGTACTACACTATGAGAAAGTACTGTAGTATTTCCATAATTGGGAAGGCAATGTCCTTACGCCTATCATCAGGCTAGCAGCTGTCTATAAATTCAGAGGTTTGGGAATCTTAAAATAATGCTTAAGTCATAGTGCCTAGAATCCTGCAAGTATTCAAAAAAATAGAGGTTATGATGAGCATTCATGCTTTTTATTACATTTATTATTGTGGAACTGAACCAGACCAGGTAAGATCAGGTTCAAGAATCTGTAGACACTCCCAGAGTTTCTAGAATAGGAGAGTTATGTGTCTAGCCTTGAAAGTGCAACGATGTGAATACAGAAAGGGAATCTGAGATTGGGAGGTGACTCCAAGAGGGAAAAACAGCTTAGATATGAATGAAGGTTAGAAGGAACCTCATGGGTCACCTTAAGCAGAGACAGAGCAGGTAGTTTTGGGGTCTACAGAGACCACATTCCTGCAGAGAGAGCTGGCAAGAAGCTAGAGACAGGTATTCAGATATTCAGTGGTGGATGCCAGGAACCTAGCTAGCAGGGATGGGGTGCAAATCAGGTGACAGAGGTGACTCAGGGACTAGAATCCAGCCTTGAGGAGACTTGGTTACACAAGTCACAGGATCATAATAGCAAACAAATTGATTTAACATGGAGATAAAACTTCTTAAATATCAACACTTAAATCCTCTTGCCTGAGGATGAGCATATTTCACTGTATGAGGCAAGTCAGAGCCTCCCAGCAAAGGCTAAGTGAACAATTATCCAAGCAATACCTCTAATCTATGTGAGGAGAGATAAGCCCAATGCTGCAAACTCCAGAGAGACTGAGAAAGGGGGAGGTGATTTGCAGAAGTCGGGGCAGGAAAGAGCAGAACTCAACAGGCAAGAAAATGCCCTTGATAGGCCTGTCGGTCTTCTTCTTCCCACAGTGACCAGCTCTCTCGCCTTTGGCCCATTTTCCTCTCACCCATTGACATTTGCTCCCAAATAATGTAATTGTGGAAACCAATCTCTATTGCCCTAGGAAAGCATTATATACATTTATTAAGTAAAATCAGAGCTATTTGTAGAAAGTTTAACTTAAAAAAAAATAATTGAAACTCGTCTTCTTCAGGTAGCAACAGCTGTGCACCCTGCGATCCTGTTGTTGAACCACCGCTGGAAGGTAGAACTCAGCTGCTGGCAACCTCTGTGGGGCTGGGAGAAGCCAGAATTGAGAAAACTTCATGTTTTGTAACCCACAGCAGTATTGATTATTCTCTGCTGCTTTCTGTGGGAACCAGGAATGATTGTTGCAAGAAGACTGACTGGAGGCAAATAGAAAAAAATGGGTTTCCAAGTAGTTCAAGGAGCACCAGAGAGGGAGCACTAGAAAGTGGGACCTCTGGGTCCCCCACTGCCTTTGGCAACTGCCTCTTCCTCCATTTACCTCTGGCCAGTGTGGTCAGTGTTGATGTGGAGGCATGTTTTTAGCCTATCATTAGCAAACTCCAAAGGGCAGACTTACCAAACCAACTGCCTCTTGGTTGCTCTCATTTCCAAATTTTTAGCAGGTGACTTAGTCACTTTCAAGGTGGGTACCTGGTCCTCATGGCTTAAATAATGCATATTTATTTATACCTTTAAATAAGTTTCCTTAGGCATCTTCTGTTTTCAGAACTGTCACAGTTAAGCTGAAGGGGGTGAATTCAGGCTGGAAAGACAGTTTCCTTCTCTGGAGTGTAAATGAAATGCTTGACATTATGGAATCTTACAGATCCATTACCATTGTCTATGGTGTTCTATTCCTATGTTTTTCCTATTGCATTATTCAGAATTAAGTTAAGAATTCTTTTGATTGTGTCTTAATGTTTCTGGGATGTGGACGGATCAATATTTCCAGCCTGTGCACACATTCTACCTAAGGACTGTGAGTCACATCTGCTTTGAAAGAAATTGCACTTAAGGACTGTCAGTCACGTCAGTTGTAAGAAACAGAGCAGGTGATTTGCAGAAGTCGGGGCAGGAAAGAGCAGAACTCAACAGGCAAGAAAATGCCCTTGATAGGCCTGTCGGTCTTCTTCTTCCCACAGTGACCAGCTCTCTCGCCTTTGGCCCATTTTCCTCTCACCCATTGACATTTGCTCCCAAATAATGTAATTGTGGAAACCAATCTCTATTGCCCTAGGAAAGCATTATATACATTTATTAAGTAAAATCAGAGCTATTTGTAGAAAGTTTAACTTAAAAAAAAATAATTGAAACTCGTCTTCTTCAGGTAGCAACAGCTGTGCACCCTGCGATCCTGTTGTTGAACCACCGCTGGAAGGTAGAACTCAGCTGCTGGCAACCTCTGTGGGGCTGGGAGAAGCCAGAATTGAGAAAACTTCATGTTTTGTAACCCACAGCAGTATTGATTATTCTCTGCTGCTTTCTGTGGGAACCAGGAATGATTGTTGCAAGAAGACTGACTGGAGGCAAATAGAAAAAAATGGGTTTCCAAGTAGTTCAAGGAGCACCAGAGAGGGAGCACTAGAAAGTGGGACCTCTGGGTCCCCCACTGCCTTTGGCAACTGCCTCTTCCTCCATTTACCTCTGGCCAGTGTGGTCAGTGTTGATGTGGAGGCATGTTTTTTTTTAGCCTATCATTAGCAAACTCCAAAGGGCAGACTTACCAAACCAACTGCCTCTTGGTTGCTCTCATTTCCAAATTTTTAGCAGGTGACTTAGTCACTTTCAAGGTGGGTACCTGGTCCTCATGGCTTAAATAATGCATATTTATTTATACCTTTAAATAAGTTTCCTTAGGCATCTTCTGTTTTCAGAACTGTCACAGTTAAGCTGAAGGGGGTGAATTCAGGCTGGAAAGACAGTTTCCTTCTCTGGAGTGTAAATGAAATGCTTGACATTATGGAATCTTACAGATCCATTACCATTGTCTATGGTGTTCTATTCCTATGTTTTTCCTATTGCATTATTCAGAATTAAGTTAAGAATTCTTTTGATTGTGTCTTAATGTTTCTGGGATGTGGACGGATCAATATTTCCAGCCTGTGCACACATTCTACCTAAGGACTGTGAGTCACATCTGCTTTGAAAGAAATTGCACTTAAGGACTGTCAGTCACGTCAGTTGTAAGAAACAGAGCACTCTTTAAGAATTACTCTGCCTCCTCCTCACATCTAAATATAGCCAACCAGGTTGGAGTGTCTAAGGCAGAGAGCTAAGCTGTATTTTAAAAATGGTGCAATTGCAACTAATCTATGCAAATAAAAAAGCTCAATGCCTAATTACCTATAGCAAATTGTTATTAAACTAAAAATTGTGTAACACTACGAGTAATGAATCTATATGAGAAAATGACCTAGTTTCCTAAAGTTGCTTGGACATCAATATGGCAGTATTTGGTTTTACTAACTAGATCCTTATGCCCAGGTTGGAAGAGGAGTGGGCAGGTGTGTGAAGATGAGATAGCTAGTCTGTTTGGCCACCGCTTAACTGCATGACCTTTAAAAATGACCGCCTTTGTTTCTTCCCTCCCAAGGTCTGAGTCTCTTTTTAGACTGCAGGTTAAAGACTCCAGACTAAGAATGAACTGTATATTTTCATGTTTACTCGTGGTGTCTTTGTGAGAAGTTGGACTTCATATCAATAGAGTCCAATATAGAAGCCCCCTTTAACACTCAAACCTGCTTGCCTTGCTAGGATGTGTTTATTGTTCCTAAAAGTAAATACAAGCAGAATTGTTCCTCTGGTGTCTAATATACTAATAACACTGACAGGCATTTATCCAGTGATGGCTTACCTGAAGCACATCACTATGCCAGGTGTGTAGATATTTCTTTCTCTCCCTGTATGAGCTTCCACTTACCAGCCACATAATGTCTATTTGCAAAGTGATATTTGGATTCTTCTGGCACATTATTGCCAAGAGTGCCAATAAAGGAATCGCACAGTGCCCTAATATCCCTGATGATATTTGTATCAGTGTCGAAGAGGTTGGATTAGCAGACGGAACAATGGACTGTACCATTAAATGAACACAATTTTGCAGCACTGCCTGGCAGAAGCTCACACTTAATCCAAGAGGTTATTCAACCCTATCCAATATGATTACTCTATAAATATTTGCCTAAGCTCAGCACCCGCCATTATATCACTAATCACACACAGGTTGGTTATAGTGAAGACCCCTAGTGTCAGCAATTTGAAAAACAAAGCTAATTAGTTTTGATTTAGGGAATGGGAAGACTTATTAAGCTGAAAGGGAAGAGTTCGCACAGCATAGTGGCTATTTAGCACACAGGAATATGGAGGAGATTTGTTTTTGTTTGCCCAGGGTTTTGAGAAGGAATGGAAGGACTGCCGGGCTAAGAATACAGGCATGTGTGACAATAACTGGCTTCAACACAGTGATGAACAACCCCCTTAAAATATGACCCCAAATATATATATACATTAAGTAATCAGTGTGTTTTCCTTATCTATATGAGAAAATGACCTAGTTTCCTAAAGTTGCTTGGACATCAATATGGCAGTATTTGGTTTTACTAACTAGATCCTTATGCCCAGGTTGGAAGAGGATGGGCAGGTGTGTGAAGATGAGATAGCTAGTCTGTTTGGCCACCGCTTAACTGCATGACCTTTAAAAATGACCGCCTTTGTTTCTTCCCTCCCAAGGTCTGAGTCTCTTTTTAGACTGCAGGTTAAAGACTCCAGACTAAGAATGAACTGTATATTTTCATGTTTACTCGTGGTGTCTTTGTGAGAAGTTGGACTTCATATCAATAGAGTCCAATATAGAAGCCCCCTTTAACACTCAAACCTGCTTGCCTTGCTAGGATGTGTTTATTGTTCCTAAAAGTAAATACAAGCAGAATTGTTCCTCTGGTGTCTAATATACTAATAACACTGACAGGCATTTATCCAGTGATGGCTTACCTGAAGCACATCACTATGCCAGGTGTGTAGATATTTCTTTCTCTCCCTGTATGAGCTTCCACTTACCAGCCACATAATGTCTATTTGCAAAGTGATATTTGGATTCTTCTGGCACATTATTGCCAAGAGTGCCAATAAAGGAATCGCACAGTGCCCTAATATCCCTGATGATATTTGTATCAGTGTCGAAGAGGTTGGATTAGCAGACGGAACAATGGACTGTACCATTAAATGAACACAATTTTGCAGCACTGCCTGGCAGAAGCTCACACTTAATCCAAGAGGTTATTCAACCCTATCCAATATGATTACTCTATAAATATTTGCCTAAGCTCAGCACCCGCCATTATATCACTAATCACACACAGGTTGGTTATAGTGAAGACCCCTAGTGTCAGCAATTTGAAAAACAAAGCTAATTAGTTTTGATTTAGGGAATGGGAAGACTTATTAAGCTGAAAGGGAAGAGTTCGCACAGCATAGTGGCTATTTAGCACACAGGAATATGGAGGAGATTTGTTTTTGTTTGCCCAGGGTTTTGAGAAGGAATGGAAGGACTGCCGGGCTAAGAATACAGGCATGTGTGACAATAACTGGCTTCAACACAGTGATGAACAACCCCCTTAAAATATGACCCCAAATATATATATACATTAAGTAATCAGTGTGTTTCTATATATACCAGCTTTAGGACAAGTCCCTGTTTTCTCTTTGCAAACAGAGTACTGCTCCTAACTCCTCAATGGAGAATTCTGGTACCAACCACAGTGCTGACCTATGTGGACGGATATGGAAGGCAGCGAAGGAGCCTGCCCGCATCCCTGAGCTACCCAGTCTACTGTGGTACTTGGGTTTATTAGTATTATTTTAGTCTTTGCATCTGTTAAAAATATTTTGAAATGAAAAATTTTACTGAGTGACATGTCTTTATTAGCCTGCAAGAATGCAGTGCCATTTATTTCATTTTTAAAAAGGCAGTATTGTGCAGTAGAAAGACCTACTTAGACACTAGAGGAAGAAAACTAGTGTTCTCTTAACTGGACTTTAAATTGGACCAAGCTGGGATTTCCCTGACAGTCCAGTGGTTAGGACTTCATTTTCTAGTGCAGAGGGTACAGGTTTGATCCTTGGTCAGGGAACTAAGATCTTATATGTCTTGGGGCCAAAAAAAAACAAAAAAAACACACCACACACGAAATAGAAGCAAATTTGGATATCTCAGCAGTGGCCTCAAGACTGGAAAAGGTCAGTTTTCATTCCAATACTAAAGAAAGGCAATGCCAAAGAATGTTCAAACTACTGCCTCATTGTTCTCATTTCACATGCTAGCAAAGTAATGCTTAAAATCCTCCAAGCTAAGCTTCAACAGTATCTGAACCAAGAACTTCCAGATGTACAGGCTTTGGGGGAGAGCTCACATTACCCTATCCAATATGATTACTCTATAAATATTTGCCTAAGCTCAGCACCCGCCATTATATCACTAATCACACACAGGTTGGTTATAGTGAAGACCCTAGTGTCAGCAATTTGAAAAACAAAGCTAATTAGTTTTGATTTAGGAATGGGAAGACTTATTAAGCTGAAAGGGAAGAGTTCGCACAGCATAGTGGCTATTTAGCACACAGGAATATGGAGGAGATTTGTTTTTGTTTGCCCAGGGTTTTGAGAAGGAATGGAAGGACTGCCGGGCTAAGAATACAGGCATGTGTGACAATAACTGGCTTCAACACAGTGATGAACAACCCCCTTAAAATATGACCCCAAATATATATATACATTAAGTAATCAGTGTGTTTCTATATATACCAGCTTTAGGACAAGTCCCTGTTTTCTCTTTGCAAACAGAGTACTGCTCCTAACTCCTCAATGGAGAATTCTGGTACCAACCACAGTGCTGACCTATGTGGACGGATATGGAAGGCAGCGAAGGAGCCTGCCCGCATCCCTGAGCTACCCAGTCTACTGTGGTACTTGGGTTTATTAGTATTATTTTAGTCTTTGCATCTGTTAAAAATATTTTGAAATGAAAAATTTTACTGAGTGACATGTCTTTATTAGCCTGCAAGAATGCAGTGCCATTTATTTCATTTTTAAAAAGGCAGTATTGTGCAGTAGAAAGACCTACTTAGACACTAGAGGAAGAAAACTAGTGTTCTCTTAACTGGACTTTAAATTGGACCAAGCTGGGATTTCCCTGACAGTCCAGTGGTTAGGACTTCATTTTCTAGTGCAGAGGGTACAGGTTTGATCCTTGGTCAGGGAACTAAGATCTTATATGTCTTGGGGCCAAAAAAAAACAAAAAAAACACACCACACACGAAATAGAAGCAAATTTGGATATCTCAGCAGTGGCCTCAAGACTGGAAAAGGTCAGTTTTCATTCCAATACTAAAGAAAGGCAATGCCAAAGAATGTTCAAACTACTGCCTCATTGTTCTCATTTCACATGCTAGCAAAGTAATGCTTAAAATCCTCCAAGCTAAGCTTCAACAGTATCTGAACCAAGAACTTCCAGATGTACAGGCTGGATTTAGAAAAGCCAGAGGAACCAGAGATCAAATTGCCAACATCTGTTGGATCATACAAAGAGCAAGGGAATTCCAGGAAACATCTGCTTCTGCTTCACTGACTATGCTAAACCCTTTAACTCTGTGGATCACAGCAAACTGGAAAATTCTGAAAGAGATGGGAATACCAGACCACCTTACCTGCCTCCTGCAAAACCTGTATGCAGGACAAGAAGCAACAGCTAGAACTGGACATGGAACAATGGACTGGGGCTTCCCCTGGTGGTCCAGTGGGTAAGGACACCGCCTGGCAGTGCAAGGGGCGCCGGTTCAATCCCTAGCCTGGGAAGATCCCACATGCTGCTGAGCGGCTGAACTGATGTGTCCAATTACCAAGCTGGAGCTCTGGGGAGCATGCGCCCAGAGCCGGCGCTCTGCGACGACAGAGGCCACCGCGATGGGAGGCCGATAGGAGCCAAAGAACAAAGACAGATGAAAATAGAGAAACGAAAGACCAATAGAAGTGGCCCGCCCATCCCCCTCCCTCCCCCCCCCCCGCCCCCCCAAAAAAAAAAAAAACAGTGGACTGGTTTTAAATTGGGAAAGGAGTATGTCAAGGCTGTATGCTGTCACCCTGCTTATTTAATTTATGCACGGAGTACATCACGCGAAATGTCAGACTGGATGAAGCACAAGCTGGAATCAATATTGCTGGGAGAAACATCAATAACTTCAGTTATGCAGATGACACCACCCTTATGGCAGAAAGCAAAGAGGAACTGAAGAGCCTTTTGATAAAGGTGAAAGACAGGAGTGAAAAGGCTGGCCTAACACTCAACATTCAAAAAACGAAGATCATGGCCTCAGGTCCCATCACTTCATGGCAAGTAGATGGAGAAACAATGAAAACAGTGACAGATTTTATTTTCTTGGGCTGCAAAATCACTGCAGATGGTGACTGCAGCCATGAAAGTAAAAGGTGCTTGCTCCTTGGAAGAAAAGCTATGACAAACCTAGAACAGCATATTAAAAAGAGAAGACATCACTTTGCCAACAAAAGTCCATATAGTCAAAGCTATAGTTTTCCCAATAGTCATGTACAGATGTGAGTTAGACCATAAAGGCAGCTGAGCACTGAGGAATGAGCGCCTTTGAACTGTAGCGCTGGAGAAGACTCTTGAGAGTCCCTTGAACTGCAAGGAGATCAAACCAGTCAATTCTAAAGGAAATCAACGCTGGATATTCATTGGAAGGAATGAAATTCCAATCATTTAGTCACCTCATGCGAAGAGACAACACATCGGAAAAGAGCCTGATGTTGCGAAAATAGAAGGCAAAAGGAGAAGGGCATGACAGAGGAAGAGATGGTTTGATGGCATCATTGAGTCAATGGACATGAGTTTTTGTTTTTTTTTTTAAATTTTGGCCTCTTTTTTATTTATTTATTTTTTTTTAAATTTATTTATTTTCATCCATTTTTTTTCTTTGGCCTGTGTGGGCCTCCCATTGCAGTGGCCTCTCTCTTCGCAGAGCACCAGTTCTTCAGAGCGCTGGCTCGCAATTGGACACATCAGTCCAGCTGCTCTGCAGCATGTGGGATCTTCCCTGGCCAGGGATCGAACCAATGTCTCTTACACTGCAAGGCGGACTCTTTACCCACTGGACCACCAGGGAAGCCCTCAGACCTTCTTAACCATCGAAAGGTAATCATGTACCTGCTTCATAACTACCCTTGTGGAACAGTCTGAGGGAACGGCATTTTTTTCAGAAGAGTTATCTATAGAGTAATTCTTTGTCCCTCTTTTGATATAATTGTAATAACCAAATGCTAGTTCTGTTTATTGTCCATTTTTGACCTTTAGACTTACCTGCCTAGCTCTATAGGCTCTGGTTTTAACTCATGCCACTAGGGGACTCTCCCATTCTCAGATATATTCTGCCCTAGGCAGGTGCTGGTAACCTATACCTAGCCTTTACTTCAAAAACGAAGATCATGGCCTCAGGTCCCATCACTTCACGGCAAGTAGATGGGGAAACAATAAAAACAGTGACAGATTTTATTTTCTTGGACTCCAAAATCATTTAGATGGTGACTGCAGCCATGAAAGTAAAAGACACTTGCTCCTTGGAAGAAAAGCTATGACAAACCTAGAACAGCATATTAAAAAGAGAAGACATCACTTTGCCAACAAAAGTCCATATAGTCAAAGCTATAGTTTTCCCAATAGTCATGTACAGATGTGAGTTAGACCATAAAGGCAGCTGAGCACTGAGGAATGAGCGCCTTTGAACTGTAGCGCTGGAGAAGACTCTTGAGAGTCCCTTGAACTGCAAGGAGATCAAACCAGTCAATTCTAAAGGAAATCAACGCTGGATATTCATTGGAAGGAATGAAATTCCAATCATTTAGTCACCTCATGCGAAGAGACAACACATCGGAAAAGAGCCTGATGTTGCGAAAATAGAAGGCAAAAGGAGAAGGGCATGACAGAGGAAGAGATGGTTTGATGGCATCATTGAGTCAATGGACATGAGTTTTTGTTTTTTTTTTTAAATTTTGGCCTCTTTTTTATTTATTTATTTTTTTTTAAATTTATTTATTTTCATCCATTTTTATTCTTTGGCCTGTGTGGGCCTCCCATTGCAGTGGCCTCTCTCTTCGCAGAGCACCAGTTCTTCAGAGCGCTGGCTCGCAATTGGACACATCAGTCCAGCTGCTCTGCAGCATGTGGGATCTTCCCTGGCCAGGGATCGAACCAATGTCTCTTACACTGCAAGGCGGACTCTTTACCCACTGGACCACCAGGGAAGCCCTCAGACCTTCTTAACCATCGAAAGGTAATCATGTACCTGCTTCATAACTACCCTTGTGGAACAGTCTGAGGGAACGGCATTTTTTTCAGAAGAGTTATCTATAGAGTAATTCTTTGTCCCTCTTTTGATATAATTGTAATAACCAAATGCTAGTTCTGTTTATTGTCCATTTTTGACCTTTAGACTTACCTGCCTAGCTCTATAGGCTCTGGTTTTAACTCATGCCACTAGGGGACTCTCCCATTCTCAGATATATTCTGCCCTAGGCAGGTGCTGGTAACCTATACCTAGCCTTTACTGGGCATCCAGACAGTTACAGTATGAAATGTTTTACAAATGGTATCTGATATAGTCAAGATTAATGGGGAATTTAGTACTATGTAACAAATAGGTGCCTCAGGGGAACCTACTATATGTGACTAGAGCACAGGGAGCTCTAGTCAGTGCTCTGTTGTGAGCTACATGGGAAGGAAATCCAAAAAAGAGAGGATATATGTACACATGTAGACCTCTGCCTCAGAAAGTAACACATTATAAAGCAAGTATACTCCAATAAAAATTAATAAAAAAATTAATAGGGAATAAAAGTACATTGTTTGGAAATAATAGATCTAAAATGAACATAAGTCTCTACAACAAAAAATACATAGTTTTCTGGAGGGGAGAAAGGCTTGAAATAGATTGGGAAATATTGTCACATTAATTGTTCTTTTCATATACTTCAAATTTGTACTTAATGCCTTTTTCCTCCTGGACTTCAGAAGGAACACCTGGATATTCTGGGAGAAGCTTGTACTTTTCCAAATCAATTTCTGGAAAAAATGTGTCACTTTCAAATTCTTGCATGATTCTTGTCACAAACAGTCTAAGATGGCCTGGCTTGTTCATGGCCTCCTTATAAACAGAACTGCCTCCCACTATCCAAACCATGTCTACTTTATTTGTTAATTCTGGCTGCTCAAGAAGTTCTAAGGCATCATCCAAACTTTTGGCAAGAAAGTGAGCTCCCTGTGGAGGTTCCTTGAGTTCTCTACTGAGAACTATATTAATTCTGTCCTTTAAAGGTCGATTCTTCTCTGGAATGGAGAACCAGGTCTTCCTACCCATAATCACCAAATTCTGTTTACCTTCCACTGAAGATGTTGTGGTCATTCTTTGGAAATACTTGAACTCATTCCTGAGAAGGGGCCAGGGCAGATCTCCGTTCTTGCTGATGCCCATGTTCTGGGACACAGCGACGATGCAGTTTAGCGGACGACCCATGACCGCGGCAGGTAACACTTCCGAGCTGGCTCTGGACACGGAATCTGGACATGAGTTTGAGCAGACTCCAGGAGATGGTGAAGGACAGGGAAGCCAGGTGTGCTGCAGTCCATGGGGTCTCAAAGCCTAGCCTTTACTGGGCATCCAGACAGTTACAATATGAAATGTTTTACAAATGGTATCTGATATAGTCAAGATTAATGGGGAATATAGTACTATGTAACAAATAGGTGCCTCAGGGGAACCTACTGTATAGCACAGGGAGCTCTAGTCAGTGCTCTGTTGTGATCTACATGGGAAGGAAATCCAAAAAAGAGAGGATATATGTACACATGTAGACCTCTGCCTCAGAAAGTAACACATTATAAAGCAAGTATACTCCAATAAAAATTAATAAAAAAATTAATAGGGAATAAAAGTACATTGTTTGGAAATAATAGATCTAAAATGAACATAAGTCTCTACAACAAAAAATACATAGTTTTCTGGAGGGGAGAAAGGCTTGAAATAGATTGGGAAATATTTTCACATTAATTGTTCTTTTCATACACTTCAAATTTGTACTTAATGCCTTTTTCCTCCTGGACTTCAGAAGGAACACCTGGATATTCTGGGAGAAGCTTGTATTTTTCCAAATCAATTTCTGGAAAAAATGTGTCACTTTCAAATTCTTGCATGATTCTTGTCACAAACAGTCTAAGATGGCCTGGCTTGTTCATGGCCTCCTTATAAACAGAACTGCCTCCCACTATCCAAACCATGTCTACTTTATTTGTTAATTCTGGCTGCTCAAGAAGTTCTAAGGCATCATCCAAACTTTTGGCAAGAAAGTGAGCTCCCTGTGGAGGTTCCTTGAGTTCTCTACTGAGAACTTTATTAATTCTGTCCTTTAAAGGTCGATTCTTCTCTGGAATGGAGAACCAGGTCTTCCTAC
This sequence comes from Tragulus kanchil, assembly GCA_022376925.1. Classification (NCBI taxonomy): domain Eukaryota; kingdom Metazoa; phylum Chordata; class Mammalia; order Artiodactyla; family Tragulidae; genus Tragulus; species Tragulus kanchil. The sequence continues at coordinate 271,989,304 of JAIOJX010000004.1, read as the reverse complement.
CCATAATCACCAAGTTCTGTTTACCTTCTACTGAAGATGTTGTGGTCATTCTTTGGAAATACTTGAACTCATTCCTGAGCAGGGGCCAGGGCAGATCTCCGTTCTTGCGATGCCCATGTTCTGGGACACAGCGACAATGCAGTTTAGCGGACGACCCATGACCGCGGCAGGTAACACTTCCGAGCTGGCTCTGGACACGGAATCTGGACATGAGTTTGAGCAGACTCCAGGAGATGGTGAAGGACAGGGAAGCCAGGTGTGCTGCAGTCCATGGGGTCTCAAAGAGTTGAACTTGACTGAATGACTAAACTGAACTGAGAAGCAGCACTGTAACAAATTCAGCAAAGATTTTTAAAAAGCTATACACACAAAAATTGGACCAACCATTGTACTACCCTCTTTAAATAGTGTCTCATTTAATTTAAAACTCATAATAATTTTCTTTGTTAGGGTTCATGATTTCCCCTTTAAAGATGAGGAAACAGACCCATTGGGGTTAAACAAGTTAGCTCTGGGAATTTCACACTCTCTCACTGTTAGCCTGATTTTTCTACTCACAGTTGAGATCTTGGGTAAGTTGCTGAAGTAACAGGAAGAGATGAGATCACTAATCTCTCAACTTTTTTGATTATACTATCCTATTAATTAAAAAAATTTGGAGCATATACAACCTAACACATATTTATGATAAGTCATACATATAACAATGTTAATCCATTCATTAAATAATGAACTTATTTCTGTCTTAAATTTTACACTAAAAATATAAATCTTTTTTTTTTTTAGGCAACTTCTATTGGTCTTTCATTTATTTCCATCTTTGTTCTTTGGCCTGTGTGGGCCTCCCATCGCAGTGGCTTCTCTCGTTGCAGAGCACAGGCTCTGGGCTCACATACTCCAGAGCTCCAGCTTGGTAGTTGGATACATCTGTCCAGCTGCTCCGTGGCACATGGGATCTTCCCAGGCCAGGGATCGAACCAGTGCCCCTTGCATTGCAAGGCGGTGTCCCACTGGACCACCAGGGAAGCCCATAAATCTTTTTTTTTTTAATACAATGCTTCCCTCTTTACCATTTTTTAAAATTTGGCCTCTTTTATTTATTTATTTTTTTAATATCTATCCTTATTCTTCAGCCTGTGCAGGCCTCTCATTGCAGCGGGCTCTCTTGCAGAGCACCAGCTTTGGGCACATGTGCTCCAGAGCACTGGTTCATAATTGGACACACCAGTACAGCTGCTCTGTGGCACATGGGATCTTCCTGGGCCAGGGATCAAACTAGCGCCCCTTGCACTGCAAGGCAGACTCTTTACCCACTGGACCACCAGAGAAGCCCTAAAACTATAAATCTTTATATGCTCCCCTCAGGATTGAATCAAGATATCAAGGTCCTGTGCTTCCTGCTTTGTAAACTACAGGACTAAATGATCTCCACCAGTGTCAAAATGATTAACTTGACTAATCTTCTGAAATTAAAAAGGAGCTATACACACAAAATTTAAAATTGTACTACCCTCTTTAAATAGTGTCTCATTTAATTTAAAACTCATAATAATTTTCTTTGTTAGGGTTCATGATTTCCCCTTTAAAGATGAGGAAACAGACCCATTGGGGTTAAACAAGTTAGCTCTGGGAATTTCACACTCTCTCACTGTTAGCCTGATTTTTCTACTCACAGTTGAGATCTTGGGTAAGTTGCTGAAGTAACAGGAAGAGATGAGATCACTAATCTCTCAACTTTTTTGATTATACTATCCTATTAATTAAAAAAATTTGGAGCATATACAACCTAACACATATTTATGATAAGTCATACATATAACAATGTTAATCCATTCATTAAATAATGAACTTATTTCTGTCTTAAATTTTACACTAAAAATATAAATCTTTTTTTTTTTTAGGCAACTTCTATTGGTCTTTCATTTATTTCCATCTTTGTTCTTTGGCCTGTGTGGGCCTCCCATCGCAGTGGCTTCTCTCGTTGCAGAGCACAGGCTCTGGGCTCACATACTCCAGAGCTCCAGCTTGGTAGTTGGATACATCTGTCCAGCTGCTCCGTGGCACATGGGATCTTCCCAGGCCAGGGATCGAACCAGTGCCCCTTGCATTGCAAGGCGGTGTCCCACTGGACCACCAGGGAAGCCCATAAATCTTTTTTTTTTTAATACAATGCTTCCCTCTTTACCATTTTTTAAAATTTGGCCTCTTTTATTTATTTATTTTTTTAATATCTATCCTTATTCTTCAGCCTGTGCAGGCCTCTCATTGCAGCGGGCTCTCTTGCAGAGCACCAGCTTTGGGCACATGTGCTCCAGAGCACTGGTTCATAATTGGACACACCAGTACAGCTGCTCTGTGGCACATGGGATCTTCCTGGGCCAGGGATCAAACTAGCGCCCCTTGCACTGCAAGGCAGACTCTTTACCCACTGGACCACCAGAGAAGCCCTAAAACTATAAATCTTTATATGCTCCCCTCAGGATTGAATCAAGATATCAAGGTCCTGTGCTTCCTGCTTTGTAAACTACAGGACTAAATGATCTCCACCAGTGTCAAAATCTGTGGTTCTAGACTGTCTATTCAGTTTTGTATATTTAGAGGCAGGCGCATGGAGACTGGCATGCTTTTAATTGCAAAATCAGGCCAAATATATTTATAGCTGTATTTTACATTAAAAAGTAGTACATATTCTGATATATTACATATCATAATTTTCTTTGCTTGTAACAGTAAAGTGAAATACAAGAAAGAAGATGGAAATCATACGGATGCCTTTAAGCTGGAGAAAATGTCTTACTATTTTGTTTATTCTCTTCTTGTCTTTCTGTGTTTGTGTGTGTGCATGCACACACCACAGTGTTTTTCAACAAACTTCAGGCCCTTTATTTATACACTGTACATTTTAAGATGAGTAGGAAAAGTGTAATAAAAGTGTTAAAATATAAAGGCAATCAGATTACAAGACAATGTAAACATGCCATCAAGGAGATACATATAAGCTACTACAAAAGTTCAGCAGAGGACTTCCCTAATGGTTCAGTGGTTAAGAATACAGGGAACACCAATTTGATCCCTGGTTCAGGAAGGTTGCACATGCTGTGGAATCTAAGCCTCTGTGTCACAACTACTGAAGCCTGCACACTCTAGAGCCTGAGTTCCACAAGAGAAGCCACTGCAGTGACAGGCTTGTATACCACAATAAAGAGTAGCTCCTGCTGGCTGCAACAAGAAAGCCCACGTGCAGCAGCAAAGACCCAGCACAGCTAAAAAATAAAATAAATATATATATTTTTTAAAGTTCAGCAGAAATAAAATCACACAAAAAACCCAGTACTTTATTTTTTTGACTGCACCATGAGGCATGCAGAACTTCCTCCCTAACCAGGGATCAAACCCATGTCCCCTGCATTGGAACCATGGAATTTTAACCATTAGACCCAAGGAAAGTCCCTGAGATCACTTTTAACTGGCTAAAAACTTCAGAATTCAGGAAAAAGAGGCTCCATGGATTTTAGATAACCTGATGTGAGACAGAAGATATTCTCAGATAAGATAAGAGGAGAGGGTTTTGAAATGGAAATGGAGGGGGAGGAACATGTGTGGATTGACTGACTACTCAAATCACTGAATACTTTACCCTTTGAATTATTACTATTCTACTGCTCTCCTCCCCCTTGGTGACTTGATCAAGGTAGCTTATTGACAAACAGTTTTGAAAAACAAAAGTCGAGATTAGCACCACCTAATTTCATGCTATAAAATGATTCTATTTTTTTAATGTCTTAAACTTTAACTCTCCTGACCTACCCTCAGATATGTTGGGAGTGGACCATGCTGATCCTGAGAGGTGATTGGTGAACCAATATGGTGTGGGGCCAGAAGCTCAGTGTTGGCCGTCTCCCAAAACCACACTGAAGACCTAAAGCCACATTCTTGGTGATTGAGAAACTCTCTGTGAAATATGGTTCGTGCGTTGTTCACCTTGAGAGGAAAAGCCTGCCATCAACCCTTGTCCCTGACTGCTCCTGTCTTTGTGTTCCTTTCCCAGCAATGGTTCTGGAAATCTTCCAGTTTTTCTACTCTTTCAGTACCCATGTTCATGCGGAGTAAGAAATCCATCTAGACTCTCCTCCTAGTCTCTGCTTTCTAGCCATGGCTTGGAATTTCACCAATTTGATCCCTGGTTCAGGAAGGTTGCACATGTAAAGCCTCTGTGTCACAACTACTGAAGCCTGCACACTCTAGAGCCTGAGTTCCACAAGAGAAGCCACTGCAGTGACAGGCTTGTATACCACAATAAAGAGTAGCTCCTGCTGGCTGCAACAAGAAAGCCCACGTGCAGCAGCAAAGACCCAGCACAGCTAAAAAATAAAATAAATATATATATTTTTTAAAGTTCAGCAGAAATAAAATCACACAAAAAACCCAGTACTTTATTTTTTTGACTGCACCATGAGGCATGCAGAACTTCCTCCCTAACCAGGGATCAAACCCATGTCCCCTGCATTGGAACCATGGAATTTTAACCATTAGACCCAAGGAAAGTCCCTGAGATCACTTTTAACTGGCTAAAAACTTCAGAATTCGGGAAAAAAGAGGCTCCATGGATTTTAGATAACCTGATGTGAGACAGAAGATATTCTCAGATAAGATAAGAGGAGAGGGTTTTGAAATGGAAATGGAGGGGGAGGAACATGTGTGGATTGACTGACTACTCAAATCACTGAATACTTTACCCTTTGAATTATTACTATTCTACTGCTCTCCTCCCCCTTGGTGACTTGATCAAGGTAGCTTATTGACAAACAGTTTTGAAAAACAAAAGTCGAGATTAGCACCACCTAATTTCATGCTATAAAATGATTCTATTTTTTTAATGTCTTAAACTTTAACTCTCCTGACCTACCCTCAGATATGTTGGGAGTGGACCATGCTGATCCTGAGAGGTGATTGGTGAACCAATATGGTGTGGGGCCAGAAGCTCAGTGTTGGCCGTCTCCCAAAACCACACTGAAGACCTAAAGCCACATTCTTGGTGATTGAGAAACTCTCTCTGTGAAATATGGTTCGTGCGTTGTTCACCTTGAGAGGAAAAGCCTGCCATCAACCCTTGTCCCTGACTGCTCCTGTCTTTGTGTTCCTTTCCCAGCAATGGTTCTGGAAATCTTCCAGTTTTTCTCTACTCTTTCAGTACCCATGTTCATGCGGAGTAAGAAATCCATCTAGACTCTCCTCCTAGTCTCTGCTTTCTAGCCATGGCTTGGAATTTCACATACAGGCAGATCTTGTTTATTGTGCTTCACAGACACGGCACTTTTTACAAATTGAATGGCTGTGGCAACCCTGAATTGAGCAAGTCTATCAACACCATTTTCCACCAGCATTTGCTCATTTTCTGTCCCTGTGTCACATTTTGACAGTTTTCACAATATTTTAAAGCCACCACCAGCAAAAAGATTACAACTTGTTGAAAATTTACATGATGGTTAGCACTTTTTAGCAATTTTTAATTTTTTTACTTAAGGTATGTACATTACTTTTTAGACATAATGCTATTGCACATTGAAGAGACTACATATAGTCATATATAATTTCTATACACACTGAGAAGCCAAAATATTCTTGTGGCTTGTTTTACTGTGATATTTACTTTATTAATAAAGGGGAGGTCTGGAACTGAACTGATAGAATCTAAAATAGCAGAATTATTTATAGTCACCAACATATGGAAACAACCTAGGTGTCCATCAACAAATGAATGGATAAAGAAGATGTGGTATGTATGTATGTACACATATATACAATGGAATATTACTCAGCAATGAAAATAATGAAATTTTGTCATTTGTAACCACATGGATGGACTCAGAGGGCATTATGTTAAATGAAATACATCAAACAGAAAAAGACAAATACTGTATGATATGTGGAATTTTATTTAAAAAACTAGTGAATATAACAAAAAAGAAACAAACTCACAGATACAGAGGACTAACTAGTGTTTACCAGTGGCAAGAGGGAAGTGGGGAGGGGATAGACAGAGGTAGGGATTAAGAGGTACAAATTACTATGTATAAAATAAATGATCTACAAGGATATACAGTATAACACAAAGAGCATATCTAGTATTTTTAACAACTATAAATGGCGTAATAACCTTTAAAATTGTGAATCATTATGTTATACACTTGAAACATATGTAACATTGCATCTCAACTGTACTTCAATAAAAAATAATTTGTATACTCACCTGATAAACTATTAACATGTTTTGGCATTCTTAAGCCAGTGGTGATAGGTGGATATGTCACCAGTGGGGGATATGAGCTTCATAGTGTTGACATAGACTCCTGTCATTGTCAATGTAGAACCGTCTATTTTCAGACACCATGTGAAGTAAGAACAACCATTATATCATAATAGGGATTTTAAACCCCACCCCTATCTTTACTACACCCTGTGATACAAGAATGGAAAGTTATTGATCTTACAAAGGGATGACAGACATGGAGCTCCTCACTGTCTGCAGCCAATCAGCAATTTCCATAGAGACTCTTCCATATATATAGACTTCACTATGAGCAAGTGACCAAGCAAAGACGGAAGCTTCACCATAAGGTTTTCAGAACAAGATGCAGCATAGGTTTTGCTGGAGAAAAAGATTTTTAAAGAGTAGAACATGTAGGGGAAAAAGTTCATTCTGAATCAACTTATTGTCAGTTATTGAGTCACTGAATTAATGATGACCAGTTTCTTCCCAAGGAAGAAGTGGTTCTGTGATCAGAGCCTGCTGTGTGCTCATTGTATAACACTTGTTTGATGAAGACATGGCTGTACTTCAGGGGCCTCTACATTCTGAAACTGTTGGAGCCCAGCTCAGCACCTCTCATGGAAAAATCAACTCCCGAAGTCTTTAGAGAATTGGATACTTTATTGAAAACTGATGGGAAAGGAAGAGGAGGGTTACATTACATACTATGCTTGAAATTCTCATGAAAATCCTCATTAGTTACCTTTCTTCTCTCTATGAATTCCTCTTTTCATCAGCTACTTCATTGCTTTCTCAACACTTCCCTAAGAGTACAGAATTACCAGTGGCAAGAGGGAAGTGGGGAGGGGATAGACAGAGGTAGGGATTAAGAGGTACAAATTACTATGTATAAAATAAATGATCTACAAGGATATACAGTATAACACAAAGAGCATATCTAGTATTTTTAACAACTATAAATGGCGTAATAACCTTTAAAATTGTGAATCATTATGTTATACACTTGAAACATATGTAACATTGCATCTCAACTGTACTTCAATAAAAAATAATTTGTATACTCACCTGATAAACTATTAACATGTTTTGGCATTCTTAAGCCAGTGGTGATAGGTGGATATGTCACCAGTGGGGGATATGAGCTTCATAGTGTTGACATAGACTCCTGTCATTGTCAATGTAGAACCGTCTATTTTCAGACACCATGTGAAGTAAGAACAACCATTATATCATAATAGGGATTTTAAACCCCACCCCTATCTTTACTACACCCTGTGATACAAGAATGGAAAGTTATTGATCTTACAAAGGGATGACAGACATGGAGCTCCTCACTGTCTGCAGCCAATCAGCAATTTCCATAGAGACTCTTCCATATATATAGACTTCACTATGAGCAAGTGACCAAGCAAAGACGGAAGCTTCACCATAAGGTTTTCAGAACAAGATGCAGCATAGGTTTTGCTGGAGAAAAAGATTTTTAAAGAGTAGAACATGTAGGGGAAAAAGTTCATTCTGAATCAACTTATTGTCAGTTATTGAGTCACTGAATTAATGATGACCAGTTTCTTCCCAAGGAAGAAGTGGTTCTGTGATCAGAGCCTGCTGTGTGCTCATTGTATAACACTTGTTTGATGAAGACATGGCTGTACTTCAGGGGCCTCTACATTCTGAAACTGTTGGAGCCCAGCTCAGCACCTCTCATGGAAAAATCAACTCCCGAAGTCTTTAGAGAATTGGATACTTTATTGAAAACTGATGGGAAAGGAAGAGGAGGGTTACATTACATACTATGCTTGAAATTCTCATGAAAATCCTCATTAGTTACCTTTCTTCTCTCTATGAAGTTCCTCTTTTTCATCAGCTACTTCATTGCTTTCTCAACACTTCCCCTAATGACATCTGCTAACCTACTCACCCTGGAATCTGTAAGGTGTCTGCTCTAGTAATCCTCTCTTCTTTCTTCTTTTTTATCTCTCTTCTGTCTTATACAGAGCTATTTAAACCTTCTCTCTTTTTGCCAATTTTTTCTATACTCTATTTTTTATTTTAAAAATTTGGATATTGTTTTATTTTTTGCCAACTTCTTTTGAGGGTGTCAGAAAATTGTTAAATTGCAAACTTTCCCTAATATGAATTTCACAATTTTTATGTGTACTAAGATGTATTGTCTAGTCTCAGAATGTCTGTCTAATGATTTTACTCTTTTTTCACAGAAGGAAATTTGAATTACACATAAGCACTCTTCTGAGTACTATTATATACATGTACTGGGTGCATGTCCAGTTGACCTCACTACCAGTGTCAAGATCCTGATGCCCCGAAAGTTGACTGAACCAGGTTATAAGATCATTTTATGTCTCGACTGCTTTCCCTTTTTTGCCATCTAATTCACCCCACTGATGAGATTGGAATGACCAGTTGAAATCATCTTTGCTTACGTTCTACTGCAAGTTTCTAGAAGAGCAGCTTGATCAGCGGTGTGGCAATGCTGGGTAGGCTATCCTGGTGGGAAGAGAGTCTAAAATTGGAAGATCTAGTTTAAAAATTCTAGTGTTATTTCTGTGGCCACTGGAAAGGTGTTCTCTGAAGGGAACCTGAGCTAATTCTCCAAGTTCTATTATAGTCTGAGTGAGGTATTTCTTTTGTTCTGGACAAGTTCTTATTTTCCGTTTGCTTTCCCACCTAGGAAAGGAGCACTTTGTAAAATGGTATGACAGATCTGGTCAGTGGAAAGGTATAACTCTTTTTTTTTTTTAATCTATTACATTAAAATTCTAGTTTTATAAATCAGTAATACTAAATCTGCTAGTATGAATTCCTTTTGGAGAGACTGAGTACTTGTGTGGGTCAATAAAAGGGAAATATTTCAAGCATCTTAATATTAAGTTAAATACTTTAAATGGCAAATACAGTCAGAGGCTTCCTTGTGACATCTTAGTCAGCCATGTTGCCACTCTCTCCTTTATTTTTTTAATTGTCATATGTCATTCATTTCTGCTCTTAGTCTATGCAAGGAAGATAATACTTGTTCTAAAGTACTTTTAAGAATCAAATTATCAGTAGAAGAAAAGACACTAGGAAAAAGATTTGAAGTGTTATAAAATTTTCAAGGTATTAAAATTCAACTTTTTAAAAGTAAAATTCTGTTTATAAAAGCAGAAATTGTTTGACCCGATGTTCCTGATTGGTCATACCTGGTTGTACTGAAAGGGTAAAAGGCATTAATTTATATGAAATGTATGCTTCTGTCTATGAATATTTACTGTCACATGCTCCATTCTTGGGTTCTGTAAAATGTCAAGAAACATTTGAATTAGATTTAGATTATTTCCTAGAGTAAAAAAATGTTAGTGTGTATACATAAAAGTTTTCTGGAAAGATTAGAAAGATGTCCACCAAAGACAAACCCAATCAGATGTCCTAAGCTCAGGGTAAATTGCTCTCTGCTCACCATAAATCCAGTCCTTTTTTAAAATTCATTAATTTTTTTAAATTGAAGGATAATTGCATTACAGAATTTTGTTGTTTTCTGTCAAATATCAACATGAATCAGCCATAGAGATATATATGTCCCTTCCCTCTTGCACCTCCCTCCCCATCTCACCCCTCCAGTTTGTTACAGAGCCCCCGTGTGTGTTCCCTGAATCATACAGCAGTTCTTAACATGTAATCCCAGTGAATAATCTCAGTGCCAAAGTCTTCCTTTTCTTGTACTCATGCCACCCCTCAGACCCTGCTGGAAAATTTGCCTCGTTGCTACCACTGATACATCTGCTCTAGAAAGAAACTAGGTTTTCATTTCCAGGACTGTCAAATCAGGAGCTTTCACAAGAACCCAGAGATTCACTCTATTACTGCACATCATAGAAGTCATGCCTGTAGCTTGAAAATAGAAGTCTTTGGTGTAAGGATCTGCTTGTTTGACAGTTCTGTTCTAAATTTTCAAACCAGTGGTACTGTAAAGTGCCTATCTGACAATGGTGTACCAGTGCTTAGTCATGCAAAATAATTATTGTTCATGGTTCCTTAGCTGAAGTCAATAGCTCCATGCAAAACACACCTTAATGCAGAGATCTAAAGTTACTAAATCAAAACTGAGAAAAAGGAGAATTTTAAACAGGCTTGGCAGAAAAAAAATAGGTTCTACAAGATTTGCCAAGTGATTTTTCACAGCACAATGAGAGGTTCTAATATTTTTTAAAGAACCCCCATAATAGGAAAGGATGGTAACTTTTATTAGCATGTCTCGGTAATTGTTCTCAGTGAACTTCTATGATGTCAGAGACAAAAGCAATTATGGAGACAGCAAGAGGTGTCTCTTGCTTATTCTCGAAACTTGATACTAGATTTTCAGTTTTGCTTCTGTGAATCCAGGTTTTTTTTTTAATATCTATATCCAAAAGATCACCTACAATGAAGAGTTTGATGAAATTAATGTAATTATGTATATGATTCACTTTTTGTGGCTGGAGTTGTTGGACCTATCCTTCCTCTGAACCTGTAGCAGTGTCCATGGATCAGGGAGATGGTGCACACAGGAAAAGTGAACATGTTTCCCACAGATGGAGTGTTATCTCTTCATCTTGCCTGAAACATTTGCCAGAGAATCTTGGTAAGATTAGATATTGCTGCTGACTGCTTGAAATAATGACATGATGTCCTGCTTAAAGGCGTCCATGGTGGTTCAGACAGTCAAGAATCTGCCTGCAATGCAATAGACAGGGTTCTGCCCTTGGTTGGGAAGACTGGCTGAGAAGGAAATGGCAACCCAGCTCAGTATTCTTGCCTGGAGAGTCCCATGGACAGAGGAGCCTGGTGGGCTACAAACTCTGGCAGCCTCGACCACTGATACATCTGCTCTAGAAAGAAACTAGGTTTTCATTTCCAGGACTGTCAAATCAGGAGCTTTCACAAGAACCCAGAGATTCACTCTATTACTGCACATCATAGAAGTCATGCCTGTAGCTTGAAAATAGAAGTCTTTGGTGTAAGGATCTGCTTGTTTGACAGTTCTGTTCTAAATTTTCAAACCAGTGGTACTGTAAAGTGCCTATCTGACAATGGTGTACCAGTGCTTAGTCATGCAAAATAATTATTGTTCATGGTTCCTTAGCTGAAGTCAATAGCTCCATGCAAAACACACCTTAATGCAGAGATCTAAAGTTACTAAATCAAAACTGAGAAAAAGGAGAATTTTAAACAGGCTTGGCAGAAAAAAAATAGGTTCTACAAGATTTGCCAAGTGATTTTTCACAGCACAATGAGAGGTTCTAATATTTTTTAAAGAACCCCCATAATAGGAAAGGATGGTAACTTTTATTAGCATGTCTCGGTAATTGTTCTCAGTGAACTTCTATGATGTCAGAGACAAAAGCAATTATGGAGACAGCAAGAGGTGTCTCTTGCTTATTCTCGAAACTTGATACTAGATTTTCAGTTTTGCTTCTGTGAATCCAGGTTTTTTTTTTAATATCTATATCCAAAAGATCACCTACAATGAAGAGTTTGATGAAATTAATGTAATTATGTATATGATTCACTTTTTGTGGCTGGAGTTGTTGGACCTATCCTTCCTCTGAACCTGTAGCAGTGTCCATGGATCAGGGAGATGGTGCACACAGGAAAAGTGAACATGTTTCCCACAGATGGAGTGTTATCTCTTCATCTTGCCTGAAACATTTGCCAGAGAATCTTGGTAAGATTAGATATTGCTGCTGACTGCTTGAAATAATGACATGATGTCCTGCTTAAAGGCGTCCATGGTGGTTCAGACAGTCAAGAATCTGCCTGCAATGCAATAGACAGGGGTTCTGCCCCTTGGTTGGGAAGACTGGCTGGAGAAGGAAATGGCAACCCAGCTCAGTATTCTTGCCTGGAGAGTCCCATGGACAGAGGAGCCTGGTGGGCTACAAACTCTGGCAGACAATTGCACTTAAGAATATCTCTTGAGGTTTCCCTGGTCCAGTGGGTAAGGACACCTCCTTGCAGTGCAAGGGGTACCAGTTTGATCCCTGGCCTGGGAAGATCCCACATGCTGCGAAGTGGCTGGACTGATGTGTTCAACTACTGAACCAGAGCTCTGGAGTGCATGCGCCCAGAGCCGGTGCTTGGCAGTGACAGAGGCCACTGTGATGGGAGGCCCGCACAGGCCAAAGAACAAAGATGGATGAAAATGGATAGATGAAAGACCAACAGAAGTGGCCAAAAAAAAAAAAAGAAAAAAAGGGAATATCTCTCTTCTGGGAATAGCAAAACAAAATCTGTGTCATTTCCTTAGGAGACAGAGAAACATAGAAATAAACCAGGATTTCACAGACTGCTATAATACATTTACCTACATTTTCCTTCAACACTTTCAATCCAATATTAAGATTGAATTGATAAGAGGTGGATGTGTAATTATTTTAGACTTGGCTTATTGCCACCTTTCATAGAATTCATGAGTTTTTAAAATATGATTTTTTTTTATGGAGGCTTAATTTGTATACACTGAGGTACGTAGATTTAAAGTATACAATTCAATGATTGTGACAAATGCCTATTCTCATGTGACTAATATCCTGAACATTTTTATCACTCCAGAAAGTTTTCTTATGTTCCTTTTCAGCTAAATACCACTGCTATTCCACTAGAAGCAATCATGTTTCTCATTGCTGTTATTATAGATTAGTTTGCCTGTTTTGAGCTTCATATAAATGAAATCACAGAGTATGTAGTCTTTTGTGTCTCTTTTCATCTTGCCTGAAACATTTGCCAGAGAATCTTGGTAAGATTAGATATTGCTGCTGACTGCTTGAAATAATGACATGATGTCCTGCTTAAAGGCGTCCATGGTGGTTCAGACAGTCAAGAATCTGCCTGCAATGCAATAGACAGGGGTTCTGCCCCTTGGTTGGGAAGACTGGCTGGAGAAGGAAATGGCAACCCAGCTCAGTATTCTTGCCTGGAGAGTCCCATGGACAGAGGAGCCTGGTGGGCTACAAACTCTGGCAGACAATTGCACTTAAGAATATCTCTTGAGGTTTCCCTGGTCCAGTGGGTAAGGACACCTCCTTGCAGTGCAAGGGGTACCAGTTTGATCCCTGGCCTGGGAAGATCCCACATGCTGCGAAGTGGCTGGACTGATGTGTTCAACTACTGAACCAGAGCTCTGGAGTGCATGCGCCCAGAGCCGGTGCTTGGCAGTGACAGAGGCCACTGTGATGGGAGGCCCGCACAGGCCAAAGAACAAAGATGGATGAAAATGGATAGATGAAAGACCAACAGAAGTGGCCAAAAAAAAAAAAAGAAAAAAAGGGAATATCTCTCTTCTGGGAATAGCAAAACAAAATCTGTGTCATTTCCTTAGGAGACAGAGAAACATAGAAATAAACCAGGATTTCACAGACTGCTATAATACATTTACCTACATTTTCCTTCAACACTTTCAATCCAATATTAAGATTGAATTGATAAGAGGTGGATGTGTAATTATTTTAGACTTGGCTTATTGCCACCTTTCATAGAATTCATGAGTTTTTAAAATATGATTTTTTTTTATGGAGGCTTAATTTGTATACACTGAGGTACGTAGATTTAAAGTATACAATTCAATGATTGTGACAAATGCCTATTCTCATGTGACTAATATCCTGAACATTTTTATCACTCCAGAAAGTTTTCTTATGTTCCTTTTCAGCTAAATACCACTGCTATTCCACTAGAAGCAATCATGTTTCTCATTGCTGTTATTATAGATTAGTTTGCCTGTTTTTGAGCTTCATATAAATGAAATCACAGAGTATGTAGTCTTTTGTGTCTCTTTTCTTTTACTTTAGTATTGAGTTTTACTCATGTTATTGTGTGTATCTGTAGTTTACTATTTTTTTAGTATCTTTTTAAAAAAATTTTGGCCTCTTTTATTGGTTTTTTATTTATTAATTTTCATCCATCCTTATTCTTTGGCCTGTGTGGACCTCCCACTGCAGTGGCCACTCTCATTGCAGAGCACTGGCTCGTAATTGGACACACTGCCCCAGCTGCTCTGTGTCAGGTGGGGGCCTTCTCAGGCCAGGGATCGAATCAGTGCCCCTTGCACTGCAAGGTGGACTCTTTACCCACTGGACCACCAGGGAAGCCCTGTGTTTATTATTTTTAATTGTGCTCTAGGTAGTATTTTTATCCACATATAACATAATTTTGTTTTCCCATTCTTCTGCTGATGATGTCAGTTTGAGGCAATTACAAATAAAGCAACAAGGATATTCTTAAAAAACCTCTTTTGTGTCTGAATGGCCTCATTTCTCTTGAGTGATACCTGAGAGTGGAAATGTTGCATTATAACTTCAGTCTATGTTTATCTTTATAGGAAACTACACGACAGTTTTCCTGGTGTGGCTATTCCATTTTATGCTCACAGGCAACATGTAAGAATCCCCGTTGCTTCACACCCTCATCAGTATTTGATTTTGTCTGTCTTTGTAATTCTTGCCCTTCTAATGTTTGGGAAGAAATATCTCACTGTGGCTTCACTGCATATCTCTATGCTTCTTAACCATTTGCATATCTTTTTATTTTTATTTTTCTTACATATCTTCTTTTGTGAAGTTTGTGTTCAAATCTTTTGCATATTTTTCTGTTTTTAATTATGTATTTTCTGTCAATTATTACTACAATAATTAGCCATTATTGGCTAATAATAAAGCAATTATTAGCTTTGCATATTTTGCATAGAAGTTTTTTGTTAGATAAATGTATTGATAATATTTTCTCAGAGATTGTGGCTTGACTATTCATTTCCTTTTTATAAAGTCTTTATTGAGCTTGTTACAATATTGCTTATGTTTTTGTTATGCTTTGTTTTTATTTTTTATTTTATTTTTTTGGCTGCAAGGTATGCTGGATCTTGGCTTCCTGATGGGGGATTGAACTCACACTCTCAAAGTTGGAAAGTGAAGTCTTAGCCACTGGATCACCAGGGAAGTCCCCTATTTATTTTCTATTGATGTCTTTTGATGAGCAGAATTCTTAATTTTGGTGAAGTTCAATGTTTCCTTTTTTTTTTCTCTTACAGATAATGCTTTTTGTGTCTGGCCTAAGAAATCTTTACCAACTCCAAGGTTAGAAGATATTTTCCTATGTCTTATTCAAGAAATTTTATAGTGTTAGCTTTTAAGTCTATGATTCAGCTTGAATTATTTTTATATGTAAGGTGTGAGCTGGAGGTCAAAGTTCCTTTGTTTCCATATGGCTATCCAGATGTTTCAACTCCATTCAATTGAAAACTTTCCTTTCTCTCTTGCAATGGTACCTTTGCTGAAAAGCTGGTGCTAGTCGTAAAGAACCCACCTTTAGACTAAGTGCTTCTGCAAACTTTGGCCTCATTTCTCTTGAGTGATACCTGAGAGTGGAAATGTTGCATTATAACTTCAGTCTATGTTTATCTTTATAGGAAACTACACGACAGTTTTCCTGGTGTGGCTATTCCATTTTATGCTCACAGGCAACATGTAAGAATCCCCGTTGCTTCACACCCTCATCAGTATTTGATTTTGTCTGTCTTTGTAATTCTTGCCCTTCTAATGTTTGGGAAGAAATATCTCACTGTGGCTTCACTGCATATCTCTATGCTTCTTAACCATTTGCATATCTTTTTATTTTTATTTTTCTTACATATCTTCTTTTGTGAAGTTTGTGTTCAAATCTTTTGCATATTTTTCTGTTTTTAATTATGTATTTTCTGTCAATTATTACTACAATAATTAGCCATTATTGGCTAATAATAAAGCAATTATTAGCTTTGCATATTTTGCATAGAAGTTTTTTGTTAGATAAATGTATTGATAATATTTTCTCAGAGATTGTGGCTTGACTATTCATTTCCTTTTTATAAAGTCTTTATTGAGCTTGTTACAATATTGCTTATGTTTTTGTTATGCTTTGTTTTTATTTTTTATTTTATTTTTTTGGCTGCAAGGTATGCTGGATCTTGGCTTCCTGATGGGGGATTGAACTCACACTCTCAAAGTTGGAAAGTGAAGTCTTAGCCACTGGATCACCAGGGAAGTCCCCTATTTATTTTCTATTGATGTCTTTTGATGAGCAGAATTCTTAATTTTGGTGAAGTTCAATGTTTCCTTTTTTTTTTCTCTTACAGATAATGCTTTTTGTGTCTGGCCTAAGAAATCTTTACCAACTCCAAGGTTAGAAGATATTTTCCTATGTCTTATTCAAGAAATTTTATAGTGTTAGCTTTTAAGTCTATGATTCAGCTTGAATTATTTTTATATGTAAGGTGTGAGCTGGAGGTCAAAGTTCCTTTGTTTCCATATGGCTATCCAGATGTTTCAACTCCATTCAATTGAAAACTTTCCTTTCTCTCTTGCAATGGTACCTTTGCTGAAAAGCTGGTGCTAGTCGTAAAGAACCCACCTGCTAATGCAGGAGACTAAAGAGATGCAGGATTGATCCCTGGGTCAGGAAGATCCCCTGAAGAAGGAAATGGCAACCCACTCCAGTCTTCTTGCCTGGAGAATCCCATGGACAGAGGAGCCTGGTGGGCTACAGTCCATAGTGTTACATAGAATCAGACACTATTGAAGCAACTTAGCTTGGTGCACACAAGACTGACAAGCAATTGACCACATTCTGTTTCTGGATTCATTTCCGTTCTTTTGACCTATTTGTTTATTCTAAATGTTTGAAACATTCTCTTGATTAGCTTCATGAGTTTCTAGCCCATCTTTGTGATTACTTTTCACTCAGCAGGTATTAGGTTCAGATTTTATTTCAGAAGTTAATGCAATTTCCAAACTCCTCTGGATCTCACTGGCTATAAAATAGAAAAAAGTAAAACTTCCTTACAGTGCTGTTGGGAGAGATAAACAATCTATTGTACTTCTAAAAGGGGTTTCTTCCCTTGTGGCTCAGTGGCAAGAGAACCTGCTTGCTAAAGTAAGAGGTGGGCGTTTCCTCCCTGAATTGGCAACCCATTCCAATATTCTTGCTTGGGAAATGCCATGGCCAGAAGCCTGGTGGGTTACAGTCCATTGGGTCGCAAAAGAGTCAGACACACCTCAGTGATTAAACAACAGCAGCACAATGATACCTTTAAAAAGTGTATTATAACTCTAAAATCACCTTTGTAAATTTAGAATGTGCTTAGTTTTCTTTCACTTTTTGCTTCCCTTCATCCTAAGAGATAGTCTCACATATATTTACTGAAATCTCCAAGAAGGGTCTATACCCCAGTATTCTATGGATTTAGAGAATAGACAAAGATCTAAGATAATTAAAAGGAGTGACGGGCACTAATTCTTTTCCATTTATGGGAAACATAGTTTGGTGCTGTTAGCAATGCTGTCTGACATATCTCACTTGTCTTTTTTTTTTTTTTTTTTAAGGCAATAGTTACTAGATTTCTATCGCTTTATTCTTCTAGCTCTTTCTGATGTGATCTCCCTTTTCTTTCTCGTAGCACTGACTCTTCGCTGAATGACCTTTGCTCTCCCCATCCCGCATCAGTGACCTTTTAAACTGTTTTAATATTTACTGTGGTATTACTTGTCCTTAGCCATGGATTGAGTTTCCCTGAAAGATTTCATTATAGGCTTAAAACGGTGGTGGCCAGAAGGGTCCAGAGTTTGAACCCTTCCCTCTCCCTAAACTAAAAAAAGTTGAAATACAACTCTTTCTTTTCCTCACTCACCTAAGAGCATGTAACAGAGCTGTACATAAATGTAATTATTTTCACAACCCTTTTTCCTATTACTATCCTAGATTATACCTCAATTATCATTTTTAAATTGAAATTCTTCTTCCTTCAGTTTAGTAGCAACTTCTTACTTTTTTTGGCTATGTTCTTACTTGATTATAAACTCCGGGAGCACAGTTACTTGATATTGTTTATCTTAGTTTCATGGGGCTTCCCTGGTAGCTCAGATGGTGAAGACTCTGCCTGCAATGCAGAAGACCTAAGTTCAATCCCTGGGTCAGGAAGATTCCCTGGAGCAGGGAATGGCTACCCACTCCAGTATTATCACCTGGAGAATTCCATGGACAGAGGAGCCTGAGGGGCTACAGTCCATGGGGTTGCAAAGAGTTGGACATGACTGAGTGACTAACAGTTGATATCAGGAACTCAGGATTTATTCACTGATTGATTCATAGTTTGAACTCATTTTATAATGAGACCATCGAATGAGTCTGGTGTCTCTTCTTTTCAACAACTTGTTAGAACCACTCAACTGAACTTTGGTATATTGAATTATTTAAAGATAGCTCTCTTTACCTTTTCCTATAATGTTATCCATATAATGAGAGCCATTTTACCTCATAATAAATTAAAAGAGTCTTTTAAATACTTGTAGTACTAAAATCCCTTGTCAAGAATTAAGAAGCATCTCAAATTCTGTCTTATTCCAGTTAGTATCAGAGCTGAACAAATATATGCAGATTTCAAAAGACACAGACAATGAAAATGAACCCCTAAGGTCCGCTGATGGGAGGTTTTCTAAAACATCTACTGATATGCTTCGGTAGAGAGTCTTCTCAGGCCAGTGATACATTTCTGTTTCTTAAAGCAAACTGGTAAATCTTACTTTGTTTTTTTTTTTTTTTTTTGGTAGCATAGGGATTTGTCCATCACATCTTTAGACAGCTCATCCTAGGGGCACCCTTTAAAGCCAAAAGGAGGTAAAATGAGGTTAAAAAAAAAAAAAAAAGACATGCACTGCACAGCAGGTGGTAAAAGTATAAGAAGCATCACTACATGGGAAGTAACTTCAATGGAAAACATAAATTCTTAAACATGTTTAGATAAACCCAGGAAAGTGTTGACTCTAAAAAATAATGCAGAATATAAGCGTTACTGAGTTAAGTTTTATTTGGAGAAAATGAGGACTGCAGCCCAGGGGGGTGGGGGAGGAGTA
This sequence comes from Tragulus kanchil, assembly GCA_022376925.1. Lineage (NCBI taxonomy): Eukaryota > Metazoa > Chordata > Mammalia > Artiodactyla > Tragulidae > Tragulus > Tragulus kanchil. Next base: position 271,970,122 of record JAIOJX010000004.1, on the reverse strand, counting down.
CCTCAGAAAACTCTGGGAAACTGCCCCCTAGAGACAGTGGGGAAGGTCATTATATATGTGATTTTAGTGAAGGGGGAAATACACACAGTCAAGCACTTTTTTTTTTTTGTAGACGGTTTCTGCTAGTCACGAAGAGCAGATGCCACCGTGAAGGATTTCAGTGCTTTTCTAGATATGAGAAGATACAAACATCAGATTCATATCTATCTGAAGACCTGTTCCGTCAGTCTCCCCAACTCCACCCAACACAGAATGCCTAGTTTTTGCTCTCCACTCTGAATTCTCTTCAGGGAGTGTTAAAAATCAGCAACCGCAACAGCACATGATTTAATCCTTGTAGAGGGAGGTGACAGGGCCAACGGCAAGCGCCAACTTGTAGCTGACAAAAGTTAAATCCATAAGGACTGCTGTGGGGACTAGGAAGTTTGAATGTATCTTAACTTAGATATTGTTTTTGTTCAGTCAGTAAGTCGTGTCTGACTCTTTGCAACCCCGAGATTGCAGTACGCCAGACTCCTCTGTCCTCCACTATCTCTGGGAGTTTGCTCAAATTCTTGTTCATTGAGTTGGTGATGCTATCTACCCATCTCATCCTCTGCTACCCTCGTCTTCTTTTCCCTTCAATTTTCCCAGCATCAGGGCCTTTTCTAATGAGTCAGCTCTTCACATCAGGCGGCCAAAGCATTGGAGCTTCAACTTCAGTATCAGTTCTTTCAATAAATATTCAGGGATGTGATTTCCAGTAGGACTGACTGGTTTGATCTCCTTGCAGCCTAGATACTGGTGCTGAAATAACTACTCGTTCCTTCAACGCTCCCCTGAAAGTCCTTGCAAATCCATATTAAGCTGATTGTGTAATGAACTAATCCAATTTAACCTCTTTCAGTGCCATTTTGTACTCTGAACAGAAAATGTGTAGAGAGAGGAAGCTAATTGTCCAGGATCACGGAGCTGGAAGACTGCAGGCGGTCTGCACCAAAGGTTACATTGTGTCAGTGCCAGCCTTTCCAAGAACCCTTGCCACGCCAGCAGGGAAAGCAAAGTTCAAAGAATTATCAAGAAATTCTAACCCGGTCCCTTCCTTGCACCACTCCCTAGATTTAAATATTCTCTAAAGCTTTCAATGGTTTCAACATTGAGACCTTTTAAAATAGTTTAAACTTGAAGTGCTCCAATACAATCGCTGAGATCCCTAGGCGCTGCAGCTGGGAAGTGGCCTTTGGGGCTGAGAGCTTCTGCCGGCCCCCCAAAGAGAAGAGTTCAGGAAGCGCAACCGGTGGGCGGTGTTTGGGAGCTAAAAATCCGGCGATTTAGGGGAGGGGCTTGGCGAGGTCCGCTGCGGTGCTTTCAGTGCCCAAGAGCAAAAGCGGAGGAAATTAACCAGAGGGGGCGTGGCCTCTGCGTCCCGCCCGCTCGTCCAGCTCAGAGAAAGTCCCCCAGCGCCTGCTCGACCTTTTCTGGGACCAGTTCGCGGTCTTTCTCCTTCTGGGATTCCCAGCACGTGCCCGCGAGAAGGGTGCAAGCAGAGGGTAAGGAGAGAGAGGGTGGCGCCTAGATGGGGGCAGCCGGCGTGGCAGGTGCAGGTTTGAAGGTGCTGGGGAGGGGGTGGGGAGGGTCTCTGCCGATTGAAACTTGTTTGCACCGAGTAGCTGCTAAACGGTTGCTTTTCAGTTCATTGCTTTTAAATGGAAGTTTTATTCTTGTCCCCCTCGTAGATACATTGTCAAACTGTTTAAAGTGAAGATTTGCCCACTTTTTATTATGAAACCAAGGGAGCATCCATTTTGAAAGGGCGCCCGTCGAGCTTTTGGGGAATGAAACCTACAGGCAGGTCATAGGGATCGAGGAATGGCTACAGTTTAAGCCACTGTTGTTAATCCTGTAGGTGTAAAATCCTGCAGCACCTCCAAGCCCAAGGACAAACTGACTTGCAATTCTGAAAAGACAGGACTTGGCATTTCTTGGTTCACTTTGATGATAGGCCAGAGAAACATCGGCAAGTTAAAAATCATAGTAATCATTAACCCAGTGCAGGAGGACATCCTTCAGATCCTATTAGATGAATTAGACATTGTTAGAGTCTGTTGACTGGAAAGCTAAGGATAAAACTCCCTGGGAGGATTCTTGGCCCCTAGTCTGGAGGTGGAAGCCATGTGGAAAGAGTAAAGGAGAGAGGAGACCTCCGGAGTTAAGGCTGAAGTTGTGACTGCCATTGCTGGCTGGGGTCGGGGCCAGGGTGTCTGCAGATTCTGCTCCCTGCTTCTTTGAAATAGTCCCAAGCTCTCTCGGTTGTCCAGGCTGCACTTTCTATTTTCTCTTGTTCCCTATGCTGTTGACTCTAAGAAAGTGCTCAAATGGCTTTTGGAAACTTGTCCAGGCCCCCAGCTAGCAGGCTTCAAGCCACTCTAGCCGTGTGTGTGTGTGTGTGTGTGTGTGTGTGTGTTGAGGCTTCAAGCCACTCTAGCCGTATGTGTGTGTGTGTGTGTGTGTTCCAGGCCCCCAGCTAGCAGGCTTCAAGCCAGTCTAGCCATATGTGTGTGTGTGTGTGTGTGTTGCTGAGACTGGAAACGGAGATCAGTATGGTTTCCTGAGAACAGTCTCCCCCCATCTCCTCCCGCAAAGCCAGCAGCAGCATTACCCCCGTCCCCAGCACCTGGGCTCTGAAGCATAGGGGGCCATGGCTGCAGTCAGTCAGTCTTTTCAGTGAATTCTAGAACTCATAAACAGTAAGGAGACCACTGAATTGTCTTTTCTCTTTATGGCCCAGGCAGCATTCTGTTGCTTTAAGAACATCTAAAATTGCAGAGTCATGGCCATGGGAACGTGTGCTCACATTTTCTATGTGTTGCACAATATTGATGTAGAAAGGCTGCCAAAGATAAAAGAACTTTGGTTTTTATGGCCTGGAGCCTATAAAGAGGACTAATTCTTGGTTAATAGTATCTACCACTCAACTGTGGTAGATACTAAGTGGGTGGGAGTGGGGTTCTGGGGTGGGAAGCGGCGAGAGGGATAAGACAGGAAGGTGATTTGACACAAAGAATTCTCCCGAAGGTCAGGGCAGTCCAGAATTCTTTACCTTGATGGTAGATGGTCTACAGGTTCAACACTAGAGAAAATGGGATTTCAGTCTTGGTTCACTTTGATGATAGGCCAGAGAAACATCGGCAAGTTAAAAATCATAGTAATCATTAACCCAGTGCAGGAGGACATCCTTCAGATCCTATTAGATGAATTAGACATTGTTAGAGTCTGTTGACTGGAAAGCTAAGGATAAAACTCCCTGGGAGGATTCTTGGCCCCTAGTCTGGAGGTGGAAGCCATGTGGAAAGAGTAAAGGAGAGAGGAGACCTCCGGAGTTAAGGCTGAAGTTGTGACTGCCATTGCTGGCTGGGGTCGGGGCCAGGGTGTCTGCAGATTCTGCTCCCTGCTTCTTTGAAATAGTCCCAAGCTCTCTCGGTTGTCCAGGCTGCACTTTCTATTTTCTCTTGTTCCCTATGCTGTTGACTCTAAGAAAGTGCTCAAATGGCTTTTGGAAACTTGTCCAGGCCCCCAGCTAGCAGGCTTCAAGCCACTCTAGCCGTGTGTGTGTGTGTGTGTGTGTGTGTGTGTGTTGAGGCTTCAAGCCACTCTAGCCGTATGTGTGTGTGTGTGTGTGTGTTCCAGGCCCCCAGCTAGCAGGCTTCAAGCCAGTCTAGCCATATGTGTGTGTGTGTGTGTGTTGCTGAGACTGGAAACGGAGATCAGTATGGTTTCCTGAGAACAGTCTCCCCCCATCTCCTCCCGCAAAGCCAGCAGCAGCATTACCCCCGTCCCCAGCACCTGGGCTCTGAAGCATAGGGGGCCATGGCTGCAGTCAGTCAGTCTTTTCAGTGAATTCTAGAACTCATAAACAGTAAGGAGACCACTGAATTGTCTTTTCTCTTTATGGCCCAGGCAGCATTCTGTTGCTTTAAGAACATCTAAAATTGCAGAGTCATGGCCATGGGAACGTGTGCTCACATTTTCTATGTGTTGCACAATATTGATGTAGAAAGGCTGCCAAAGATAAAAGAACTTTGGTTTTTATGGCCTGGAGCCTATAAAGAGGACTAATTCTTGGTTAATAGTATCTACCACTCAACTGTGGTAGATACTAAGTGGGTGGGAGTGGGGTTCTGGGGTGGGAAGCGGCGAGAGGGATAAGACAGGAAGGTGATTTGACACAAAGAATTCTCCCGAAGGTCAGGGCAGTCCAGAATTCTTTACCTTGATGGTAGATGGTCTACAGGTTCAACACTAGAGAAAATGGGATTTCAGTCTTGGGCCCTCTCCTTTGAATTTGAATGAGATTACTCAGTCTACCTTTCAGGGTCTCAGTTTCCTTATATGTTCAAGGCAGAGACAAATATTGTTTGCTCTGACTCCCTTGGAGTTCTCCACATTCTGATGTGAAATAATGTGGTGGCTTTTGAGAAGTCTGAAATTGTACCCTCAGTGCCTAGAACAGTACCAAGGTAAGAACTTATTTATTTATCAAATATTTATATAGCCCTTACTGGGTCCTGCTGCTTTTTTTCCTTTCTTTCTTTTTTTTTGTTAATTTTAAACGTTTTATTTTGTTACGGCGTATAGCCAGTCAACAGTGCCATGACAGTACCAGGTGCACAGCAAAGGGACCCAGCCACACATACACATGCATCCGTCCTTCCCCAAACGCTCCCCTTTATGCTCACGGGAGTTTTATGAGGAAGGAGTTATTGTTAACCTCATTTTACAGGGAAGATTAGTTAATCGCAGCTGGTAGGTGGCAGAATTGGCTCCACTACATCTGGTTCTGGAGTCTGTGTGAGGTCGACACCTAGGTCTTTGTAAAGGCATTACCTCCACACTGGAGGACGGAGCCCCCTCTCTGGTGAGAAAGGTAGAGATATTCTCTGATGTGCCAGCCAGTGGTGGCCAATGAAAGCGACAGCCCATCATCTGGTGCCAAATAGAGATATTCTCTGCTCTAATAGGGGCCATGGCTGCAGTCAGTCAGTCTTTTCAGTGAATTCTAGAACTCATAAACAGTAAGGAGACCACTGAATTGTCTTTTCTCTTTATGGCCCAGGCAGCATTCTGTTGCTTTAAGAACATCTAAAATTGCAGAGTCATGGCCATGGGAACGTGTGCTCACATTTTCTATGTGTTGCACAATATTGATGTAGAAAGGCTGCCAAAGATAAAAGAACTTTGGTTTTTATGGCCTGGAGCCTATAAAGAGGACTAATTCTTGGTTAATAGTATCTACCACTCAACTGTGGTAGATACTAAGTGGGTGGGAGTGGGGTTCTGGGGTGGGAAGCGGCGAGAGGGATAAGACAGGAAGGTGATTTGACACAAAGAATTCTCCCGAAGGTCAGGGCAGTCCAGAATTCTTTACCTTGATGGTAGATGGTCTACAGGTTCAACACTAGAGAAAATGGGATTTCAGTCTTGGGCCCTCTCCTTTGAATTTGAATGAGATTACTCAGTCTACCTTTCAGGGTCTCAGTTTCCTTATATGTTCAAGGCAGAGACAAATATTGTTTGCTCTGACTCCCTTGGAGTTCTCCACATTCTGATGTGAAATAATGTGGTGGCTTTTGAGAAGTCTGAAATTGTACCCTCAGTGCCTAGAACAGTACCAAGGTAAGAACTTATTTATTTATCAAATATTTATATAGCCCTTACTGGGTCCTGCTGCTTTTTTTCCTTTCTTTCTTTTTTTTTGTTAATTTTAAACGTTTTATTTTGTTACGGCGTATAGCCAGTCAACAGTGCCATGACAGTACCAGGTGCACAGCAAAGGGACCCAGCCACACATACACATGCATCCGTCCTTCCCCAAACGCTCCCCTTTATGCTCACGGGAGTTTTATGAGGAAGGAGTTATTGTTAACCTCATTTTACAGGGAAGATTAGTTAATCGCAGCTGGTAGGTGGCAGAATTGGCTCCACTACATCTGGTTCTGGAGTCTGTGTGAGGTCGACACCTAGGTCTTTGTAAAGGCATTACCTCCACACTGGAGGACGGAGCCCCCTCTCTGGTGAGAAAGGTAGAGATATTCTCTGATGTGCCAGCCAGTGGTGGCCAATGAAAGCGACAGCACACTGTCCAAACAGAATTCATCAATGGAATAATTACTTTTCAGCTCATTACCAAGTTTCATGTTTTGCTCTGCTACTTAGATTGTTTCCACTGCATTTTTTGACTACTCAAATCACTGAATACTTTGCCCTTTGAATTATTACTATTCTACTGCTCTCCTCCCCCTTGGTGACTTGATGAAGGTAGCTTATTGACAAACAGTTTTGAAAAACAAAAGTTGAGATTAGCGCCACCTAATTTCATGCTATAAAATGATTCTATTTTTTAATGTCTTAAACTTTAATTCTCCTTACCTGCCCTCAGATATGTTGGGAGTGGACCATGTTGATCCTGAGAGGTGATTGGTGAACCGGTATGGTGTGGTGTCAGAAGCTCAGTGTTGGCCGTCTCCCAAAACCACACTGAGGACCTAAGCCACATTCTGGGTGATTGAGAAACTCTCTCTGTGAAATATAGTTCGTGCGTTGTTCACCTTGAGAGGAAAAGCCTGCCATCAACCCTTGTCCCTGACTGCTTCTGTCTTTGTATTCCTTTCCAAGCAACGGTTCTGGAAGTGTTCCAGTTTTTCTCTACTCTTTCAGTACCCATGTTCATGCAGAGAACACCAGCTTCTGGACTTCTGTTTCACTGCTAAATGCATTTCATTCTGAGAACCTTGGTGGCCAGCTACAGAAAATTATGGTTGGACAGCACTGCCTACTTAGTAAACTTATCTGAAATTAAAAAAAAAAAAAATTAACATTCCTGCTGTGTTTCTTCAGAGACATAGGACTTAGGGATTCCTTTTTAAGCTAAGTACTCTGCATGCACTCTGAAGAAGAATGCAGTTTACCCGTGACTTCCCCATACTAGAACAATAACAGATACATTAAAGGCTGCTAAAAGCAGGGGATCAGGGATTTTACTGGCAGTCCAGTGGTTAGGAGTTTTATGAAGGGGCCCAAGGGAAGATTAGTTAATCGCAGCTGGTAGGTGGCAGAATTGGCTCCACTACATCTGGTTCTGGAGTCTGTGTGAGGTCGACACCTAGGTCTTTGTAAAGGCATTACCTCCACACTGGAGGACGGAGCCCCCTCTCTGGTGAGAAAGGTAGAGATATTCTCTGATGTGCCAGCCAGTGGTGGCCAATGAAAGCGACAGCACACTGTCCAAACAGAATTCATCAATGGAATAATTACTTTTCAGCTCATTACCAAGTTTCATGTTTTGCTCTGCTACTTAGATTGTTTCCACTGCATTTTTTGACTACTCAAATCACTGAATACTTTGCCCTTTGAATTATTACTATTCTACTGCTCTCCTCCCCCTTGGTGACTTGATGAAGGTAGCTTATTGACAAACAGTTTTGAAAAACAAAAGTTGAGATTAGCGCCACCTAATTTCATGCTATAAAATGATTCTATTTTTTAATGTCTTAAACTTTAATTCTCCTTACCTGCCCTCAGATATGTTGGGAGTGGACCATGTTGATCCTGAGAGGTGATTGGTGAACCGGTATGGTGTGGTGTCAGAAGCTCAGTGTTGGCCGTCTCCCAAAACCACACTGAGGACCTAAGCCACATTCTGGGTGATTGAGAAACTCTCTCTGTGAAATATAGTTCGTGCGTTGTTCACCTTGAGAGGAAAAGCCTGCCATCAACCCTTGTCCCTGACTGCTTCTGTCTTTGTATTCCTTTCCAAGCAACGGTTCTGGAAGTGTTCCAGTTTTTCTCTACTCTTTCAGTACCCATGTTCATGCAGAGAACACCAGCTTCTGGACTTCTGTTTCACTGCTAAATGCATTTCATTCTGAGAACCTTGGTGGCCAGCTACAGAAAATTATGGTTGGACAGCACTGCCTACTTAGTAAACTTATCTGAAATTAAAAAAAAAAAAAAATTAACATTCCTGCTGTGTTTCTTCAGAGACATAGGACTTAGGGATTCCTTTTTAAGCTAAGTACTCTGCATGCACTCTGAAGAAGAATGCAGTTTACCCGTGACTTCCCCATACTAGAACAATAACAGATACATTAAAGGCTGCTAAAAGCAGGGGATCAGGGATTTTACTGGCAGTCCAGTGGTTAGGAGTTCCTCTTCCAATGCTGGGGGTGGGTGGGTGGGAGCTGGATTTGGTCTCTGGTTGTGGGGGTAGGGTGCCAAGATCCTTTGGCCTCTTGGCCAAAAGAGAAAAAATGTCCCATAAAACAGAAGCAATATTGTAACAAATTCAACAACTTTAATAATGATCCACATCACAAAAAGTCTTTAAAAATGTTACTGAAAGTATAATATTATCTTGCACTGAGAAATGTCAACCGAAAAAAAACTATATATATATATATAATTTAAAAAATAGAAAAATATTTTTTTAAATAATTATTTTTATTTCACTTTTTGCTTTTACAGAGTTTTGTTGTTTACAGATATGTATAATCCCAGATTAGTCATATGTATATCCCTGCCTCTTCCCTCCTTCACCCCCCCTCCCAGTACCCTTTGTTCTACCCTTCCAGGCCGTCACACAGCGCCCCTGCAGGATCTCCTATTCCCCCAGCGCAATGAAAATAGCTATCTTTTTCACACATGATAGTATAGGATTCCATGTTACTCTCTCTACACCTCCCACCCACTGTTCATTCCAGACAATATCCATACATCTGTTCTCTTATGTCTGTTTTTCCATTGCTTCACTGCGTGTGTGATCATTACCATCTTACTATAGAAAAATATTTTTAAAAAAGAAATGTCAACTGAAAAAAAAAGACATCAAAATTATAAGTTGAATTTAGTTGAGGCTTACTGAGGACTGTAGCCCAGGAGACAGCCTCTCCACTAGCTCTGAGGAACTTCTCTGAAGAAGAAGGTGGGGAAGTATGTATACACACACACACACACACACACACACACACTCGTATGATTTTGGTAAAGGGAGTATGTACAGTGTCAACTGCAATGGCGTTTACCAATTACATTGCCACTGACTGAACAACAAGGGCATGTGCCATCTCCTTCCGCAGAGACTGACCCCTCTCCTGCTGTCCGGCTGGGCAGTGCTGACCTTCAGTACCCCCCGATGGAGCTCAGGGTAGGGTAGAGGCACTCTGTGCTCCAGGGAATCTGGTGGGGCAGGTCTTTAGATAGGTGGATGCTTTTAGGAACAGATTTTATTATCTCAATCCTTGCATCTCACCATATCTAGAAAAGCACTAAATTCCTTCATGGTGACATCAGATCTGAAAAATGTAAAGTGACTGTTTATTGGTGCTTAACTCCTCCTTCCTCAAAATCATACATGTTGACTTTTCCCCACCCCGTCTTTGGAGCAGTCTCTCAGAGCTAGAGAGATGCTGCCTCCCGGGGCTGCAGTCCTTAATAAAACTTAACCCACAGCTCTCAAGTTCATCCTTTTCCAGTCGACAGCAGTCAAACACACATCTTGGTAGAGGGTTGCTGCTGGTTAGGAGGAACAGGTGTCTCTGTGAATGGTTTACAGTGCTTTTCTATGAGAAGATGCATGAAATTGAGCTCAGAAAAATTTCTCCCAGAAGATATCTAACTATCAGATAGCCAGTTCTGCCAGTTTTCTTAGAGCACAGAGTGCTGCATTCTTGGTACACTCTGAACTCTGCCCAGGAGATGGTAAAATAAAAGTGTTACCCTTTTGGAAGTAGTCTCCTATTCCCACAGCGCAATGAAAATAGCTATCTTTTTCACACATGATAGTATAGGATTCCATGTTACTCTCTCTATACCTCCCACCCACTGCTCATTCCTCACAATGTCCATACATCTGTTCTCTATGTCTGTTTTTCCATCGCTTCACTGCATGTGTTATCATTACCATCTTACTATAGAAAAATATTTTTAAAAAAGAAATGTCAACTGAAAAAAAAAGACATCAAAATTATAAGTTGAATTTAGTTGAGGCTTACTGAGGACTGTAGCCCAGGAGACAGCCTCTCCACTAGCTCTGAGGAACTTCTCTGAAGAAGAAGGTGGGGAAGTATGTATACACACACACACACACACACACACACACACTCGTATGATTTTGGTAAAGGGAGTATGTACAGTGTCAACTGCAATGGCGTTTACCAATTACATTGCCACTGACTGAACAACAAGGGCATGTGCCATCTCCTTCTGCAGAGAATGAACCCTGTACTGCTGTACTGTTGGGAAGTGCTGACCTTCAGTACCCCCTGATGGAGCTCAGGGTAGGGTAGAGGCACTCTGTGCTCCAGGGAATCTGGTGGGGCAGGTCTTTAGATAGGTGGATGCTTTTAGGAACAGATTTTATTATCTCAATCCTTGCATCTCACCATATCTAGAAAAGCACTAAATTCCTTCATGGTGACATCAGATCTGAAAAATGTAAAGTGACTGTTTATTGGTGCTTAACTCCTCCTTCCTCAAAATCATACATGTTGACTTTTCCCCACCCCGTCTTTGGAGCAGTCTCTCAGAGCTAGAGAGATGCTGCCTCCCGGGGCTGCAGTCCTTAATAAAACTTAACCCACAGCTCTCAAGTTCATCCTTTTCCAGTCGACAGCAGTCAAACACACATCTTGGTAGAGGGTTGCTGCTGGTTAGGAGGAACAGGTGTCTCTGTGAATGGTTTACAGTGCTTTTCTATGAGAAGATGCATGAAATTGAGCTCAGAAAAATTTCTCCCAGAAGATATCTAACTATCAGATAGCCAGTTCTGCCAGTTTTCTTAGAGCACAGAGTGCTGCATTCTTGGTACACTCTGAACTCTGCCCAGGAGATGGTAAAAATAAAAGTGTTTAAGCTTGGGTGTGAGAAAAGATGTGTGTTTATGAGGAAGAAGTAGAAGACATAGATGGTGGGGCTGAAGATAGGCCAAAGGCGGTTAAAAAGCACGACTCTCAGATACAGCAGAATTTCAGTTGTCCCCTAAATTCTTCCCACTTGGACTTCAGAGTCAGCTGCGTGCCTCTTCCTCCTCCTAGCACTTCCGAGTTGTGCTTCCAGCTCCAGGTTCAGGGAGCTACGTCCCAGTTACAACTGACAGCTTTTAGATAAGTCTAGGAATAAATACAGACTGTGAAGGAGCTTGAAGAGTTTTGTAAAGCCAATCCTCCTCCTCTTCCCTCTATGAGAGTATCATAAATGCCGATTTCTCATCTTGGGTTTGCAAGCCTGTTATTTTGTTTCCATCATCCCCTCTTGCCCTTTCACTTGTGATGGTGTAAATAATGCCCATGGTCATGGTGATAGTGATGATCCTAATAAGGAGATCATAAGCTTTATCGAGGGTTTTCATGGGCCTGGCACTGTGCTAGGTATGTTCCACATGTTGTCTCAATTAAATCCTGACTGCAGCTCACTAAGTCAGAAGATGCTGATTCACTGGAAAAGGCCTTGATGCTGGGAAAGATTGAGGGCTCACAGAAAAGGAGGCACCAGAGGATGAGATGGTTGGATAGTATCACCAATTCAGTAGACTTGAGTTTGCAGAAACTCCAGGGGATAGTGAAGGATAGGAAAGCCTGGCGTGCTGCAGTGCATGGGGTGGCAAAGTTGTATACGATTTAGCGACTGAACACCAACAACTGTTCCCATCTTATCAGTGAAGAAATCCAGCTTCACAGTGACTAAATCTCTCAACCAATCAAGGTCAATAGCCAAATGATGTGACTGGAATTCAAATCATGGAATCTGAGATCTTGATAACTACTGAAATGACGAAAGGCTGTGAATTGGATTTATGAAGGAGGATGTGTACTAGAACTCAGGCATTTCTAATCAAGCCTTAATGATCCTTCCATGTACATTGTTTGATGTTTCGAAAGTGATTCATGGATTCTGGTTGGGTCCAACTTGTGGCTCATCTTGATGCAGAATATAATTTTATTCTATTCTTCTTTTAGAGAAGTTTGCATACACATTTTTGCTTGTAATAATCCCTGTACTTTCATTTTTACTCAGTACTTGTTTAATGTGTTCAAGCTTAATGATATAGAACTAGAAAAAAAAAAGATGAGGTGGGATGAATTGGGGAATTGGGATTGACCTATGTATACTATTGATACTTTGTGTAAAATAGGTAACTAATGAGAACCTACTGTATTGCACAGGAAACACTACTCTGTGTTCTTTGGTGGTCTGTATGGGAAGGAAATCCCAAAATGAGTGGGTATATGTATGGGTATAGCTGATTCACTCTGTTTTACAGTAGAAACTAACACAATCTTGTAAACAACTATACTGCAATACAAATTAATTAAAAAGAAAAATATGGGAAAGAGCAAAGGCTATTACATATATTTCTTGACTTATACAAAATGAGTAACTTAAATAAGTGATTAAAATGAAAAAAAAAGAACTATAAAAAATTATGCTACTATTCATTTTAAAATTAAAAAAAAACCCTCAATGATTATTTCTTTTTCAAATAACCCAAGATATCTTTAAGGACAGTATGGTTAATCCTGCAGTATAAACACACCAAGTGATCATCAAATTATTTGACGGTATTTATGTTTGCTTTTTTCTATCTTGTCTAAAATCTTTAAGATTCCAGACCAAAATCAAGAAAATGGTTGGCCTCACTCAGCTAATGGAAAATGAAGTGTTCATGGCCTTTGCCTCCTATACAACGATTGTTCTTTCAAAAATGATGTTTATGAGTATCACGACTTCATACTATAGAATGACAAGAAAGGTAAGACGTTGGAGGCAATATTTTCTTTTAAGACGTGAGACTTGGGAAAGCGATCTGTTTAATTTTTTTGTAAAGTCCAGTGACATATTGTTTAATGCTGCAAATGAATATGCAGTCATTTGGTTCAGGGGGTTCTGATATGTTTATGTAATAGATGCTTTCTCCCAGAAGTAAGTAAATGTTTTTTTCTTTTTCATTGTAGCTTTTATCTTTTGTCATGCTGCTTAACATGAGATTTCTGAAGCATCAAATTTTTCAAGGAAGCCTTTTGGTTTTGAGGTTAATTTTTCCAACTAGAGTTTAGAAAATAGTCACTTTCTAGACAGTGAACTGGTGTTTTTAACTCATTACAGGTTGAGGATGTGCCTTGGGGCACAGAATCCAAGTTCCTACTATTATCAGTATAGCCTCTTATGATAGGGACAAAGCATTTGAATTTTGTGTGGTTATGATTCCTTTTTTATGTTGTTATTTATTTATTTTTTGACTCTACTGGGCCTTTGTTGCTGCAAAGGCTTCTTCCTAGGTGTAGTTTGTGGGTTTCTCATTGAGGTACCTTCTCTTGGTTGTGGTTCCCAGGCTCTAAGAGCTCAGGCTCAGCAGTTGTCGTGCTTGGGCTTAGTGGCTGCACAGCATGTGGGATCTTCCAGGATCAAAGATCGAACCTATGTCCCCTGCATTCGCAGGCAGATTCCTTACCATTGAGACACCAGGAAAGCCCTCAAATGCATGCAGTACAGTTTAACAACTAAATGAGTGGATAATATTTCTGTCCAGCATGAGAAGATTTTTTTTTCTTAACTGAAGGCTTGAGGAAGGTGTTAGAAAATTTTTGAAACACACCTATATACAGGGGGCTTCTCCAATGGCTCAGTAGTAAAGAATCCACATGCAGTACAGGAGATGCAGGAGATACAGGTTTGTTTCCTGGGTCAGGAAGATTCCCTGGAGGAAGACGTGGCAACCTACTCCAGTATTCTTGCCTGGAGAATTCCATGGACAGAGGAGCCTCTCGGGCCACATTTCATAGGGACACACAGTCGAACATGACTGAGGCAACTTGTATACGAGTAGGTGTTGTGACAACAGTGATGTGCATAAAGCAAAGCTACAAAGTTAGATGAATTTTGCTGTTGTGGTTCTTGTGCCTGTTCTGCAATTTCTTTCTGGAAATCACTATTTTCTCTCATAGTCCCTGACCTGGGTTTTTGACTTCCAGAGATTTGCTTTTATTTAGAAGTCACAGTCCTCCCTAAGGTATTTCCTCATTTCCGTCTTGAGGCATCATTCCTTCCCAGTGATATCTGCACTTCCCTGGGACACATAATCTCATGTGTAAATCTAACAGAATGAGGTGTTAGAGCCTTTGGCTATAAAGTGACTGTCACCACCAGTTCCTGGTTCAGTGGTAAATAATCCGCCTGCCAATGCAGGAGGCTGCAGTTCAATCCCTGGGTTAGGAAGATGCCCTGGAGGAAGAAATGGCAACATGCTCCACTATTGTCTGGGAAATCCTATGGACAGAGGAGCTTGGTGGGCTACAGTCCATGGGGTTGCAAAAGAATCAGACACAACTGAACAATTAAATAACAAGCATAAGAAACTGCCAGATCCACACTATCCTCTTGAAATATCGTGGCACCAAGGATAGGAGAAATGTTACTTGTCTTAGAGGAAAAGGAGGAAGGAATTCAAATTCGTGAAGAGCCTGTGATGTATGCGAAGCTCCATGGCTCTCTGTGTGCCTGATCATGGAGGTATTTTACATAATTGTTAGCATCATCCTGTGAGATGAGTGTTACTCTTCCCATTTTATATGAGGAAATAAAAGTCAGAGAGGTTAAGTATCTTTCCCAAGGTTGCACAGCAGTCTAGGGTGAGGCTGAGATTCAAATTCAGATTGGTTTAAACTCAGATCTTAAGCACTTTACATTGCAATACATTATTTACTTGTTCGAAATCTATTGAACACCCAGTGTGTGCCAGATATTTCTTTAGGAACAAGACAGACGGATCTGCCCTCAAGAGCTGATGGGTTCTCCTCAACATCTTTATCTAAAATAAATGTTTATGTCATACTGAGAAAAATATTATAATATTTATGAGTTTCTCAGCTTAAATTAAGGCTAATTTTATAGTTCATGTTTTTCTCTATTATAAATTATTCAATAGTGGAACATAACTTAAATATTTTTAAATGCATGTTTCAAGTTTCAGGGAATGGGGAAATCATTTCAAAGAGCATAATTATGACAGGAAGGAATACATGAAATATGGCCTAGAAAATGTACTTGGTGTTTATAGGAATGCAGTGCCACTTCTTGTATTTCACTAGATAGTTCAGCCTAAGTGAAAGTTGCTCAGTTGTGCCTGACTCTTCGTCACCCACAGATGGCGCCATGGAGTTCTCCAGGCAAGAATACTGGCGTAGGTACCCTTTCCCTTAGCCAGGGGATCTTCCTGACGCAGGAATTGAACCGAGATCTCCACCATGGCAGGCGAATTCTTTACCAGCTGAACTATAAGGGAAGCCCAAGTTGTAGTTAATTCAGAAAAAAAAAATGTGCAAATACCCTAAGAAAGTACAGAACACTTTTCCTCTCCCCATTCTTTTATGCTGCTTGCCTGTTCTCTGACATCTTTGGAAAATAAACGTATGGCTTCCGTGTGAGTCAGTCAGTTGGAAATAATACTCTTCAGGGCAAGTGCATCAACATTACTATTAGAAAATGCCAGTTCACCATAGTAATAGTTTTTATTATTTTCGTGAGGACTTAGAATTATGCTGTTTTCTATCTTTGTTGCCTTTCACTCTTTATATATATTGGTTTTTATTTAAGTTCTTATTTATGCTTCTCTTTCAGAAGTTTTTTTTACACCATTAATAAAAATTCAGATTTTTAAGATGAGATGCTTTCTCCTGTGTATGTGTGTGTGTGCTCCGCTGTGTCTGACTCTTTGCAACCCTGTGAACAGACTGTAGCCCACCAGACTCCTCTGTCCATGGAGTTCTCAGGCATGAATACTGGAGTGGGTTGCCATTTCCTGCTCCAAGGGATCTTCTAGACACAGGGATCAAACCCACATTTCCCGGGTCTCCTGTGTTGGCAGGCAGGTTCTTTACCACTGAGTCACCTGGGGATCCTCATGCTTTCTCCTACCCCTGGGTTTGAGCTATTAGCTCCCAATTTTTTTGTTTTTCCTAGTAACCAACTTGGATGCCTGTATTTCTTCTGTTAAAATGTAAATTTCAGGTAGAGTGCCCATTTTATTTGGCATTTGAAATAGTTTTTTTTTTTCTCTTCGGTGTTTGGAATAGGCTTTTGCCAGCCCAGAAGACTGTGCAAGCTTTGGCAAAGGAGAGAATGCAAAGAAGTATCTTCGGACAGACGACAGAGTGGAACGTGTACGAAGGTAAACCTCGTGTCTCCTGCCATGACTTACTTGATCAAAGGTTGTCGGTCCCAGATTTAAGTGAGGATGTCGGGGTTTTGAAGGAAAAGAAAGAAAAGTCAGTCATTTTGCCTACTCTGTGCAATTATATGAAATTAGCGATCTAGGTGTCTCCAGCTATCACTGCGATTGCATGTGTTTCCAATTTAGCTTTTCTGTGCACATGGTTGGGGTTAATGGCTTTGTTCTGTGTAGGAATTTATCAAAAGTAATGACAGATAGGAGGTGACATGAGGACGGTAGATTCCTGCAGCTCTTGTCCTCTTTCTCCAGAGCTGAGACTGTCAGCCTGGGGAAGAGGTTGAAGAACAAGGTAGTTTTGCATAAGATCCCAAATAGGAACTTGGGAGATCTCTACCTTTACTGTCTCTCTCTCTCTCACCCTCCTTTGTAGATATATTTAATGTAGATAGAATTCATTGAACAATGAAAAGCTATATGCAAAGATACCATCTACACAGCTTCCTAATAATGTCATTAAATATGCTTATTTTAAAAGCACATTGAGTTCTAGTTCTGAAGGGATATTTCTTAGTCCTTGCCATAACGTCATGCAAATTGCAAACTTTTTCTTTCATCTCGACTGAGGCTTAATTGACAAATAAAATTGTAAATATTTGTACAATTTGAAGTGTACAGTGTCAATTGATAAGTGTATACGTTTCTAAAGGATTCCTTCCATTGAGTTAATTTACACATCCATCACCTCACAGATTTCACCTCTCCTTTCCTTTTTTGGTGAGAGCATTCAAGTTCTCCTCGTCCTAGCAACTTTCAGTTATGTGTGCTGTGTGCCCAGTCGTGTCCGACTCTTTGTGGAGGCAGTGACTTTAGCCCACCAGGCTCCTCTGTCCATGGAATTTTCCAGGCAAGAATGCTGGAGTGGGGTGCCATTTCCTATTCCAGAGGATCTTCCCCATCCAGGGATCGAACCAGTGTCTCCTGCACTGGCAGGCGGATTCTTTACCACTGCAACACCTGGGAGGCCCCAACTTTCATTTAGACAGTAACACAATACAGTATTACCTCCTACAGTCAGTGTGTTAGCCTTTAGATACTCAGGTCTTATTCATCTTATAACTGACAGTTTGTCGGTCCCAGATTTAAGTGAGGATGTCGGGGTTTTGAAGGAAAAGAAAGAAAAGTCAGTCATTTTGCCTACTCTGTGCAATTATATGAAATTAGCGATCTAGGTGTCTCCAGCTATCACTGCGATTGCATGTGTTTCCAATTTAGCTTTTCTGTGCACATGGTTGGGGTTAATGGCTTTGTTCTGTGTAGGAATTTATCAAAAGTAATGACAGATAGGAGGTGACATGAGGACGGTAGATTCCTGCAGCTCTTGTCCTCTTTCTCCAGAGCTGAGACTGTCAGCCTGGGGAAGAGGTTGAAGAACAAGGTAGTTTTGCATAAGATCCCAAATAGGAACTTGGGAGATCTCTACCTTTACTGTCTCTCTCTCTCTCACCCTCCTTTGTAGATATATTTAATGTAGATAGAATTCATTGAACAATGAAAAGCTATATGCAAAGATACCATCTACACAGCTTCCTAATAATGTCATTAAATATGCTTATTTTAAAAGCACATTGAGTTCTAGTTCTGAAGGGATATTTCTTAGTCCTTGCCATAACGTCATGCAAATTGCAAACTTTTTCTTTCATCTCGACTGAGGCTTAATTGACAAATAAAATTGTAAATATTTGTACAATTTGAAGTGTACAGTGTCAATTGATAAGTGTATACGTTTCTAAAGGATTCCTTCCATTGAGTTAATTTACACATCCATCACCTCACAGATTTCACCTCTCCTTTCCTTTTTTGGTGAGAGCATTCAAGTTCTCCTCGTCCTAGCAACTTTCAGTTATGTGTGCTGTGTGCCCAGTCGTGTCCGACTCTTTGTGGAGGCAGTGACTTTAGCCCACCAGGCTCCTCTGTCCATGGAATTTTCCAGGCAAGAATGCTGGAGTGGGGTGCCATTTCCTATTCCAGAGGATCTTCCCCATCCAGGGATCGAACCAGTGTCTCCTGCACTGGCAGGCGGATTCTTTACCACTGCAACACCTGGGAGGCCCCAACTTTCATTTAGACAGTAACACAATACAGTATTACCTCCTACAGTCAGTGTGTTAGCCTTTAGATACTCAGGTCTTATTCATCTTATAACTGACAGTTTGTAACTTTTTATCAATCTTTCCATATTTTCCTCAACCCCTAGCCCCTGACAACCACTACTTTCTGTTCCTATGAGTTCAACTTTTTTTTTTTTTCCTTTCGGTAGATACCATGCACAAAATCTAAAAATGCTATTGGAATTTTTCTTAAATTTGTAGATTGCTTTAGGTAATAGTGTGGAAGTTTTAACAATACTCCCGTTAATTTCGGGCTTCCCTGGTGGCTTAGACGGTAAAGAATCTGCCTGCACTGCAGGAGACCCAGGTTCCATCCCTGGGTTAGGAAGATCTGCTGGAGAAGGGAATGGCTACCCACTACAGTTTTCTTTACCGCTAGCACCACCTGGGAAGCCCTGACCCACTCCAGTTTTCTTGCCTGGAAAATTCCATGGGCAGAGGATCCTGGGGGGCTGTAGTCCATGGGGTCACAAAGAGTCAGACACGATTGAGAGACTAACACATTGCCTTAGAGTATATTGACTTTATGTATTTGTTTTTTTTATATTATGAAAGTATAAAAGTATGAAAGTATGCTTTCCTCTGACTAATTAGTGTCCTTCAGTTTCTACTTAAAGAGCTCCTTTGAACATTGTTTTTGGTAGTGCTGGTCTAGTGGTGATAAACTGCTTTAGCTATTTTTGTGTGTGAAAACTCTTTTATCTCTCCTTCTTGGAGAAGAGAAAACTACATGGGGTAGAAGGAGAGCTTGCCGAGTGATGTAATGCTGGCCATGTTGTGATGTGAAGAAGTGCAATGCCGCTTTCCCAGGAAGAGGATAATGCAGGACAGAACACTAACATACAACTTGAAATGTTTGTGTTGCCAGAGTGTAAGCTCTGCACCTCCATTCAGTCAAGTCTGTTTTCAATCCAGAGCTTCTCTGATGGTCCTGTGGTCAAGAATCCACCTGCAATGCAGGAGATGTAGGTTCGATTTCTGGGTCAGAAAGATCCCCTGGAGAAGGAAATGGCTACCCAATTCCAGTATTCTTGCCTGGCAAATCCCGTGGACAGAGGAGCTTGGTGGACTACAGTCCATGGATTGGCAAAGAGTCAGACATGACTTAGCAACTAAACAACAGCAACAACAATTTTTAATTCATATTTTAAAATTTGACTTGTTGAGAAAGTTAAAGAAAGAGCCACATTTATATTAAAATGCAGAATATGGAAATGTGCACAAATGGACAATGGCAGACTAAGTTAACCCTGAGACTGTATGTGTGTGTGTGCTTACTAAGTTGCTTCAGTCACATCTGACTCTTTGTGACCCCATGGGCTGTTGCCTGTTAGGCTCCTCTGTCTATGAGAATTCTCCAGGTAAGAATACTGGATGGCTTCCCTGGTGGTCCAGTGGGTAAGGACACCACCCTGCAGTGCAAGGGGCACCAGTTCAATCCCTGGCCCGGGAAGATCCAAGGTGCTGCAGAACGGCTGGACTGGTGTGCCCAATTACGAGCCAGCACTCTGAAGCGCATGCGCCAAGAGCCAGTGCTCTTCACAGAGAGGCCACTGCAATGAGAGGCCCACACAGGACAAAGAATAAGGATGGATGAAAATAAAAAAACAAAAGAGGCCAAAAATTAAAACAACAAAAAAAGGAGGGAACAAATAAAAATACACAAGATCAGTAAAAAAAAAAAAAAAAAGAGATTACTGGAGTGGGTTGCCATGTCCTCCTCCAGGGCATCATCTCGACCCAAGGAACAAAACCACGTCTCTTACATGGAAGGTTCTTTACCACTAGCAGTACCTGAGAAGCCCTGAGACTATATATCAGAAGGGAATCTGCAGAAATCTTGGGAGAGGTCCTCAGACTTTCCAGGAAGTCAAAAATGATAATACAAATATGATCTAGATTCTAAAGGGATTAGATGCTGCTGCTGATACCTGAGTTAGAGAGGTAGGTTTTCTCAGTGTCCATTTCATTATCTGTTTATACTCACCAGATTGTAGAAGTGTAGTCAAATCTATTCATGATGTTTCCTAACTTAACTATTCATCACAAAAGCAAGTGTCTCAGTGTTTAAGTATGGCTACGAAAACTCCTCACTGCTTCTTTAATTTTATATGATTTTGCTTATCCTGTGAAGTGTGTCTCCAATTGTGCCACAGTTTAAATAAGCATTAGAAAAAATAACCCAGTGTTCACATGTTAGATAAAAGGTAGCTAATGGATTGGCAATGGAATCTCAATATAGAACATATTGTGGTGGGCAGGAGGTCAGTCAAGATGGTGATATAGGGGCTCCTGAACTCCTCCCTTAACAGCTGTGTTATTATCGTGCAGTCGCTAAGTTGTGTCTGACTCCTCGTGACCCCATGGACTGCAGCGCGCCCGTTTTGGAAGGCTTAGCCAAAGATATTTGGGGATTCTGGACTTCTCCCACTCTCCCTTCCCAGTCCTTACTTCTCTCTCTCCTTGCCCATGTGACTGGATTTCTAGAAGAGAAAGCATTGTCTAAGCTGATCTTCTCATCTGGTTGTGAACAACAAATAAAATTTAGTGAGAACAATTGACCTTAGCAGTGAAAGGAGTCAGTGTCCTTGAGGAGGTGCGGGGACTGTGTATACAGCGCCCCCTGGTGATCTGACACTGGCTTTTCAGCTTGGCAAGAGAATCTCCCAAGACAGATGAAGCATTCAGTTTCCAGGTATGCTTTTTGAGATTGGATCAGTCCCGTCAAGAAAATCGCCTTGGGAACTCCTTTTCAGAGGAAAAATTTCCAGAATCTCCCCTCTAACCTAGAATTTTTCTTTTTCATTACTTCCACATATAATTATCAAGTTGTTTTCTATTAGCATGTTTCAGTGATAATGACTGAATTTGGCTACAAATGAAGTGAAAGTTATGCTTTCAGGTGTGCAGTATTGAGAAAGTACATATTACACAGATGGGATACAATTAAAAACATAGAGTCATATGTGTTGACATGTCAAGATAAGTAGCCTAAAGTAAGTTATTTATATTCTGGGCCCACAAAAATTAGTGATTATCAGAAAGCCTTTTACATTATGCATTTGTTTAATCCAAAGCCATCTTTTCCTGGGACTTCCCAGGTGGGTCAGTGATAAACACTCTGCCTGCCAATGCAGGAGATTTGACCTGGGTCTAGATGATAGACTTATCCTTTTCGGTGCAAGTAGTCGAAAACTCCTCACTGCTTCTTTAATTTTATATGATTTTGCTTATCCTGTGAAGTGTGTCTCCAATTGTGCCACAGTTTAAATAAGCATTAGAAAAAATAACCCAGTGTTCACATGTTAGATAAAAGGTAGCTAATGGATTGGCAATGGAATCTCAATATAGAACATATTGTGGTGGGCAGGAGGTCAGTCAAGATGGTGATATAGGGGCTCCT
Organism: Tragulus kanchil; assembly: GCA_022376925.1. Taxonomy (NCBI): domain Eukaryota; kingdom Metazoa; phylum Chordata; class Mammalia; order Artiodactyla; family Tragulidae; genus Tragulus; species Tragulus kanchil. Next base: position 271,948,353 of record JAIOJX010000004.1, on the reverse strand, counting down.
GAACTCCTCCCTTAACAGCTGTGTTATTATCGTGCAGTCGCTAAGTTGTGTCTGACTCCTCGTGACCCCATGGACTGCAGCGCGCCCGTTTTGGAAGGCTTAGCCAAAGATATTTGGGGATTCTGGACTTCTCCCACTCTCCCTTCCCAGTCCTTACTTCTCTCTCTCCTTGCCCATGTGACTGGATTTCTAGAAGAGAAAGCATTGTCTAAGCTGATCTTCTCATCTGGTTGTGAACAACAAATAAAATTTAGTGAGAACAATTGACCTTAGCAGTGAAAGGAGTCAGTGTCCTTGAGGAGGTGCGGGGACTGTGTATACAGCGCCCCCTGGTGATCTGACACTGGCTTTTCAGCTTGGCAAGAGAATCTCCCAAGACAGATGAAGCATTCAGTTTCCAGGTATGCTTTTTGAGATTGGATCAGTCCCGTCAAGAAAATCGCCTTGGGAACTCCTTTTCAGAGGAAAAATTTCCAGAATCTCCCCTCTAACCTAGAATTTTTCTTTTTCATTACTTCCACATATAATTATCAAGTTGTTTTCTATTAGCATGTTTCAGTGATAATGACTGAATTTGGCTACAAATGAAGTGAAAGTTATGCTTTCAGGTGTGCAGTATTGAGAAAGTACATATTACACAGATGGGATACAATTAAAAACATAGAGTCATATGTGTTGACATGTCAAGATAAGTAGCCTAAAGTAAGTTATTTATATTCTGGGCCCACAAAAATTAGTGATTATCAGAAAGCCTTTTACATTATGCATTTGTTTAATCCTATGCCATCTTTTTCCTGGGACTTCCCAGGTGGGTCAGTGATAAACACTCTGCCTGCCAATGCAGGAGATGCGGGTTTGATCCCTGGGTGGGGAGATACCTGGAGGAGGAGATGGCAACCCACTGTAGAATTCTTTTTTTTTTTTCAGTGTGAGATGTTATCTTTTATTTATTTATTTTTTGCACTTTTATTTTACTTTTAACTTTTACAGAGTTTTGTTGTTTACAGATATGTATGTTCTCAGATTAGTCACATGTATATCCCGTGCCTGGAGAATCCTGTGGACAGAGGAGCCTGGTGGGCTATAGCCATGGGACTGCAAAGAGTTGACCATGACTAAGCGACTGAATACACACACCCATCTTGTTCTAGAAAGAATTCAAGACTATAAACATTCCCTCTGTGTGTGTGTGCTCAGTAGCTTAGTTATATCTGACTCTTTGTGACCCCATGGACAGTAGCCTGTCAGGCTCTCATTCCATGGCATTTCCCAGGCAAGAATACTGGAGGGGGTTGCCATTGACTCTTCCAGGGGATCTTCCTGACTCAAGGATTGAACCCACATCTTTGGTGTCTCCTGCATGGGCAGGCAAATGCTTTACGGCAGACGCACCTGGGAAGCCCGTGTACATACCTTACAATGAGGTAAAGAGAAAGTTAAGGTAACCAGGGCATCTGGAGAAATAAAGTGAAGCATTCAAATGAGAACAAAAGGGGTTTGGTAATTAGAAATAGGTGTTTAGAATAAGGTACCTTCAACAGTAGGGAATACCCCTTCCCTGAGACTGCTCAGTGATGTCCAGGTGATATTCGCTGGGAATTCTTTGAGGAACTGGAGGGTGGGCTAAGACTTAAGCCACACGATTCCTTTTTGGCCCCAATGCATGCATGAAGCATTTACTGAGAGATTACTATGCGTGTCTCACTGTTACCCCTTTAATTGGAACGCTACAAAATAGCTTTAAGACTGACTTCTTGCCCTTGAGAGGTTTATAACTTTACCCTTGAAAAGAAGACTAACATGCTGGGTTGCCGTGCCCTCCTCCAGAGGGTCTTCCTTTTTGTTTCGTTTCAGAAGAGAGGGAAAGTGAATATATTTCTGCCAGTTTTGAAATTAGTGTTTTACAAGTCATATTTTTCCACAGAGCCCACTTGAATGACCTTGAAAACATTGTGCCGTTTCTTGGTATTGGCCTTCTGTATTCCTTGAGTGATCCAGACCTCTCCACAGCCCTCCTGCACTTCAGACTCTTTGTTGGAGCCCGAATCTTCCACACAATTGCATATCTGACACCCCTTCCCCAGCCAAGTCGTGCTTTGGGTTTTGTCCTTGGCTATGGAGTCACACTCTCAATGGCGTACAGATTGCTGAAGAGTAAGTTGTACCTGTAAGGAGGATCATACAACTAATCATCCACTAATTTTTCTAAGAATTCTGTACTTGCAATTTATAACGAATACTTTTTAAGATTTTGAGTGGGAGGAGCAGAGAAATTAAGATAGAGAAAACCTAGTCTGAATATCAGTGCCACCAATATCCTTTATTCTTATTTTCTATCAGCACAAAAAATTTAACATAATTTTTAGTTCTTTTGTCTTATTATTAAAGTACTTTGCTGTAAATTTTGATCATAATTTGTAACATTCATTCAACATTTCATATTTTTAATCTTTAAAAAGAGCAAGTCCATATATGTTAAATCTGTATTTCAATATTGATGAAATGGGTGTATGAAATAAAGCATTTAAAGGAGAATTTCATTTGATTTTTTTTTTCCAAAATATATTCAAAAGTTTTAAACCTATAGGAAAATAGAAAAGTTATACCATGAACTTTAATATATCTTACCTAGATTTACCAGTTGTTAACATTTCCCCATATTTACTTTAGCTCTATCATGCAATGTTTGTCTGAACAATTTGAAAGTTGTCGTTTAGTCGCGAAGTCACGTCTGAGTCTTTGCAATCCTATGTACTGAAGCATGCCAGGCTTCCCTGTCCTCCACTGTCTCTTGGGGTTTGCTCAAACTTGTGTCCATTGAATTGGTGATGCCATTCAGCCATTTTGAAAGTAAGTTGCAGATATCATACATTTAAGACACTTTTTTAAAAAATTCTTTATTTTAAAGGTTTTACAGAGTTTTGTTGTTCACCGACATGTATGTTCCCAGAACAGTCATATGCATATCCCTGGTACCCTCCCCCAACCCAGGTGCCCCCATCCCCCCCCCCCCGACCATCCCCCCAAGCCACTGTAAGCACCCCCTTATTGGCCTTCTGTATTCCTTGAGTGATCCAGACCTCTCCACAGCCCTCCTGCACTTCAGACTCTTTGTTGGAGCCCGAATCTTCCACACAATTGCATATCTGACACCCCTTCCCCAGCCAAGTCGTGCTTTGGGTTTTGTCCTTGGCTATGGAGTCACACTCTCAATGGCGTACAGATTGCTGAAGAGTAAGTTGTACCTGTAAGGAGGATCATACAACTAATCATCCACTAATTTTTCTAAGAATTCTGTACTTGCAATTTATAACGAATACTTTTTAAGATTTTGAGTGGGAGGGGAGCAGAGAAATTAAGATAGAGAAAACCTAGTCTGAATATCAGTGCCACCAATATCCTTTATTCTTATTTTCTATCAGCACAAAAAATTTAACATAATTTTTAGTTCTTTTGTCTTATTATTAAAGTACTTTGCTGTAAATTTTGATCATAATTTGTAACATTCATTCAACATTTCATATTTTTAATCTTTAAAAAGAGCAAGTCCATATATGTTAAATCTGTATTTCAATATTGATGAAATGGGTGTATGAAATAAAGCATTTAAAGGAGAATTTCATTTGTTTTTTTTTTTCCAAAATATATTCAAAAGTTTTAAACCTATAGGAAAATAGAAAAGTTATACCATGAACTTTAATATATCTTACCTAGATTTACCAGTTGTTAACATTTCCCCATATTTACTTTAGCTCTATCATGCAATGTTTGTCTGAACAATTTGAAAGTTGTCGTTTAGTCGCGAAGTCACGTCTGAGTCTTTGCAATCCTATGTACTGAAGCATGCCAGGCTTCCCTGTCCTCCACTGTCTCTTGGGGTTTGCTCAAACTTGTGTCCATTGAATTGGTGATGCCATTCAGCCATTTTGAAAGTAAGTTGCAGATATCATACATTTAAGACACTTTTTTAAAAAATTCTTTATTTTAAAGGTTTTACAGAGTTTTGTTGTTCACCGACATGTATGTTCCCAGAACAGTCATATGCATATCCCTGGTACCCTCCCCCAACCCAGGTGCCCCCATCCCACCCCTCCGGACCATCACCCCAAGCCATTGTAAGCACTCCTATTCCCTTAGCACAATGATAATAGCTATTTTTTCCACACATGACAGTATAGGTTTCCATTTTACTCCCCATGCCTCCCACCCACTGTTCCTTCCCCACAATGTCCATATGTCTATTCTCTGTCTGTTTTTCCATGAGTTCACTGCATGTGCTATCATGACCATCCTACTAGATTCCATATATATGTGTTGGTAAACTGTATTTGTCTTTCTCTTTTTGACTTCACTTTTTATGATAGGTTCTAGCTCCAGCCACCTCATTAGGACTGAGTCTTCTGCATTTATTTTAACAGCTGAGTAGTATTCCATTGTATATATGTACCAGAGCTTCTGTATCCATTCATTCGTCGATGGACATCTAGGCTGCTTCCATGTTCTGGCTATTGTATAGAGAGCTGCAATGAACATTGGGGTACAGGTACTTCTTTCAGTTTTGATTTCATCAGGATATAAGCCTAATAGTGGGATTGCTGGATCATAGGGTGCTTCTATTTTTACTTTTTTAAAGAATCTCCATCCTGTCTTCCATAGAGGCTGTATCAATTGACATTCCCACCAGCAATGCAAGAGGGTTCCCTTTTCTCTGCACCCTCTCCAGCATTTATTGTCTGCAGATTTTTTGTAGATGGCCATTCTGACGGGTGTGAGGTGATATCTCATTGTAGTTTTAATTTGCATTTCTCTAATAATAAGCGAGGTTGAACATTGTTTCATGTGCTTTTGGGCCATCTGTATGTCCTCTTTGGAGAGGTGTCCCTTTAGATCTTTTTCCCATTTTTTGATTGGGTTCATTTAAGACACTTTGCTCCTAAATACTTCAACATGTATCTCCTGTGTACAACAGTCTCCAAATAACCATGCTGTTATATCAAAGAAATAGTATAGAGGAACCTACCAAAGGTGGTATAGAAGAATCTATTTGCAGGGCAGGACTAGAGCTGCAGATGTCGATGATGGACATAAAAATTCTTAATTTTAAAAGTTTTACAGAGTTTTGTTGTTCACTAACATGTATGTTCCCAGATCAGTCATATGCATATCCCTGGTACCACCCCTCCAAAGTCCCCCCATCCCATCCCTCGGGACCATCACCCCAAGCCATTGTAAGCACTCCTATTCCCTTAGCACAATGATAATAGCTATTTTTTCCACACATGACAGTATAGGTTTCCATTTTACTCCCCATGCCTCCCACCCACTGTTCCTTCCCCACAATGTCCATATGTCTATTCTCTGTCTGTTTTTCCATGAGTTCACTGCATGTGCTATCATGACCATCCTACTAGATTCCATATATATGTGTTGGTAAACTGTATTTGTCTTTCTCTTTTTGACTTCACTTTTTATGATAGGTTCTAGCTCCAGCCACCTCATTAGGACTGAGTCTTCTGCATTTATTTTAACAGCTGAGTAGTATTCCATTGTATATATGTACCAGAGCTTCTGTATCCATTCATTCGTCGATGGACATCTAGGCTGCTTCCATGTTCTGGCTATTGTATAGAGAGCTGCAATGAACATTGGGGTACAGGTACTTCTTTCAGTTTTGATTTCATCAGGATATAAGCCTAATAGTGGGATTGCTGGATCATAGGGTGCTTCTATTTTTACTTTTTTAAAGAATCTCCATCCTGTCTTCCATAGAGGCTGTATCAATTGACATTCCCACCAGCAATGCAAGAGGGTTCCCTTTTCTCTGCACCCTCTCCAGCATTTATTGTCTGCAGATTTTTTGTAGATGGCCATTCTGACGGGTGTGAGGTGATATCTCATTGTAGTTTTAATTTGCATTTCTCTAATAATAAGCGAGGTTGAACATTGTTTCATGTGCTTTTGGGCCATCTGTATGTCCTCTTTGGAGAGGTGTCCCTTTAGATCTTTTTCCCATTTTTTGATTGGGTTCATTTAAGACACTTTGCTCCTAAATACTTCAACATGTATCTCCTGTGTACAACAGTCTCCAAATAACCATGCTGTTATATCAAAGAAATAGTATAGAGGAACCTACCAAAGGTGGTATAGAAGAATCTATTTGCAGGGCAGGACTAGAGCTGCAGATGTCGATGATGGACATGTGGACCCAGGGGAATGGAGGAGGTGGGACGAATCGAGAGGTTAGGATTGACCTACATACACTACCGTGTGTGAAATAGGTGACCAGTGGGAAGGTGCCATCCAGCACAGGGAACTCAACCGGGTGCTCTGTGAGGACCTAGAGGGGAGGGATGGGGATGGGACGGAGGGGATATATGTCTACATACAGCTGACTCACTTCTTTGAATAGCAGAAGCTAATGCAACAGTTTAAAGCAATTATACTCCAATTATAAAAAAGAAATATTAAAGTAATGCAATAGTATTATCTAACATATATAACTCATATTTAAAGTTTCCCGGGCTTCCACTGGTGGTCCAGTGAGTAAAGACACCACCTTGCAGTGCAAGGGGCGCCGGTTTGATCCCTGGCCTGGGAAGATCCCACGTGCCGCGGAACGGCTGGACCAATGTGTCCAGTTACCCAGCCGGAGCTCTGGCATGCGTTTGCCCAGAGCTGGTGCTCTGCGACGACAGAGGCCGCCGCGATGGGAGGCCCACAGGAGTCAAAGAACAAAGACAGATGAAAATGGAGAAATGAAAGACCAGTGGAAGTGACCCGCCCATCCCCCTCCCTCCCCACCCCAGCCTCCAAAAAAGATAAGTAAAAATAAAATTAAAAAAATAAATAAAGTTTCCTAATTTTTCCCTTCATGACCATAACTACTTTTGCCAATGCAAAAAAGGGATTCCTTTCTGCACCCTCTCCAGCATTTATTGTCTGCAGATTTTTTGTAGATGGCCATTCTGACGGGTGTGAGGTGATATCTCATTGTAGTTTTAATTTGCATTTCTCTAATAATAAGCGAGGTTGAACATTGTTTCATGTGCTTTTGGGCCATCTGTATGTCCTCTTTGGAGAGGTGTCCCTTTAGATCTTTTTCCCATTTTTTGATTGGGTTCATTTAAGACACTTTGCTCCTAAATACTTCAACATGTATCTCCTGTGTACAACAGTCTCCAAATAACCATGCTGTTATATCAAAGAAATAGTATAGAGGAACCTACCAAAGGTGGTATAGAAGAATCTATTTGCAGGGCAGGACTAGAGCTGCAGATGTCGATGATGGACATGTGGACCCAGGGGAATGGAGGAGGTGGGACGAATCGAGAGGTTAGGATTGACCTACATACACTACCGTGTGTGAAATAGGTGACCAGTGGGAAGGTGCCATCCAGCACAGGGAACTCAACCGGGTGCTCTGTGAGGACCTAGAGGGGAGGGATGGGGATGGGACGGAGGGGATATATGTCTACATACAGCTGACTCACTTCTTTGAATAGCAGAAGCTAATGCAACAGTTTAAAGCAATTATACTCCAATTATAAAAAAGAAATATTAAAGTAATGCAATAGTATTATCTAACATATATAACTCATATTTAAAGTTTCCCGGGCTTCCACTGGTGGTCCAGTGAGTAAAGACACCACCTTGCAGTGCAAGGGGCGCCGGTTTGATCCCTGGCCTGGGAAGATCCCACGTGCCGCGGAACGGCTGGACCAATGTGTCCAGTTACCCAGCCGGAGCTCTGGCATGCGTTTGCCCAGAGCTGGTGCTCTGCGACGACAGAGGCCGCCGCGATGGGAGGCCCACAGGAGTCAAAGAACAAAGACAGATGAAAATGGAGAAATGAAAGACCAGTGGAAGTGACCCGCCCATCCCCCTCCCTCCCCACCCCAGCCTCCAAAAAAGATAAGTAAAAATAAAATTAAAAAAAAATAAAAATAAAGTTTCCCTAATTTTTCCCTTCATGACCTTTATAACTACTTTTGATCTAGGAATGAAAGAAGGACCTCATACTGCCTTTTGTTATAATTTCTGTTTAGTTTTGAATAAAATGGATGTTTTTTTTTTTTTGTCTTTTATGGCACCGGCATTTTTTGATGAGTTTGAGGTTGGTTGTTTTACAGAAGGATCCTTAATCTGATTTGATTTCATCTATTATTTTCTCAGTCTGTATTATTTAGGACATGTGCCCTGTGGTTATTTCATGTAGTGTCACATGGACTAGAATCTCATTAGCAGGTAAGAACATCTACCGCTAAGATGTACTTATTTGGCTTGGACATGTTGAAAGATGGTGCTGGGACATCAGAATTTCACATATGTTAAGAGGCTCTCTGGTTTAAAAGACAGAGAGCACTTTATCTAATCAGTGCCAAATGGGTGAGTGCCTCTGTTTCGAATATTTGTTACTCTTTTAGGGTATCGATGTGACTAAGCTCTGAGAGGCAGACTCAACAATGAGACTTGAGTGTAAGTCTAATAGCAAAGAATTCATAGCAGCTCAGTCTTCTAATGGCCTCATGGTCTGGTGATCTTGAATCCCAAGGACCAGTCCATTCTGACCTTGTGGTCAAGCTGCCTTGGAAACTAAATTGTGATCAGAAATAATCTGTTAATTTCTTCTGGGGGAGCATTGTCAAAGGTACCAAAGTTACTCTAGTGCTCTGCACATTGTAATAGGCTTGTGTGGCAAGATAAAGTTTGTGTGGCTTGATGAGCATGGGTTTAGACCAAAGAGAATTGGATGAGTCAGATGTTCAGTGGCATAAAACTAAGGTAATCCGATTACCTTCATCTGTTTCAAGATAAAGATGATGTCATGAGTGGAACTAAAGATACCTGTAGTCCACTGGCTCCAGTACCCTACATTCATCTCCACACTTGGGCCAGTCTTGTGAATGTATTAAAAGACCATGTCTAAAAACATGAGTCCTCACCATTGTGGGCACTTAGGCACAGTCAACATTTATCTTTGTCTTTTTCCTTTTGTCTGTTTCTTGGCTATCTGATCCCTCTTCTAAGTGAAACCATCTTCTCTGCACCATCTTAAAGGACAAAGAGTCTCTCTTGGATCTCTTGACTCATAAAAGAGCAACTTGCCATATCTATGCTTTGTTGGCCTAAATGGTTAATTATCAAAGGCCAAATGTACAACTTCCAATTCCTACTTTTTAGGAGAATCTCAAGAAACATTTACATGGCTTGGTGGTGAAGAATCCACTTGCCAATGCAGAAAACATGAGTTCAATCCCTGGGTCAGGAAGATCCCATGGAGTAGAAAATGGCAGTCTGCTCCAGTATTTTTGCCTGGAGAATCCATATATGAACAGAGGAGCCTGGGGGCTACAATCCATGGTGTTGCAAAGAGTTGGACATGACTGGGCAATGGAACACGCATGCGAGAAACAGCTAAGCATTCAGTGGTTCTAAGGCCAGGCATTTCTCTAGCATTGAGAAGAAGAGCATAGAGATTCTGATGCCCAAACCTTTCAGGTTTCATGTAGAGAGACTCAAGCCTAGGGAGCCCATTATAAGTTCTAGAAACCATTCACCTAAGGGTTCTCCTTTATAAATATGAAAAAAAAAAGTTTTTGAGTTTCATAGTGCTTTACAATGACTCTTCTTGGAGGCAGATGGTGAGAAGTGAGGCAATTTGCCTTGAAAGTCTCTACAATCCATTTAGAAACAGCAGCACAAAAATCCTATGATCATCTCCCCCCTGCCAGCCTGAAATGTCAGCCCTGTGGGAAGCTGATAGGTGTTCCTGCTATCAGCGGAAGCAGCACCTCTACATTTGTATCTTTCAGAGCACTTTATTCACCATACATCCTATGTAAACTGTTGGATTTGACAAGGAGGGGTTGTCAAAGGCAGACTACTGGGAAGGGGCTATGTTGGGTTGAATTTGGCACCAATCTCTCACGCTTGACAGCTCAAGTAAAAGATTGTGGATGAGCTATAGGACCTATGAGCCTCCTCAGTCAGCGAGCGCAGGCCCTAAGTCACATTTAATTCAGAAAGCCCTGACAGCCCTGCATAAAACGGGAGCAGTAAAATGGAGAGAGAGGCACTGCGTGCAAGAGGAGCCATTTAAGTTATTTCTTCTTACTGGAGTTCCAGAAAATAAGAACCAGGATGATCCAGACTGTGCTACATCACAGGGAGATCTGCGCCAGCAATTTAAAGAAAATCATGTAAATTTTAAGCCTGGGTGACGTGATTTCTCATAGCTAAGAGAGGAATTAGTGGAGTCAGACTACCTGAAATTGTTCATCTTTTATCCCAAATTATACACATCTATATAATTTTGTTGTTGTTTAGTGACTCAGTTGTGTCTGACTCTTGAGATCCCATGGACTGTAACCCACCAGGCTCCTCTGTCCTTGGGATTTTCCAGGCAAGAATGCTGGAGAGGGTTACCATTTCTTCCTCCAGGGGATCTTCCCAGCTCAGGGATCAAACCTACCCTGATGTGAGCATCTCCTATGCACATTTGCAGGTGGGTTCTTTACCACTGAGCCACCCGGGAAACCCATCTTTATAGATATTGCTATACAAACAAAACTCTGTAAAATAAATAGAAAATGAAAGGACTGAAGCAGTTTTATATAGTGAATAGAACATTAGCTTTGGAAACACTGCTATTTGAATCTTGGCTCTGACAGATTCTGGCTGCCTGAGATAATGGCCAAACTATTTAACCTCCTTAAATCCCACGTTTAATTGTGAAATGGCACAATTAAGATTCTACCTATGGTATTAATAATCTTTGGCCAAAATAATTCTGCATAACATATCATCCATAACTCACGGGCTTTGCAAATGATTCTGCAGAATTGGACTGATGTTGGCTGGGTTCTGTGAGCTGTAAGTTGGTTCTCCTGGCGGTTAAGTGGTAAAAAAATCTGCCTGCCAATGCAGGAGATGCAGATTCAGTCCCTGGGTCGGGAAGATCCCCTGGAGAAGGAAATGGCAACCCACTCCAGCATTCTTGCCTGAAAAGTCCCATAGACAGAGGACCTTGGTGGATTACAGTCCATGGCGTTGCAAAGAGTCGGACATGACTTAGTGACTAAACAACAAGTAGGCTAAGTGAGTCTTCTGGCTGTGTGTCTTAACTATCTCGTATACCTGAGAATTGGCTGGAATTTGGCACATTCCAAATGATTTCAACCAAGATTACTCAACTTTATTCCATATTCTTATCCTCTAGTATGGGGGTGAGCAAGCCATGGCTCATTGGCCAAATCCAATCCATGGATTGTTTCTATAAATAATAAACATTATTATAAAAATGTCTATACATATGCTTCATTGGAATACCATCGTGCTCATTCATTTCCATATTTTCTGTGGCTACTTTCAGACTACCTGAAATTGTTCATCTTTTATCCCAAATTATACACATCTATATAATTTTGTTGTTGTTTAGTGACTCAGTTGTGTCTGACTCTTGAGATCCCATGGACTGTAACCCACCAGGCTCCTCTGTCCTTGGGATTTTCCAGGCAAGAATGCTGGAGAGGGTTACCATTTCTTCCTCCAGGGGATCTTCCCAGCTCAGGGATCAAACCTACCCTGATGTGAGCATCTCCTATGCACATTTGCAGGTGGGTTCTTTACCACTGAGCCACCCGGGAAACCCATCTTTATAGATATTGCTATACAAACAAAACTCTGTAAAATAAATAGAAAATGAAAGGACTGAAGCAGTTTTATATAGTGAATAGAACATTAGCTTTGGAAACACTGCTATTTGAATCTTGGCTCTGACAGATTCTGGCTGCCTGAGATAATGGCCAAACTATTTAACCTCCTTAAATCCCACGTTTAATTGTGAAATGGCACAATTAAGATTCTACCTATGGTATTAATAATCTTTGGCCAAAATAATTCTGCATAACATATCATCCATAACTCACGGGCTTTGCAAATGATTCTGCAGAATTGGACTGATGTTGGCTGGGTTCTGTGAGCTGTAAGTTGGTTCTCCTGGCGGTTAAGTGGTAAAAGAATCTGCCTGCCAATGCAGGAGATGCAGATTCAGTCCCTGGGTCGGGAAGATCCCCTGGAGAAGGAAATGGCAACCCACTCCAGCATTCTTGCCTGAAAAGTCCCATAGACAGAGGACCTTGGTGGATTACAGTCCATGGCGTTGCAAAGAGTCGGACATGACTTAGTGACTAAACAACAAGTAGGCTAAGTGAGTCTTCTGGCTGTGTGTCTTAACTATCTCGTATACCTGAGAATTGGCTGGAATTTGGCACATTCCAAATGATTTCAACCAAGATTACTCAACTTTATTCCATATTCTTATCCTCTAGTATGGGGGTGAGCAAGCCATGGCTCATTGGCCAAATCCAATCCATGGATTGTTTCTATAAATAATAAACATTATTATAAAAATGTCTATACATATGCTTCATTGGAATACCATCGTGCTCATTCATTTCCATATTTTCTGTGGCTACTTTCATGCCACAATGGCAGCATAGAGTAGTTGAATGGTCACAATAGAGGCCACGGGGCCGACAAAACCAGAAAAATTCACTATCTCGTCTTTTAGGACGCAGAGTTAACTTATTCATGAGAAAGAGTGCAAAGTCATGTGGCCCACGGACCTGGATGCTTGAAGAGATGAGGGATTTAGGCTGCTTGTGCAGCCAATCTACCACACCTGCCCACTTTAGATATTATTATGAGGTTCAAGTCAGACATATAAAGCATCTTATAAATTCTATAAAACTGTGATTAAAACAGCATTCATTCTAATGTGTCACAGTGTTATCATATTAGCAGTTATAACCTGTTATATACTCGGTGTGATAGGAATAGTTAAAACTAACTATGTGGTATGTGAACTTGGCCTTCTCACTCTCATCTGCAATGTGCTGCCTTGAGGGGACAGATGGGCAAGGAACAAATATTTGGATAGCCTTATCGCCTCTATAATCAAGTTGGTTCCCAAACGGTGCCCAGTCTGTTCTCTTGAAATTATCATCTGCACCCTGCTCCCAAGCAAGTGTTTCATCAAAATTAATCAAGTCCTGATTGTTGGCGTATTGAGTATAGCAGACATGGCCCAAGTGTAAAATTTTTGTGTTAGTATTTGCTGAAATCATTGTATTTTATCTTTCTCTCGGTTGAATTAATCATGAAAACCTAAGGGCTGTGCTCAGTCCTTGTCTGAGCTACTGCATCTATAACTTGATAGCTAATGGAAAATTTAGTTTTTCTTTATAACTCATCTTTTAGGACAGTACAGTGTTGAGAACCAAGAACTGGTTCTAATGCTAGCTTTGTACTAGCTCACATGAGACACGGGCAAATTACCTCCTCTTGCTCTCTCTATGTCTTCATATTTAAAGTTAAGGGATTAAATTAGAAAAATATTTGAAACAGTCTCTGACTCCAGAAATCCTATTTGTTCTGAAGGCAGGAGTTGGCCTCCGCTTTTTCCAGTGATAAAGGATGAATAGAAAGATGTGGGAATAATTATGGGAGGAAGCTTGTAGCCTCTATTAATGAGGTCAAGGCTAAATTTTTGTGTTAAGTAGCATTTTGTGGTTTAGAGTCTTAGGATAATAATCTTTAAATTAATTTTCTCTGAATCACATTTCGATGCCACCAGAACCAAAGGGCTGTGTGTTAATTTTCCAAAGTAAACAAATGCACCAAGTTACCCCCCACTGTAAGATTTCCTTCTATTAATTTTTTCCACATATTAAATGTGCTACCACTTAAGTGGAACAAATAGAATGCAAGAAGGAAGTGAAGTAGGGTTTCTCGGTTTTTTCCTCCTGGGCTCCCAGAATATTGACTCTAAGAGTTCATTTCCACTTAGTCAAAATATTTATACGTAAAATAGATATTTTGTGTATTTTACTTATTGTTTCATGAAAGAAATATTTACCAAGGGCCTCCTATCTGTCAGGTGCTGTCCTAGGCATTTGATATACATCAATGACTAGACACACAGAGAGTTCCCTGTCTGGTGGGAATTCTTGGAGGTTCTTTAAAAAACTAAAAATACTGGGGACTTCTCTGGTGGTCCAGTGGGTAGGGACACCGCCCTGCAGTGCAAGGGGTGCCGGTTCAATCCCTGGCCTGGGAAGATCCCGCGTGCCACAGAGCAGTTGGACCGATGTGTGCAACTACTGAGCCAGCACTTGGCAGTGCATGTGCCCAGAGCCAGTGCTCTGCAACAAGAGAGGCCACTGTGATGGGAGGCCCACACAGTCCAAAGAACAAAGATGGAAATAAATGAAAGACCAATAGAAGTGACCCCCCCCCAAAAAAACCCTGAAAATACCATATGATCCAACAATCCCACTCCTGGACATATATCTGGAGAAAACCATAGTTTGAAAAGATACATGCACCCAGTGTTTGCTGCAGCATTATTTACAGCAGCCAAGATAGAAAGGCAACCTAAATGTCCATCAACAGAGTAATGGATAAGGAAGATGAGATATGTACATACAGTGGGATATTACTCAGGGACAAAGGAAGAACGAAAAACACCATTTGAAACAACATGGATCCTATTTGTTCTGAAGGCAGGAGTTGGCCTCCGCTTTTTCCAGTGATAAAGGATGAATAGAAAGATGTGGGAATAATTATGGGAGGAAGCTTGTAGCCTCTATTAATGAGGTCAAGGCTAAATTTTTGTGTTAAGTAGCATTTTGTGGTTTAGAGTCTTAGGATAATAATCTTTAAATTAATTTTCTCTGAATCACATTTCGATGCCACCAGAACCAAAGGGCTGTGTGTTAATTTTCCAAAGTAAACAAATGCACCAAGTTACCCCCCACTGTAAGATTTCCTTCTATTAATTTTTTCCACATATTAAATGTGCTACCACTTAAGTGGAACAAATAGAATGCAAGAAGGAAGTGAAGTAGGGTTTCTCGGTTTTCCTCCTGGGCTCCCAGAATATTGACTCTAAGAGTTCATTTCCACTTAGTCAAAATATTTATACGTAAAATAGATATTTTGTGTATTTTACTTATTGTTTCATGAAAGAAATATTTACCAAGGGCCTCCTATCTGTCAGGTGCTGTCCTAGGCATTTGATATACATCAATGACTAGACACACAGAGAGTTCCCTGTCTGGTGGGAATTCTTGGAGGTTCTTTAAAAAACTAAAAATACTGGGGACTTCTCTGGTGGTCCAGTGGGTAGGGACACCGCCCTGCAGTGCAAGGGGTGCCGGTTCAATCCCTGGCCTGGGAAGATCCCGCGTGCCACAGAGCAGTTGGACCGATGTGTGCAACTACTGAGCCAGCACTTGGCAGTGCATGTGCCCAGAGCCAGTGCTCTGCAACAAGAGAGGCCACTGTGATGGGAGGCCCACACAGTCCAAAGAACAAAGATGGAAATAAATGAAAGACCAATAGAAGTGACCCCCCCCCAAAAAAACCCTGAAAATACCATATGATCCAACAATCCCACTCCTGGACATATATCTGGAGAAAACCATAGTTTGAAAAGATACATGCACCCAGTGTTTGCTGCAGCATTATTTACAGCAGCCAAGATAGAAAGGCAACCTAAATGTCCATCAACAGAGTAATGGATAAGGAAGATGAGATATGTACATACAGTGGGATATTACTCAGGGACAAAGGAAGAACGAAAAACACCATTTGAAACAACATGGATGGACCTAGAGATGATCGTACTAAGTAAATCAGAGAAAAACAGATATCATATGATAGCACTTACATGTGGAATCTAAAAAAATTGTACAAATGTAGTTATTTATAAAACAGAAGCAAATTCACAGGCTTTGAAAAAAAAAAAAAAACTTATGGTTACCAAAGGGGAAAAGTTGGGGGAGAGAAAAATTAGGAGTTTTGAATGAACATTCATTCACTGCTATATATAAAATAGACAGTCAACAAGAACCTACTGTATAGCACAGGGAACTGTACTCAGTACTCTGTAATAGTCTGTATGGTAAAAGACTGAAAAAGAATGGATATATGTATATGTAGAACCGAATCACTTTAGGTATACTTGAAGCTAACACAAGGTTATAAATCATACATAGGTGGCACTAATGATAAAGAACCTGCATGCCAATTCAGGGAGCATAAGAAATGTAGGTTCGATCCCTGGGGCAGGAAGATCCTCTGGAGGGGGGCATGGCAACCCCCTCCAGTATTCTTGCCTGGAGAATTCCATGGATAGAGGAAGCTGACAGGCTATAGTCCGTAGGGTTACACAGAGTCAGACATGACGGAAGCAACTTAGCATGCACGAATGCTATGGAGTAGAACTTGTTATTTATCCATTCTATTTATAATAGTTTGCATCTGTTAATCCCAAACTCTCAGTCCTTCCCTCCCTTCCCCACTTCCCCTTGGCAACTACAAATCTGTTCTCTATGTCTATAAGTCTGTTTTTATTTTATAGATATACTCATTCATATATTTTAGATACCACATAAGTGGAATAAGGGATAACATACAAGTGGTATCTTATATGAGATATTCTCTGAGATCAGTGCTCTTGATATTACTGTGGTGGGTACTGAAGTTTTAAAGCCCTTTTGACTGGAAAAGTCTCCTTTTGCTTGTAGTAGATATAGACAAATTATGACACTTCCAATGTAATTCCATTACATCACTCATTTCTCAGAAATGGTAGTTAAAATCATTAATGTTTAATCACTTCATACCCAGTGCCAAGTAATTTACACTAACAGAGAGCAGAATAAGCTATGGCCAAATGAGACTGAACGGAAAACTCAGAAACAGCTGATGAGGTCTAATTTAACATCTTTGTTTTTTTCCTGGGACATTTCTGCTCATGGTAGTGATTTTATATTGCATACATATAACATAGTCACAGTTATTGCCTTTAGAATTGCTTCTAGTTTCTTTGATGGATTTAAATTTATTACTATTTTATAGAGAACTAGTATGCTGCTTTAGTAGGAAAAGCGTGACGGCTCTGCCACACAAACAAATGTGAAATTTTTGCAATTAAAAAATTACCCCAACTCTTTACCAAAACCAATGACCATTATGAGTTAACATTTTAAAGTATATTTCAAAATAGAAACTAGAAAAGTGACATAGATTTTCATTTTAAGGAGTCTGTTCCCAAAATACATAGATCAAAGATATAAAAGTACTTATGGGACTTCTCTGGTGGCCCAGGGGCAAAGAATCCGCCAGTCAATGTGGAGGTCATGGGTTCAGTTCCTAGTCTGGGAAGATGCCACATGCAGAGGGACAACCACATCTGTGCTCCACAACTACTGAAGCCCGTGTGCTCTAGAGCCTCTGCTCTGCAACAGGAGAAGCTACCATAATGAGAAGCTGTTGAATTGTATCTAGAGAGTAGACCTCATTCCCTACGGTTAGAGAAAGCCCATTCACAGAAACAAAGACCCAGCGCAACCAAAAACCAATCAATCAGTAAATATACATTTTAAAGTTTATTTATTATTATTATTTTTTTATTTTGGGGGGGCAGGGGGGTTGGGGAGGGAGGGAAGCAGGCGGGCTACTTCTATTGGTCTTTCATTTATCTGTTTTCATCCACCTTTGTTCCTTGGCCCACGTGGGCCTCCCATCGCGGTGGCCTCTGTTGTCGCAGAGCACTGGCTCTGGGCGCATGCGCTCCAGAGCTCCGGCTCGGTAATTGGACACATCGGTCCAGCCGCTCCGTGGCACATGGGATCTTCTCAGGCCAGGGATCAAACCGGCCCCCCTTGCACTGCAAGGCGCTGCCCTTACCCACTGGACCACCAGGGAAGCCCTAAATATACATTTTAGAAACTACTTGTGAACAAGCCTATTCCTTGAAGCATCATTTGTAATGGCAAAGGACTGCAAATAATTCAAATACCAATAAAGAATATTGGTATAAAGAGGTATACAGATATAAAGAGAATGAGAAAAATTGTGTGTTACTATCATAGAATAATCTCCAGGACATAAGAAAGTGTATGTGGTGATGAATCAATGAAAAGACAAATCATTAAGTTTAAAAACATATTAATAGGGCTTCCCTGGTGGTCCAGTGGGTAGGGACACCGCCTTGCAGTGCAAGGGGCACCAGTTCGATCCCTGGCCTGGGAAGATCCCATGTGCCACGGAGTGGCTGGACTGATGTGTCCAACTACCCAGCTGGAGCTCTGGAGCTCATGAGCCCAGAGCCAGTGCTCTGCAGCGACAGAGGCCACTGCGATGGGAGGTCCACACAGGCCAAAGAACAAAGATAAATAAATGAAAGATCAATAGAAGTGGCCATATATATATATATATGTATATACACATATATATACATACATATGTATAATATGTGTATATACATATATATATATATATAAATAGTTAAATATAAGGAGAGAGTAGATGGAAGAAAGACAGATAGAAACTATTCTTTAAATCTCCTCTGGATACCTTGTTTTGAAGATGCAATTTTGGAAATGTAAACATTTTACATAGTAAAAAATTAAACATAAAATGGAATTCCTGAACACTGAAAGTGAAAGGAAATCTCAGAGTTATCCTATCGATGGTATAACCTCTCACAGAGAAACTATCCCAGATGACTTTAAGTCATTACAGTTGAATTGTACATCCCCAGCAGAACAAAATAAACTTAAAAAAGGAAAAACTCTTTTCAGTAATGATACAATTGGTGGTGTTTATATTATTCTGAGACCATCGTAAATGTAGTATGGATAAAGCAAATAAATAATTATACTGATGTCACTGAAACCAGGGTTTGGGGCATGGAGAGAGAGAAATATTTATGAAAAGACATAAGAGATGTGGGTTTGATCTCTGGGTCGGGAAGATCACCTGGAGAAAGGCAAGGTAACCCACTCTAGTATTTTTGCCTAGAAAATCCCATGGACAGAGGAACCTTGCAGGCTACAGTCCATGAGGTCACAAAGAATTGGACATGACAGAGCACCTAATGGCAAAGAAAAAACTTGCAAATATTCAATACAATAAAGAATATTGGTATAAAGAGGTATACAGATATAAAGAGAATGAGAAAAATTGTGTGTTACTATCATAGAATAATCTCCAGGACATAAGAAAGTGTATGTGGTGATGAATCAATGAAAAGACAAATCATTAAGTTTAAAAACATATTAATAGGGCTTCCCTGGTGGTCCAGTGGGTAGGGACACCGCCTTGCAGTGCAAGGGGCACCAGTTCGATCCCTGGCCTGGGAAGATCCCATGTGCCACGGAGTGGCTGGACTGATGTGTCCAACTACCCAGCTGGAGCTCTGGAGCTCATGAGCCCAGAGCCAGTGCTCTGCAGCGACAGAGGCCACTGCGATGGGAGGTCCACACAGGCCAAAGAACAAAGATAAATAAATGAAAGATCAATAGAAGTGGCCATATATATATATATATGTATATACACATATATATACATACATATGTATAATATGTGTATATACATATATATATATATATAAATAGTTAAATATAAGGAGAGAGTAGATGGAAGAAAGACAGATAGAAACTATTCTTTAAATCTCCTCTGGATACCTTGTTTTGAAGATGCAATTTTGGAAATGTAAACATTTTACATAGTAAAAAATTAAACATAAAATGGAATTCCTGAACACTGAAAGTGAAAGGAAATCTCAGAGTTATCCTATCGATGGTATAACCTCTCACAGAGAAACTATCCCAGATGACTTTAAGTCATTACAGTTGAATTGTACATCCCCAGCAGAACAAAATAAACTTAAAAAAGGAAAAACTCTTTTCAGTAATGATACAATTGGTGGTGTTTATATTATTCTGAGACCATCGTAAATGTAGTATGGATAAAGCAAATAAATAATTATACTGATGTCACTGAAACCAGGGTTTGGGGCATGGAGAGAGAGAAATATTTATGAAAAGACATAAGAGATGTGGGTTTGATCTCTGGGTCGGGAAGATCACCTGGAGAAAGGCAAGGTAACCCACTCTAGTATTTTTGCCTAGAAAATCCCATGGACAGAGGAACCTTGCAGGCTACAGTCCATGAGGTCACAAAGAATTGGACATGACAGAGCACCTAAACAACAGTAACATAAAAAAGGCAAAAATCATAAGTTATAAACCTTAAATATGTTTCTCATAGTAAAATTTGCTATGATTTTTACCGGCTAATTTAGACCTAACTTAATGTATTTGCACATTTATCAGCCTGTGAAAGAGTCAGCTTTGCACAACAAAAATCTGACAAAACTGTATTTATTTTCACTTCCATCTTTCTATCAAAGGCCGGGAGAGACCTGCATCTTTTAAGGGCTTTGTTTTATCAATCTGGGTGGCCAGCTTTGATTCGGTTTTGTCATCTTGCTGGGGAGCTCACAGGTAAATCTCATTAAGAGTTCCTCTGATGCTAATTTATAGATCAGCAAGTTTGAAGGACTGTTTTTAATGTATTCCGTTTATTTTGGATCTTTGCATCTTTTCTACCTCTCCGGCGTCAGATGTATTTTACCGCCAATGAGAAAGACAGTATTGAAGTAATTGTCCAGAAACTGACAGTATTCTGTCTGTATTTTCTCCTCAGAACCCTTGCCTGAGAATCTATCTATTGCCTTCACTTTGCTTTATTCTGAATGTGCAGACTAGTTAGAGGCACCCTGACAGGTGACTGGGGTGTCCAGCTCCATTTCAGGGACCGGGTCTCATCCTGACCTCTGCTTACCTTCACACACAGCAACTAATTTGCTAGGGTGTGAGATAAACTTCAATGAATGAATCCAAAGTCCCCAAGCAGCTCCGGGTTTAGAGATTTTTGGATTCCTCTGCAGCAGGTTGGCAATTTCCCATTGCCACTAGATGTCCCTGTGTGGCTTTTCTTTTGGACCCTGGAGCTGCACCAGACACATTACCTCTGCTCTGCTGGATGGTGGGGAAGTGCATCACAGTCTCTGAAGAGGCTGTTTATGGTAGACTCTCACCCATGCTGGGCTTCCCTGGTGGCTCAGATGGTAAAAAAATCTGCCTGCAATGTGGGAGATCTGGGTTCGATCCCCGGGTAGGGAAGATCCCCAGAAGAAGAGAATAGCAACCCATTCCAGTATTCACTGAGCTGGGAAGATTCCCCTGGAGGAGGAAACGGCAAACTACTCCAGTATTCTTGCCTGGAGAATTCCATGGGTAGAGGAACCTGGCGGGCTATATAGTCCATGGGGTCACAAAGAGTCAGACATGACTAAAGCAACTTAACACCCCCACATCGTCCAAGCTGAGACCCAATACGCCTTAGCCCTAGAGCACACTCATTCAGGTCTAAGTGCATGGTGAAGCTGGAGAGTCCTCTGAGTCTTCAGAAATCAGGACTATCTCTACAAAGATCCTGATTCTTTCCAACTTGCATTCATTAAATTTTCCCTGCCTCCCAGCCCTCTCGCTAACCTAGAGCAAAGCTTTAAAAGTCATGGAGGGTTAGTTTAAAAAAAATTTTTTTTTTTTTTTGCCACTTCTGCTCTTTTGCAGATCAACTCATGTTCTTACTGTGTGTGACATCATAGGTAGCTCACTTGGTGAGTTTGATAGCAACCAAAGTGTGGGTGTTCCCTCTTCAGTGAAATGACTGATTATATACTTGGATGTTATGTTGCACAGCAATGTTAGCTGACTTTAAAAGGTTTTTTAAAAAAATTCTCTCAATTTCTGTATTTCTTTCCTTGATTATAATACTTGGATGTTATGTTGCACAAATTAGCTTCATTGCTTTCCATAGTTAGAGGCACCCTGACAGGTGACTGGGGTGTCCAGCTCCATTTCAGGGACCGGGTCTCATCCTGACCTCTGCTTACCTTCACACACAGCAACTAATTTGCTAGGGTGTGAGATAAACTTCAATGAATGAATCCAAAGTCCCCAAGCAGCTCCGGGTTTAGAGATTTTTGGATTCCTCTGCAGCAGGTTGGCAATTTCCCATTGCCACTAGATGTCCCTGTGTGGCTTTTCTTTTGGACCCTGGAGCTGCACCAGACACATTACCTCTGCTCTGCTGGATGGTGGGGAAGTGCATCACAGTCTCTGAAGAGGCTGTTTATGGTAGACTCTCACCCATGCTGGGCTTCCCTGGTGGCTCAGATGGTAAAAAAATCTGCCTGCAATGTGGGAGATCTTGGTTCGATCCCTGGGTAGGGAAGATCCCCAGAAGAAGAGAATAGCAACCCATTCCAGTATTCACTGAGCTGGGAAGATTCCCCTGGAGGAGGAAACGGCAAACTACTCCAGTATTCTTGCCTGGAGAATTCCATGGGTAGAGGAACCTGGCGGGCTATATAGTCCATGGGGTCACAAAGAGTCAGACATGACTAAAGCAACTTAACACCCCCACATCGTCCAAGCTGAGACCCAATACGCCTTAGCCCTAGAGCACACTCATTCAGGTCTAAGTGCATGGTGAAGCTGGAGAGTCCTCTGAGTCTTCAGAAATCAGGACTATCTCTACAAAGATCCTGATTCTTTCCAACTTGCATTCATTAAATTTTCCCTGCCTCCCAGCCCTCTCGCTAACCTAGAGCAAAGCTTTAAAAGTCATGGAGGGTTAGTTTAAAAAAAATTTTTTTTTTTTTTTGCCACTTCTGCTCTTTTGCAGATCAACTCATGTTCTTACTGTGTGTGACATCATAGGTAGCTCACTTGGTGAGTTTGATAGCAACCAAAGTGTGGGTGTTCCCTCTTCAGTGAAATGACTGATTATATACTTGGATGTTATGTTGCACAGCAATGTTAGCTGACTTTAAAAGGTTTTTTAAAAAAATTCTCTCAATTTCTGTATTTCTTTTTCCTTGACTGATGACAGCTTGAGAACAGCTCTGCTACGAGGACCACCTTTGGGTGGCAGGGGACTAGGCATCATCATAAGGCTTCGTTCTACATCCTTGAATTAAAATTAATGGGCCGTGGGGAACTGGAGCAGCTCAAGGCAGCTTTAGATGACTTGAATGGAGACTCAGGCAATGTGCTGAAAGTTGTGGTCTTTGTCCCTCCGCCCCAAGTCAGGTCTGGGTCTTCCACTGAACTACTCCACTAAATTTCAAATTAAGGCAACATTAAACAAAAAGGAGTGGGTGATCCCTAAAGAGCATAGCAGTGGAAAGGGAATGAAAGTTCTTGTAACTTCTGAACCTGTTATCAAGCCCAAGTGGTTCACTTGATGCACAGCAGGCCAATAAATTGAGAAATGAGTCACTGGGGCAAGAAACAGCAACTTGATTCAGAAATCTGGCAGAGCAATAAGATGGTGGACTTATGCCCTAAAGAATCATCTTGCCTGAGTTAGAATGCAGGCCTCCTTTTTACTACAAATACACGCATGCCTGCTAAGTTGTTTCAGTCATGTCTGACTCTTTGCAACCCCATAGACTGGAGCCCTCCAGGCTTGTTGGTCCATGGGGATTCTCCAGGCAAGAATACTGGAGTGGGTTTCCATGCCCTCTTCCAGAGGATCTTCCCGAACCAGAGACTGAATGCACATCTCCTATGTCTCCTGCATTCACAGGTGGGTTCTTGACTACTGAGCCTTAAACTAAAAAGGGGGAAAGTAAAGTCAAACATTTCCTGGTTCCAGTCAGCCTCCAGAGGGCATGTGTTAATTTCTTCGTGCTTGCAGTCATTCACAGGTGGGTCAGATCAGGATGTTTCCTGTGAGTAAAAGGTATAATGCTCCTTACCTGGGAGGCAATGTTCCCAGAGGTAAAACATTGTGTATAATTTAAATTTATAAGTAACATCCTTTAGCGATTAATTTGCAATAGAACACAAAGGTTCTCCCTTTTTATAAACCTTCTTGCAGAAATTAAGGGAATCTTATAAAGGTCTGCTCTGTACTTTAAAAGAGAAACAAAGGTGATGAAGGATGGTAAATACCATGTACTTGGATTCATTTTAATAATTAACCACAGTGACACCTAGGTGGTCGATTGTCTGCTGCCTTATGCTGTAACCAGCTCCAATTACAGAAATAGCAGAGGAATTTTAGCGTCACAAACTGAAAAGAAATAGTTTGTTTACTCAACGCACCAACAGTTTGTGCCCCAACCATCATTTATTAAGCCAGTTATTTGTAATGTAAAAGCACAATTTGCCTTAAAAACAATGTTGAGGATGGTGGTTGATTTTCCTATTCACTCAAAGAAAACCATTTAAACCAGGCAGTCACTGAGTTAAATAAATGCAACTTCTCTCCTCTTTATGATTCCTTGGGTCAGGTTAAGTCAAACAGCAGAGAACGCTACTTTCCCTGTTATAAGCCCTAGAGATCCCAGTTCCAAATTTTGATACAAAGCGTTTCTCTTCTTCTTTCTCAGGATGCACTGTGGAGAAACAGGAGTTGTATGGACTTCCCAGCTCTGGTGGGGATGGACAAAAAGATGCCACGTGTCCCTCATAGCAGTAGCCAGCAGACTCAGGATGGAGGTTTCCATTAACTGTTTGTTTACAGCTTAAAGTATAAAACTATGTTTGATGAACAGTGTTGGGACCTTGGTGCAAAAGTTTCCAGAGTCGGCTGGGAGTGAGGCATGAGATCTCTTGGAGAAGGAAACGTTGCCTGGTGGGAGCTAGAAGCACTCGATCAGGGGTTACCAAGAGGAAGACAGGGATGAAGTCACACAAGTGAAAAAAGAAAGGTGAGAGAAGGAAGAGTTCATATGAGAAGAGAGTTGAAGGATTATATTCGCAACTCTGTCAGCTGGGGGTTGAAATTCTACAGATGAAGGCTTATTTTCATATACTCACATTTTTGGGGCTGAAGTCCCCGAGGAGAGGCCCTAAATATTGTCCTTCCAGAAAGATGACTCTAGTGCGGACTGACATCTTTAGTGTCTCCAATGGGTAATATAATAGAGGTGGGGAAGATCCAGGTTTCATGGAGCCATAAGCTTATACAATTTTGTGGATACTTCAGGGGGAAGGAAAAGGCAAACTTAAAAATATAAAATTAGGTAAAAAACACACATTTATTTAGATAAGAAAATAAAGAGAAACAAAATATCCATTTTCAAAAGCTAACAACCAGATGTCCATCGACAGATGAATGGATAAAGAAGTTGTGGTACATATATACAATGAAATATTATGCAAAGAATGAATTTAAGTCTATTATGGTAAGGTGGATGAACCTAGAGCTTGTTGTAGAGAATAAAGTAAGTCAAAAAAACAAACACCATATACTAACTCATATATAAGGAATCTAGGAAAATGGTACCAATGAACCTATTTGCAGGGCAGGAATAGAGATGCAGATGTAAAGAAAGGACTTGTGGACACAGCAGGGGAAGGAGAGGGTAGGATGAACTCAGAGAGTCTCATTGATACACATACATTACCATGTACAAAAAGCTAGCTAGTGGGAAGCGGCTGTTTAACACAAGGAACTCAGCTCAATGTTCTCTTACAACCTAGAGGGGTGGATTAGGGGAATGCTTGGAGGAAAGCTCAAGAGGGAGGATATATATATATATATATATATATATACACACACACACACTTACAGTTGATTTACATTGTAGTACAGCAGAAACCAATATGATACTATAAAGCAGTTATCCTCCAATTAAAAACAAATTTTTAAAAAGTATATATGTATCTTGGTAAAAACTTAAAAAAAAAAAACTAACAAATATAGGTGTATTATGGATCCAGTTCCAGCCACTAACATAAAGGGTATATTGCCAGAAAGTGGGCTAGCTGAGTTTTGGCTTCCCTGTGCATACAAAAATTATGTTTACACTGAACTATAGTCTATAGAGTGTGCCATAAAATTATGGACATACCTTAATTAAAAAATATTGCTAAAAAATGTCCACCATTATCTGGACTTTCAGTAAATCATCATCTTTTTGCTGGTGGAGAGTCTTCCCTCCATGCTGCTGGCTGATGAGACTGGTCTGGCGGTCCAGTCTCCAAGATTCCATGCTCCCAATGCACAGGTTCGATTCCTGGTCAGGAACTAGATCCCACATACTGCAACTAAGTGTTTGCATGTTGCAACATGAAAAGCCCACATTTTGAACCTAAGAATAATGCTGCCAATAAATAAAATAAATATTAAAGAAAATAAAGAATGAAGGAGAAATGTGCTGTCTGGAGGAACTCAGGGAGCTCTTTGTTCCAGATTTTATTGAGTAGAGAGTAGCAGAGCCTAAGTGAAAACCCAGGTGTCATGATTTCTGCCTTAGTTTTCTTTTTGCTAAAGTTGTGGTACATATATACAATGAAATATTATGCAAAGAATGAATTTAAGTCTATTATGGTAAGGTGGATGAACCTAGAGCTTGTTGTAGAGAATAAAGTAAGTCAAAAAAACAAACACCATATACTAACTCATATATAAGGAATCTAGGAAAATGGTACCAATGAACCTATTTGCAGGGCAGGAATAGAGATGCAGATGTAAAGAAAGGACTTGTGGACACAGCAGGGGAAGGAGAGGGTAGGATGAACTCAGAGAGTCTCATTGATACACATACATTACCATGTACAAAAAGCTAGCTAGTGGGAAGCGGCTGTTTAACACAAGGAACTCAGCTCAATGTTCTCTTACAACCTAGAGGGGTGGATTAGGGGAATGCTTGGAGGAAAGCTCAAGAGGGAGGATATATATATATATATATATATAAAACACACACACACTTACAGTTGATTTACATTGTAGTACAGCAGAAACCAATATGATACTATAAAGCAGTTATCCTCCAATTAAAAACAAATTTTTAAAAAGTATATATGTATCTTGGTAAAAACTTAAAAAAAAAAAACTAACAAATATAGGTGTATTATGGATCCAGTTCCAGCCACTAACATAAAGGGTATATTGCCAGAAAGTGGGCTAGCTGAGTTTTGGCTTCCCTGTGCATACAAAAATTATGTTTACACTGAACTATAGTCTATAGAGTGTGCCATAAAATTATGGACATACCTTAATTAAAAAATATTGCTAAAAAATGTCCACCATTATCTGGACTTTCAGTAAATCATCATCTTTTTGCTGGTGGAGAGTCTTCCCTCCATGCTGCTGGCTGATGAGACTGGTCTGGCGGTCCAGTCTCCAAGATTCCATGCTCCCAATGCACAGGTTCGATTCCTGGTCAGGGAACTAGATCCCACATACTGCAACTAAGTGTTTGCATGTTGCAACATGAAAAGCCCACATTTTGAACCTAAGAATAATGCTGCCAATAAATAAAATAAATATTAAAGAAAATAAAGAATGAAGGAGAAATGTGCTGTCTGGAGGAACTCAGGGAGCTCTTTGTTCCAGATTTTATTGAGTAGAGAGTAGCAGAGCCTAAGTGAAAACCCAGGTGTCATGATTTCTGCCTTAGTGCTTTTGCTAAAATTTGAAAGTTTGACTAACACCGAAAACAGAAAATACTCCACAAAGATGTAGTAAATCAGTCCCTCTACCAAGGGTAGGTTAATAAGGGCCTGGGCATTTTAGAACAACTAACCTACGGAGTCTGAGCTAATGGGCCCTGAAGTCCCTACAATAGGGGTCAAATTCTGTATCAAAGACAACAATGAAGACATCAAAGGTATTGGTTTTAAAATACAAAAGCACTAAAGCAAGTACTTCAAGTATCAAGACAAGTATTTAAATGTAATTGAGGTCATTCCTTAATGACTCAGTTAAAGCAATTCTACACGTGGGAGATGGGAAATCTTCAATTTCCAGCTTGAGCAGCTCTTCCTCGCTCCTTGCTATGGGGAGAGGGTTTTAAGACTAGGTGGCTGATTACACTTGTGTCCTTTCATCAGGAAAATAAAGCAGTCAAAGCAAGGCAAAGGGAACTCATGAGCATTGAGTGTCATTGATGGGCCCTGAGTTTTATGAGTGTTGTGTCATTTAATCATCAAAACAGCTTTATGTGTTAGGGATCATTATTGTCATCTTTCTGAAAACTAAATTTAAAATTTTTTGGACTGCACCTATGGCTTATCAGATCTTAGTTCCCCTACCAGGGATTGAACTCAGGCCCTCATCCATGAAAGTATGAGTCCTTCCACTGGACCACCAGGAAAATTCCTAAATTAAAATAGTTTAAATATTGTACTCAAGGCCATAGTTTGTAAATGATAGACTCAGAAATGATGGGACTTCCCTGCCAGGCCAGTGCTTAAGATTCTGTGCATTCGTTGCAGGGGGCATGGATTTGAACCTGGGTCAGGGTAATAAGATGCTGCAGGCACATCAAAAAAAGAAACAGAAAAAGAAAAGAAATGAAACTAGGCCAGTTTAGTTCCAAGGTTCATGTTCTTTGCAGTCTCCCATGCTGCCTGTGGGGATGCGAACAAGACTTAAATGAAAGAAAAAACACCCAAAGGAGAAGTAAGGGAAGATTATAAATAAGGAAGAGCAAACTTGGATTTTTGTTGAATTAACAAATATACATCAGCAGAAAGGCTGTGCTTATAGTCCTTGTTATTCTCTGATCAGACATCACTTTTCAACATGCTGAGTCAGGAAACAAACTCAGTCCCTCTACCAAGGGTAGGTTAATAAGGGCCTGGGCATTTTAGAACAACTAACCTACGGAGTCTGAGCTAATGGGCCCTGAAGTCCCTACAATAGGGGTCAAATTCTGTATCAAAGACAACAATGAAGACATCAAAGGTATTGGTTTTAAAATACAAAAGCACTAAAGCAAGTACTTCAAGTATCAAGACAAGTATTTAAATGTAATTGAGGTCATTCCTTAATGACTCAGTTAAAGCAATTCTACACGTGGGAGATGGGAAATCTTCAATTTCCAGCTTGAGCAGCTCTTCCTCGCTCCTTGCTATGGGGAGAGGGTTTTAAGACTAGGTGGCTGATTACACTTGTGTCCTTTCATCAGGAAAATAAAGCAGTCAAAGCAAGGCAAAGGGAACTCATGAGCATTGAGTGTCATTGATGGGCCCTGAGTTTTATGAGTGTTGTGTCATTTAATCATCAAAACAGCTTTATGTGTTAGGGATCATTATTGTCATCTTTCTGAAAACTAAATTTAAAATTTTTTGGACTGCACCTATGGCTTATCAGATCTTAGTTCCCCTACCAGGGATTGAACTCAGGCCCTCATCCATGAAAGTATGAGTCCTTCCACTGGACCACCAGGAAAATTCCTAAATTAAAATAGTTTAAATATTGTACTCAAGGCCATAGTTTGTAAATGATAGACTCAGAAATGATGGGACTTCCCTGCCAGGCCAGTGCTTAAGATTCTGTGCATTCGTTGCAGGGGGCATGGATTTGAACCTGGGTCAGGGTAATAAGATGCTGCAGGCACATCAAAAAAAGAAACAGAAAAAGAAAAGAAATGAAACTAGGCCAGTTTAGTTCCAAGGTTCATGTTCTTTGCAGTCTCCCATGCTGCCTGTGGGGATGCGAACAAGACTTAAATGAAAGAAAAAACACCCAAAGGAGAAGTAAGGGAAGATTATAAATAAGGAAGAGCAAACTTGGATTTTTGTTGAATTAACAAATATACATCAGCAGAAAGGCTGTGCTTATAGTCCTTGTTATTCTCTGATCAGACATCACTTTTCAACATGCTGAGTCAGGAAACAAACTCAGTAACCTCCCTGCTCTTACTCATTGAGATTCTTCTGAGAGATTCTGTGTTCATCAAGGAATAGAAAGATAAAATATTGGGATCTGGAGGCAGAGAATCTGTGTTTAAATACCATGTTTAGGTCTTCCCTGGTGGTCCAGTGGGTAAGGACACTGCCTTGCAGTGCAAGGGGCGCCGGTTGATCCCTGGCCTGGGAAGATCCCATGTGCCACAGAGCGGCTGGACTGATGTGTCCAGTTACCGAGCCGGAGCTCTGGAGCACATGCGCCCAGAGCCGGTGCTCTGCAACAACAGAAGCCATTGCAATGGGAGGCCCACATGGGCCAAAGAACAAAGATGGATGAGAATAGACAAATGAAAGACCAATAGAAGTAGCCCGCCTGCTCCCCTCCCTCCCCACCCCCGCCAAAATAAATAAATAAATATAAATAAATAAATAAATACCATGTTTACCACCAGTTAGATATATGTAACAAATTATTTCACCTTCCGTTGTTTTGGTTTTAGTCCTAAACTTGTCAGAAGGGACTTCCCTGGTAGTCCATTGTTTAAGAATACACCTTGCAATTCTGTGTATGAAGGTTTGATCTCCAGTCTAAGATCCATGGAAGTAAGATCCCATGTGCTGTTGAGTAATGACACCTACAAGCTGCAACTAGACAGTCTGGGAACCATAAGGAAAGATCTTGCATGACACAAAAACACCTGAAACAGTCATATAAATAAAGTCTTGTGAAAAGTAAATAAGGTGATACATAAGAAAAACACTGTGTGTCCAAAATGAGTGTTCAAGAAATGTTAGCTTTGCTATGATTGGTATAAATGGCTTCTCTATACTTAGAGGCAAGCAATGATACATGTCTTTAGACTGTAAACAAAGTTTGGTTCATTTCAAGGATTAATAAAAAGTCCTCTGAGGAATTTGCAGCTCTCACTCTATCTTTTGGAGTCGATATGTTTAGAGTTTATGAATCTTATTGAAGGAAGATCATTGGTGATATCCATGCTTACATGCCCTCTCCGGAGATGGTGGCTGCACACCCCAAGTTGGGCTTCTAGACCAGGGTCTTCCTAGAATTGTTGTTATTTCTACCATTCATTTGATTGCAGCCGGGTCACCACCAATGCCATAAACCCCAAATCCAAAGTTCTTCTTTCCCTGTCTTTGGGATCTAACCAGGCATTTTGAGTTTGAGTCATGGCCTCTTCAATATTCTTTATCCCTACCTGTGCTCAGAGACATGAGCCTCTATCTCCTTAACACACAAAGCAACCAAACCTTGTCTGGCATATTTTCTACTCTGACTCTGAAGAAAAGGCATTCTTTCTTAAACCTAGGGGGTTAAGGCAGAACCCAGAATTTGATTAACACATTTCTGGGGGCTTCTCTGGCAGTCCTGTGGTTAAGATTTCACCTTCCATGCAGGGGGTATGAATAAAATGCCTGGTTGAGGAGCTAAGATCCCAGATGCCTTGAAGCCAAAAAGCCAAAAAAAAAAAAAAAAGCAATATTGTATCAAATTTGATAAAGGCTTTTAACATGACTCACATCAAAAGAAATCTAAAAAGAAAAAAGAAACGCAATTCTGGTCTATTCTTACTGATGGAAGAGGAGAACATGTATTTTTTTCTGGTAAGATTGCATCAGCAACAACCTCAAAATAACAGGAAACTTTCTCAATAAAATACCTTGTTGTACATATAGCCATTATATGTTAATATATATAAAACCATTCTGTCTGTAAGATACTGTAGGAAATGCTAGGAGCTTGCTCTCTAGTTAGCAAAGTGAGACCTAGTCAAAATAAGACAACTGAGACACTTCTAAGCTTCCTGAAAATTCTATAAAAAATCTGAGTATCCTCGCAGTGATTTTAAAACATGACAATTTTAACTAAGCCCTAGTTTGGAGAGTTACATCTCTGCCTGAAGATATACTTTGATGGCCATAATCTTTGTCTTTCTGCTTCAGTGATGTGGAGACGGATTGGATGCCAGGGTGTCAGAGAATCTTCCTAGCTGATTAGGCTTCTGTAGACACAACAAAGGCCATACTTTAAATTAGCTCCAACCGTCTAATCAAAATGAACAGACTACTTGGGTCTGTGATGGAGACGTATTGGCAGCTGATGAAGGCTGTCTTATTGAAGGAAGATCATTGGTGATATCCATGCTTACATGCCCTCTCCGGAGATGGTGGCTGCACACCCCAAGTTGGGCTTCTAGACCAGGGTCTTCCTAGAATTGTTGTTATTTCTACCATTCATTTGATTGCAGCGGGTCACCCCCAATGCCATAAACCCCAAATCCAAAGTTCTTCTTTCCCTGTCTTTGGGATCTAACCAGGCATTTTGAGTTTGAGTCATGGCCTCTTCAATATTCTTTATCCCTACCTGTGCTCAGAGACATGAGCCTCTATCTCCTTAACACACAAAGCAACCAAACCTTGTCTGGCATATTTTCTACTCTGACTCTGAAGAAAAGGCATTCTTTCTTAAACCTAGGGGGTTAAGGCAGAACCCAGAATTTGATTAACACATTTCTGGGGGCTTCTCTGGCAGTCCTGTGGTTAAGATTTCACCTTCCATGCAGGGGGTATGAATAAAATGCCTGGTT
The DNA here is from genome assembly GCA_022376925.1 of Tragulus kanchil. NCBI lineage: Eukaryota > Metazoa > Chordata > Mammalia > Artiodactyla > Tragulidae > Tragulus > Tragulus kanchil. The sequence continues at coordinate 271,916,165 of JAIOJX010000004.1, read as the reverse complement.
GAGGAGCTAAGATCCCAGATGCCTTGAAGCCAAAAAGCCAAAAAAAAAAAAAAAAGCAATATTGTATCAAATTTGATAAAGGCTTTTAACATGACTCACATCAAAAGAAATCTAAAAAGAAAAAAGAAACGCAATTCTGGTCTATTCTTACTGATGGAAGAGGAGAACATGTATTTTTTTCTGGTAAGATTGCATCAGCAACAACCTCAAAATAACAGGAAACTTTCTCAATAAAATACCTTGTTGTACATATAGCCATTATATGTTAATATATATAAAACCATTCTGTCTGTAAGATACTGTAGGAAATGCTAGGAGCTTGCTCTCTAGTTAGCAAAGTGAGACCTAGTCAAAATAAGACAACTGAGACACTTCTAAGCTTCCTGAAAATTCTATAAAAAATCTGAGTATCCTCGCAGTGATTTTAAAACATGACAATTTTAACTAAGCCCTAGTTTGGAGAGTTACATCTCTGCCTGAAGATATACTTTGATGGCCATAATCTTTGTCTTTCTGCTTCAGTGATGTGGAGACGGATTGGATGCCAGGGTGTCAGAGAATCTTCCTAGCTGATTAGGCTTCTGTAGACACAACAAAGGCCATACTTTAAATTAGCTCCAACCGTCTAATCAAAATGAACAGACTACTTGGGTCTGTGATGGAGACGTATTGGCAGCTGATGAAGGCTGTCTGGAGGGATTTTGGTGAAAACCCAAAGTATATTAATGCTGAAAAGAGTTTGATTCCAGTGGAAGGATTAAAGGTGATTTAGAAGGAAATGTTTATGCTAACAATTCATTTCTATTTTAATTGGCTTTAAAGTTTGTCTTTATATATTTGCTTTAAAAATTAGGAAAGATGATTATTTTCCTCATCTCTTTCATCAGTGACTTAAAAATATTTATTTGTTAGAATTTAATCACACTCAGGAGCATTTTGATATCTCAGATCATTTCATTAAGATGCCCGCTACCATCTGGGGGAAATACCCTAACTACAGATTCATGTCTTTTGGTTGGGGAAGTCAATTGCATCTTTTATTAACTATTTATTTATTTTGCTGTGTTGGGTCTTAGTTGTGGTACCTGGGACCTGTGATGCATCCCGTGGGATCTTCTGTTGTGGCTCTTGGACTCTCTAGTTGTGGTACACAGGCTCTACAGCGCACGGGCTCAGTATTTGGCTCAGTAGCTGCAGCTCATGGACTGAGTTGATCCACAGCATGTGGGATCTTAGTTCCCTGAACTAGGAACTTGCATTCCCTGATTGCAAATCAGATTCTTAACCACTGGACCACCAGGAAGGTCCCAAGCCAACTGCATCTTGATTCTGCAAACTTGAGCACATTCATAATCTAAGGAAAATCTGTATCACTAGTTATTAGAAGATACTGAACTTATTATCATAATGAATTTTTTCAGAATATATTGTGTTTTACATATTTTTAAATGTAAATAGAAAACTGTCTTAAGTTGGGTTTCCTGTGAAATCAGATGTGAGCCAGACATTTCCATGCAGGCTGTTAATTTTTTGGGGCCCTTGGTGTCTAAGCCCTAGTTTGAGAGTTACATCTCTGCCTGAAGATATACTTTGATGGCCATAATCTTTGTCTTTCTGCTTCAGTGATGTGGAGACGGATTGGATGCCAGGGTGTCAGAGAATCTTCCTAGCTGATTAGGCTTCTGTAGACACAACAAAGGCCATACTTTAAATTAGCTCCAACCGTCTAATCAAAATGAACAGACTACTTGGGTCTGTGATGGAGACGTATTGGCAGCTGATGAAGGCTGTCTGGAGGGATTTTGGTGAAAACCCAAAGTATATTAATGCTGAAAAGAGTTTGATTCCAGTGGAAGGATTAAAGGTGATTTAGAAGGAAATGTTTATGCTAACAATTCATTTCTATTTTAATTGGCTTTAAAGTTTGTCTTTATATATTTGCTTTAAAAATTAGGAAAGATGATTATTTTCCTCATCTCTTTCATCAGTGACTTAAAAATATTTATTTGTTAGAATTTAATCACACTCAGGAGCATTTTGATATCTCAGATCATTTCATTAAGATGCCCGCTACCATCTGGGGGAAATACCCTAACTACAGATTCATGTCTTTTGGTTGGGGAAGTCAATTGCATCTTTTATTAACTATTTATTTATTTTGCTGTGTTGGGTCTTAGTTGTGGTACCTGGGACCTGTGATGCATCCCGTGGGATCTTCTGTTGTGGCTCTTGGACTCTCTAGTTGTGGTACACAGGCTCTACAGCGCACGGGCTCAGTATTTGGCTCAGTAGCTGCAGCTCATGGACTGAGTTGATCCACAGCATGTGGGATCTTAGTTCCCTGAACTAGGAACTTGCATTCCCTGATTGCAAATCAGATTCTTAACCACTGGACCACCAGGAAGGTCCCAAGCCAACTGCATCTTGATTCTGCAAACTTGAGCACATTCATAATCTAAGGAAAATCTGTATCACTAGTTATTAGAAGATACTGAACTTATTATCATAATGAATTTTTTCAGAATATATTGTGTTTTACATATTTTTAAATGTAAATAGAAAACTGTCTTAAGTTGGGTTTCCTGTGAAATCAGATGTGAGCCAGACATTTCCATGCAGGCTGTTAATTGGGCCTCTTTTGTGTCAGAGAGACGTGCCCAAGAAAAGTTAGTGGGATGAAGTACCAGCCTATTTCCCCATTTTGTGCCTGGAGGCTCTCTGGACAGTGACCTGAGGGCAAGCACAGAGTTCAGCTTACCTTTTTCCTTCTTTCAGGGATCCCCACTGTTCACTGTCTAATGTGCAACATGTTGAAAACCATAGTTTCATGTATTTCCTCCATTAATCTAGTTAATTCGTGTGGGACCATAAGTCTGGCCTGTGTCCTCGAGTGTTAATGCCAGCTTAAGCCTGCCATCCAATAATCGTCTAATCACCTGAGCTGTCTGTTTCCCCAGTATATGGAATTGGGCATAAGAATATGTCATAGCAAACACTTTAATGTGAAACAAAAACCAGCTGTCATATTTTGGTTGTTCCTTATGTCTATGGCTTATGAACAGAAAAATCCATGTTGCATTCACTTGTTATTCATCCCTAGAATTAGGTTACTCATCATCTGCCCTGTGAAAGTATTTTGTTTGTACATTTATTATGAGCTTAATTACCGGGTGCTTGTTATTTTGCTGCCCAACATCCATTGCCCCTTCAAAACGTCCCTCTGATTTTTCTGTATTAGGATGATAACTTCTTCATTTCATTCTTCTATCTGAGGGCAGCTGCTTCATGGGAACCCAATCCTGTGCTCTGTCTTTTTTAAGAAGGGTTCTGTTGCTAACAACACTCTGTACAACTATTATCCTTCAATTAAAAAAATTAAAAAGATGTATTTATTTGGCTGTCACTGTCTTGGTTGCGGCATGTGGGTGTGCCATGCTGAGTTGTTTCAGTCATGTCCAACTCTGTGACACTATGGACTGCAGCCTGCCAGGCTTCTCTTGTCCATGGGATTCTCCAGGCAAGAATACTGGAGTGGTTCGCCATTTCCTCCTCCAGGGTGTTCTTCCCAGCTCAGTGATCGAACCCATGTCTCTTCCATCTACCTGCATCGTCAGGTGGGTTCTTTACCACTAACACCACCTGGGAAGCCTTAGTTGTGGCATGTGGGATCTTTTTTAGTTGCAAATGAGACATCTAGTTCCCCGACCGGAGATCAAATGCAGGCCCCCTGCATTAGGAACATGGAGTCTTTGCCACTGGACCACTGGGGAAGTCCCTGTGATCCCTTTCTGTTAACAAAATGGCCATTCCACCTGGAGGCTCTCTGGACAGTGACCTGAGGGCAAGCACAGAGTTCAGCTTACCTTTTTCCTTCTTTCAGGGATCCCCACTGTTCACTGTCTAATGTGCAACATGTTGAAAACCATAGTTTCATGTATTTCCTCCATTAATCTAGTTAATTGGTGGGACCATAAGTCTGGCCTGTGTCCTCGAGTGTTAATGCCAGCTTAAGCCTGCCATCCAATAATCGTCTAATCACCTGAGCTGTCTGTTTCCCCAGTATATGGAATTGGGCATAAGAATATGTCATAGCAAACACTTTAATGTGAAACAAAAACCAGCTGTCATATTTTGGTTGTTCCTTATGTCTATGGCTTATGAACAGAAAAATCCATGTTGCATTCACTTGTTATTCATCCCTAGAATTAGGTTACTCATCATCTGCCCTGTGAAAGTATTTTGTTTGTACATTTATTATGAGCTTAATTACCGGGTGCTTGTTATTTTGCTGCCCAACATCCATTGCCCCTTCAAAACGTCCCTCTGATTTTTCTGTATTAGGATGATAACTTCTTCATTTCATTCTTCTATCTGAGGGCAGCTGCTTCATGGGAACCCAATCCTGTGCTCTGTCTTTTTTAAGAAGGGTTCTGTTGCTAACAACACTCTGTACAACTATTATCCTTCAATTAAAAAAATTAAAAAGATGTATTTATTTGGCTGTCACTGTCTTGGTTGCGGCATGTGGGTGTGCCATGCTGAGTTGTTTCAGTCATGTCCAACTCTGTGACACTATGGACTGCAGCCTGCCAGGCTTCTCTTGTCCATGGGATTCTCCAGGCAAGAATACTGGAGTGGTTCGCCATTTCCTCCTCCAGGGTGTTCTTCCCAGCTCAGTGATCGAACCCATGTCTCTTCCATCTACCTGCATCGTCAGGTGGGTTCTTTACCACTAACACCACCTGGGAAGCCTTAGTTGTGGCATGTGGGATCTTTTTTAGTTGCAAATGAGACATCTAGTTCCCCGACCGGAGATCAAATGCAGGCCCCCTGCATTAGGAACATGGAGTCTTTGCCACTGGACCACTGGGGAAGTCCCCTGTGATCCCTTTCTGTTAACAAAAATGGCCATTCCACCTGGGCAGGCACATCCTCACCAGATCTTGCCATGTCATCTTGGCTTCCTGTCTGGCCTGGGTGGCTCTCAGTGTTCTAGTTTGATTCTCCAGCCTGCCATCAATTCTGAGAACCTCCTCAATCCATCCAACGTATTTTCTGTTCCATAATATATCCAGAGAACAGATCTATTTACATTCAGTAAATGACCCATCCAGTTTTGTATTTTGATTGTGTATTTCTCTCTCTGCAATGAAATTGTAAGCCAGTAGAGAGCAAAAAACATGATTTATTAATCTTCTAGAGGATCAAGATGAGATGTAGATACTAAACAAATGCTGCATTTTGCATCTTTCTTGTGAAGGAGATATTGGGTTGGCCAAGAAGTTCATCTGGGTTTTTCCTCACATCTTATGGAACACCTAAAACTAACTTCTTGGCCAACCCAATGCTATTTTACAAATATATGGTATGCCACAGTTGTTAAGTCCAACACAACGCTCATGGAATCAACCTCACCTTGACCTAAACCTTTCTGAGATAAACCTACTGGATAAGAAATGAAAATTTCAGGACTTCCCTGGTGGTCCAGTGACTAAGACTCCGTGCTCCCAATGGAGGGCACCTGGGTTTGATCCCTGGTCAGGGAATTAGATCCCACAGGCAACTAAAGAATCCCACATGCTGCAACTAAGACCCAGTGCAAAGAAGTAAATAAATTTTAAAAAGAAAAATGAAAATTTCTCTTTTCTATGGAGTAAAGTCCTTTGTATACCACTTCACAAAGATCTCCAAAGTTTTTTATTTTACTTTTTGCTTTTGCAGAGTTTTGTTGTTTACAGATATGTATAATCCCAGATTAGTCATATGTATATCCCTGACCCCTCCCTCCTCCACCTGCTTCTCAGTCCCCTCCATCCCACCCTTCCAGGCCCTCACATAGCCCCCTGAAGGATCCTCCATTTCCACAGTGCAACAACAATAGCTATCTCTTTCACATATGATAGTATAGGTTTTCATGTTATCTCCAAAGTTTTTATGCAAAAATCTAGTCTACAGCCTCACAGATCTATGTGTTGCCATTGATAGCATCTAACTTTCATCTCTTATGGACACCTTCTTATGCCTGGGTGTTGATCTGCTATTTTTGTATTTTCTTCCAGTTAATTGTTTCTTCCTATGAGGTTCAGGATTGAGGTCTATGTTCTGTTACTTCTTTCTTTACTTGCCCCCACTGTATGTATGAAGATGGCTTCTAAATCTTTATCTCAACACATGCTTTCCTAACCGTGCTCCAGTTTTACACCTACTCTTACCTGAGTGACATGGGCATATACATATGCTGCCACTCTCCAAACTAAATCTGGCACTGATTGAACTTCTCACCTTTTAAACTGTCACCTTGTCATTTTTCCCATCATCATTAAAACTACCGTTAGACTTAGAAAGTGGGATATATCCTCTATTTTATTACCTTACTTGTACAGATCAAGTCTACAAGTTATGGTTTCCCCAAATAAATCTTTTCCTTGAACTTTCTTCATCTGTATATATGTCAAACAAAGAATCAAAAATAGATATGTTTTGAAGTAAATAGTAGAGTTAACGTAAAGGAAGGAATAAAATATGTTTCACATAGCCATCTCTCATTGGTGTTTCTGGGAATCGAACATCTCCAGCCCTGACCCTGAATTGATTTGATTCAGGTAAGAGGAATAGGGATTAAAAAATGAACTTTTAAACATCTATAGCTATTTTAGTCTAGTTTAATTTTTATTTGTTTTATATTTTACCCACTCAAGTATGTTAAGATAGTTGGATTCTGCTAATAGCATTAAGATGATCGAAAGATCCCACAAGTTAACATAGTAAGAAGGGATATGTATTTTTGAAACCTAGATTATTTTTTCTTCATTTAAAATTTTTTTATTGGAGGATAGGTGATTTATAATGTATTAGTATCAGCAAAGTAAATCAGCTGTATATACATATACATATATACATTCTTTATTTTTAGAGTCTTTTCCTATCTAGGTTATTACAGAATATTGAGTAGAAGTCCCTATTGCTAAACAGTAGGTTCTTATTGGTTATCTATTTTATTTATTTATTTATTTTTTAAAAAGATTTATTTATTAATTTTGGGCGGGGGTCGGGTTGGGGAAGGAGGGGAGTGGGCGGGCCACTTCTATTGGCCTTTCATTTCTTTGTTTTCATCTGTCTTTGTTTCTTGGCTCCTGTGGGCCTCCCATCGTGGTGGCGTCTGTCGCTGCAGAGTGCCGGCTCTGGGCGCACGCACGCCAGAGCTCTGGCTCGGTAATTGAACACATTGGTCCAGCCGCTCCGTGGCATGTGGTATCTTCCCAAGCCAGGGATTGAACCGGCGCCCCCTGCACTGCAAGGCGGTGTCCTTACCCACTGGACCACCAGGGGAAGCCCGGTTATCTATTTTATATACCCTAGTGTGTATATATTAATCCCAATCTCCTAGTTTATCACTTTCTCCCATGTTTCCTCTTTGGTAACCATAAGGTTTCTTTTGAGATCTATAAATCTGCTTCTGTTTTACAAATGAGTTCTCTTGCATCATTTTTTAAATTAGATTCCACAAATAAGCAATATCATATAATTGCCTTTCTCTGTCTGACTTACTTCTCTTAGTATGATAATCTCATCCATGTAACATTATTTCATTCTTTCCTTTTTTTTTTTTCCCCTCTCCTATTTTAATTTCAAATTTACATAGCCATCTCTCATTGGTGTTTCTGGGAATCGAACATCTCCAGCCCTGACCCTGAATTGATTTGATTCAGGTAAGAGGAATAGGGATTAAAAAATGAACTTTTAAACATCTATAGCTATTTTAGTCTAGTTTAATTTTTATTTGTTTTATATTTTACCCACTCAAGTATGTTAAGATAGTTGGATTCTGCTAATAGCATTAAGATGATCGAAAGATCCCACAAGTTAACATAGTAAGAAGGGATATGTATTTTTGAAACCTAGATTATTTTTTCTTCATTTAAAATTTTTTTATTGGAGGATAGGTGATTTATAATGTATTAGTATCAGCAAAGTAAATCAGCTGTATATACATATACATATATACATTCTTTATTTTTAGAGTCTTTTCCTATCTAGGTTATTACAGAATATTGAGTAGAAGTCCCTATTGCTAAACAGTAGGTTCTTATTGGTTATCTATTTTATTTATTTATTTATTTTTTAAAAAGATTTATTTATTAATTTTGGGCGGGGGTCGGGTTGGGGAAGGAGGGGAGTGGGCGGGCCACTTCTATTGGCCTTTCATTTCTTTGTTTTCATCTGTCTTTGTTTCTTGGCTCCTGTGGGCCTCCCATCGTGGTGGCGTCTGTCGCTGCAGAGTGCCGGCTCTGGGCGCACGCACGCCAGAGCTCTGGCTCGGTAATTGAACACATTGGTCCAGCCGCTCCGTGGCATGTGGTATCTTCCCAAGCCAGGGATTGAACCGGCGCCCCCTGCACTGCAAGGCGGTGTCCTTACCCACTGGACCACCAGGGGAAGCCCGGTTATCTATTTTATATACCCTAGTGTGTATATATTAATCCCAATCTCCTAGTTTATCACTTTCTCCCATGTTTCCTCTTTGGTAACCATAAGGTTTCTTTTGAGATCTATAAATCTGCTTCTGTTTTACAAATGAGTTCTCTTGCATCATTTTTTAAATTAGATTCCACAAATAAGCAATATCATATAATTGCCTTTCTCTGTCTGACTTACTTCTCTTAGTATGATAATCTCATCCATGTAACATTATTTCATTCTTTCCTTTTTTAATTTTTTCCCCATCATGCCTATTTTATTTTTATATTTATTTTCATCCATCCTTTATTCTTTTGGCACGTGTGAGCCTCCCATTGCAGTGGCCTCTCTCATTGCAGAGCACCAGCTTTGGGCGCTGTACACTCCAGAGCGCTGGCTTCTAATTGGACACACCGGTACAGCCACTCTGCCACATGAGGGATCTTCCCTGTCCAGGGATTGAATCAGTGCTTCTTGCACTGCAAGGTGGACTCTCTACCCACTGAACCGTCAGGAAAGCCCTATTTCATTCTTTTTATGGCTGAGTAATATTCCACTGTATAATGTATCATATGTTCGTTATCCACTCCTCTGTCAGTGGGCAATTAGGTTGCTTCCATGTCTAGCTATTGTGAACAGGGGTGCAATAAATGTTGGGGTACATGTATATTTTCAAATTATGTGTTTTCTCTAGATATATGCCCAGAAGTGAGATTACTGGATCATATGGTAATCCTATATTTACTGTTCTAAGAAACCTCTATACTGTTCTCCATAAAGGTTGTACCAATTTACATTCCCACCAACAGCATAGGAGGAATCTTCTTCCTCTACACCTTCTCCAGCATGTATTGTTTATAGATGGTTTGATAATGGCTGTCTGACCAGTGTGAGATAATAGTTCACTGTATCTTTTTTTATTACTTTTGTGGTTTTTTTCATATTGTATGGTTCATTATTATATATATACACATGAGTTACCTTTATGAATTCACTTATTATAAACATTTACTTTTGTGTCATCACTGTTGATCTTTAAGTGAAATATTCCTTTGATCTAAAATCATCATTAATTCTTAAACTATAGGATCTGCCTGCATGCTAAGTTGCTTCAGTTGTGTTTAACTCTTTGCAACCCTACGGACTCTTGCCTGCCAAGATGTTCATGGGATTCTCCAGGCAAGAATATTGGAATGGGTTGCCATGTCTTCCTCCAGGGGATCTTCCTGACCCAGGAATCAAACCCACATCTCTTAGGCCTCCTTCATTGGGAGATGGGTTCTTTACCACTAGCACCACCTGGGAAGTGCAAACTATAGGAACGCCACATCAATAGACTTATAGTTACCTGAGAACAACTAGCTGTAAAACACAGTCTAGAGGAAAAGCACACTGAAGAACACAGTGCAATCATTCACAACCTCCCTGTTCTTCAAGTCCTGTGTCTAACTGTTCACCAGGCAGTTCCTTCTGTATGTACTCAGGTCTTCATTTTCCATGAATCCACTATTGATGCCCTATTTTCTAGTCACTCAAGCATGATTATGTACAGGTGTTTTCAAGTCCCTTTCTTTCAACCCAGTAAGTTAATCATATTCATTTCATTTCAAGTTTTATTTTTATATTTATTTAGTTAGTTATTTTAATGGACCAGGTCTTAGTTGCAGCCTGCAGGATATTTTAGTTTTGGCATTCAAGCTCTTATTTGTGGCATGTGGCATCTAGTTCCCAGGCGAGGTATTAACCTAGGCCCCCTGTACTGGGAGCATGCAGTCTTAGCCACTGGACCAACAGGGAAGTCCCACCTATCCATTTAATTTCTGGAAAAAAAATGTTTTCATTCATTTTTCTCCCATTTCATTGTTACTCCAGTACATTTTGATATTAAATCTCTTGCCTTGATGATTGCAATAGAATCCTCATGAAGTCCTTGATTCCAGCCTAGTCCCTTGACCAGTAACCCTCCACAGTGCCAACAGGCTTGCCTTTCCAAAGGCATATCTGGTCACTTTCTTCTCTGATCCAAAAAAGTTGATGCCTCATTACCATCATGATACAATTCAAATTTCAGCGCATGATATTCATGACTCTGATCTGAACTCAATCATCAAGTGAGTGTTGAAAGCATTTAATATACTTTTTATTCTGCTATCAAGATTCTATATTTGCTTTACATCACCTTTGTTTCTTGCTACTCACTATAGGCACTGCTGACTTTATCCTCTGGCTATATAAGTTCTTTCCTAAATATGCACCACGATTCCCTGTCTCTATGGCTTTGTAACATTTGTTCATTTTAATTGGAATGTTCATTCATTCTGCTCTTTCTTGTCAAAAATTCTATTTATCCTTCTTGGCAAAATTCAATTGACTATTCTTTTAAAAATTCTGCCAACTGAAATTAGGCAATTCTTCCCTCTATGTTCTTTTGTTTTCCCCCTCTTATATCAAATAAATTTAATTAAATATAAACGCCTGTGCTTATTTCTTCTATTCTATTTATATAAAATTTGCCAGGGCAGATACAGGTTATTTTATCTGTCTCCCCATCCCTTAATCCACTGTTTAACTAGATAATTCCTGCTCATCTCACTGAGTCTCAGTGTAAGTATCTCTCTATGGGTCTTTTCCTTTTGAATCCACTATTGATGCCCTATTTTCTAGTCACTCAAGCATGATTATGTACAGGTGTTTTCAAGTCCCTTTCTTTCAACCCAGTAAGTTAATCATATTCATTTCATTTCAAGTTTTATTTTTATATTTATTTAGTTAGTTATTTTAATGGACCAGGTCTTAGTTGCAGCCTGCAGGATATTTTAGTTTTGGCATTCAAGCTCTTATTTGTGGCATGTGGCATCTAGTTCCCAGGCGAGGTATTAACCTAGGCCCCCTGTACTGGGAGCATGCAGTCTTAGCCACTGGACCAACAGGGAAGTCCCACCTATCCATTTAATTTCTGGAAAAAAAATGTTTTCATTCATTTTTCTCCCATTTCATTGTTACTCCAGTACATTTTGATATTAAATCTCTTGCCTTGATGATTGCAATAGAATCCTCATGAAGTCCTTGATTCCAGCCTAGTCCCTTGACCAGTAACCCTCCACAGTGCCAACAGGCTTGCCTTTCCAAAGGCATATCTGGTCACTTTCTTCTCTGATCCAAAAAAGTTGATGCCTCATTACCATCATGATACAATTCAAATTTCAGCGCATGATATTCATGACTCTGATCTGAACTCAATCATCAAGTGAGTGTTGAAAGCATTTAATATACTTTTTATTCTGCTATCAAGATTCTATATTTGCTTTACATCACCTTTGTTTCTTGCTACTCACTATAGGCACTGCTGACTTTATCCTCTGGCTATATAAGTTCTTTCCTAAATATGCACCACGATTCCCTGTCTCTATGGCTTTGTAACATTTGTTCATTTTAATTGGAATGTTCATTCATTCTGCTCTTTCTTGTCAAAAATTCTATTTATCCTTCTTGGCAAAATTCAATTGACTATTCTTTTAAAAATTCTGCCAACTGAAATTAGGCAATTCTTCCCTCTATGTTCTTTTGTTTTCCCCCTCTTATATCAAATAAATTTAATTAAATATAAACGCCTGTGCTTATTTCTTCTATTCTATTTATATAAAATTTGCCAGGGCAGATACAGGTTATTTTATCTGTCTCCCCATCCCTTAATCCACTGTTTAACTAGATAATTCCTGCTCATCTCACTGAGTCTCAGTGTAAGTATCTCTCTATCACTGAGAGTCTCCCCTGAGTTCTTAGAAAATGTTAATCTTCCAAAAAACATTTATGGTAATACGAACTTTTACTTAATATCATAGTACACATGATTAATTGCTTAAAATCTTGATTCCCAGACCATAAGTTACCTACTTCACTGCAGCATTTCTTGTAATCAGCCTCATGTTTGGCACATAAAAGGAATTCAATAAATATCTATTCAATGAATGAATGAAACTGTTTTGTGCACTTTTATAACTACAACAGGACTAAACTTTATGCATTTGATTGATTTAGGATTCAACAAATGCATGTCATGTAATGTAATTGAATTTATTGTCAAGAAGTCATCTACAGACTGAACACTCAATACGTATTTCTTAGATGAATGAGGAAATGAATGAATGAATACAGTTCCATAATCCAGTCAAGTGTGGAAAGAGTACTGACTGAGAATTAGAACGTCTGGGAGAGGTTGTACCACTATCATACTGCATGATTTCCAGCAACTTCCCCACTGTTCTTGGCCTGAAAAATGAAATAAAACACAAATGTAAGAGGTTTTCATGATGTTGTGATTGAAGGGAAATGAATATGGAATATGGACTATAGACTTCTCTGTTCTCCTCTATGCTACAGAGGATGTTTTCTCTAACCGAGTTGAAAAAGGATTGAATTTAGAGAGTTGGACTTTCTTTCTTTGAAGAAGTGAGAATCACCTACAAGATGAAACTGCTTTCTCTGTCACAAATATGAGCCTTGAGTTCCTTCAACACAAGTATCCTCATCCTCAAATACTGAAGATATTAAGCTAAATGTTTAGAGGTTTTTAATCTCATACCAGAGCTGTGACATTGCTTTGTACATTCCTCAGCCTAACAGTTTATATATGTCTTAATCTAAGAGTCCATATATCTTATATATGATCCATATATCAAATTCTATGAACTCTCCCAAGAGTTCAAGGATTTAGGAACTCTCTGAAATTCTAGGGAAAATGTTGTGTGTATTTATATTGGGGCGGGGGGGAGGTATAAATCAGGCTCTCAAACGTGTCAAAGACCTAAAAATCACTGATACATAATAAAATGAGAAAATGTCCAAGAACCTGAGAAAAAACAAACATTGAAAGGTGAGCTTAACAATAGCAACAAATATAAACTCAGAGAATTCTTCTGAGACCTAGATGTAGAGCTAAGAAAAGCCAGTCCTGCTCTCACACCACATTGACTCAATTTATTCCTTCTTCTAATAATCTCTGTGATTTGATCTTCTAGCCAAACAAAGTCAGAAGAACCAAATTAGAACAGTGGTGTTTAAATGAATATGGGGTAGTTTATGGGTGGCATCGTGGTTAGGATCCAGAAAGAATATGAGGGAGTTTCCTGGTGGCTTAGTGGTAAGGATCCAACAGTTTCAGTGCAGATGCCCAGGTCTGACCCCTGGTCCCTGGGGAAATCATCTCACATGCCCTGTAGACAAAATGCAAAAAAGTTTTTCTTTTAAACAAATGAAGTTTGTAAGTTGCTCAGAGCTCATTTTTCTTACCTAAGCATTTTATGCTCTTTGTATATCTAGTTTCAACTATTCTTTTTATTTCACATTTACAAAGCTTACTGTTTTTAACATTTGTTCTGGGATCATTTTAGCCATTTTCTATCTCCTTTATAATAACTCTAGTACTGGGGTTGAAAGTTTGAAACTCATTGTTTTTTAGTTGATGTTTTGTTCTCATAATTTTCTCTTTCTTCTGATATTTTTTAATTGATATTTAACATAAAACATTGTATTCATTTTGGAAGCACAACATAATGATTCACTATTTGTAAATATTGGGAAGTGACCACCAAAATAAAGTTAGTTAACACCTATCACTATAGGTAGTTACAGTTTTCACTTTGACATTCTTTGTGCTTTTTAATTTTGGGGAAAAAATCTTTAATTTCACAAGTTTCCAAAAAGCAAAGTTGAATTTGCCACTTCCTGGCAACTACATACATAGCATTTACATTATATTGGGTATTATAAGTAATCTAAGGCTCTTATATATGATCCAAACGATGTTCAAGGATTTAGGAACTCTCTGAAATTCTAGGAAAATGTTGTGTGTATTTGTATTGGGGCGGGGAGGTATAAATCAGGCTCTCAAACGTGTCAAAGACCTAAAAATCACTGATACATAATAAAATGAGAAAATGTCCAAGAACCTGAGAAAAAACAAACATTGAAAGGTGAGCTTAACAATAGCAACAAATATAAACTCAGAGAATTCTTCTGAGACCTAGATGTAGAGCTAAGAAAAGCCAGTCCTGCTCTCACACCACATTGACTCAATTTATTCCTTCTTCTAATAATCTCTGTGATTTGATCTTCTAGCCAAACAAAGTCAGAAGAACCAAATTAGAACAGTGGTGTTTAAATGAATATGGGGTAGTTTATGGGTGGCATCGTGGTTAGGATCCAGAAAGAATATGAGGGAGTTTCCTGGTGGCTTAGTGGTAAGGATCCAACAGTTTCAGTGCAGATGCCCAGGTCTGACCCCTGGTCCCTGGGGAAATCATCTCACATGCCCTGTAGACAAAATGCAAAAAAGTTTTTCTTTTAAACAAATGAAGTTTGTAAGTTGCTCAGAGCTCATTTTTCTTACCTAAGCATTTTATGCTCTTTGTATATCTAGTTTCAACTATTCTTTTTATTTCACATTTACAAAGCTTACTGTTTTTAACATTTGTTCTGGGATCATTTTAGCCATTTTCTATCTCCTTTATAATAACTCTAGTACTGGGGTTGAAAGTTTGAAACTCATTGTTTTTTAGTTGATGTTTTGTTCTCATAATTTTCTCTTTCTTCTGATATTTTTTAATTGATATTTAACATAAAACATTGTATTCATTTTGGAAGCACAACATAATGATTCACTATTTGTAAATATTGGGAAGTGACCACCAAAATAAAGTTAGTTAACACCTATCACTATAGGTAGTTACAGTTTTTTCACTTTGACATTCTTTGTGCTTTTTAATTTTGGGGAAAAAAAATCTTTAATTTCACAAGTTTCCAAAAAGCAAAAGTTGAATTTGCCACTTCCTGGCAACTACATACATAGCATTTACATTATATTGGGTATTATAAGTAATCTGGAATTATTTAAGTTTAATTTTTATTTCTATTTATTTATTTATTGGCCACTTCTATTGGTCTTCATCCATCTTTGTTCTTTGGCCTGTGTGGACTCCCATTGCAGTGGTCTCTCTCCTTGCAGAGCCCCGGCTTTGGGTGCATGCGCTCCAGAGCTCCAACTCGGTAGTTGGACACATCGGTTCAGCCACTCTGTGGCACGTGGGATCCTCCCAGGCCAGGGATCGAACCAGCGCCCCTTGCACTGCAAGGTGGTGTCCTTACCCACTGGACCACCAGTGAAGCCCTTTATTTTTTAATTGGAGTATAATTGCTTTACAATGTTATGCTCATTTCTGCTGTACAACAATGTGAATGAGCTATACGCACACATAAATCCCTCCCACCCCCTCATCCAAGCTGAGCTCCCTGTGCTATGTAGCAGCTTCTCACTAACTAGTTATTTTACTCATGGTAGTGATATATGTCAATGCTACTCTCAATTCATCCCACCCACACCTTTGACATTCTTAAATGACACTCTTCTTTCCTCTCCCATGTCTCTTAAGCTCAGTTAGGACCTGGAGTAGTGGGAGTCAATGAGTGAATGCCTAAGGAAGCCTGCAAAACTACTGAGTCCATATTGGCTGGTTGGTTTTTTTTTTTTTTTTTTTGTCCTATTGATTTCTGCTTCATGGTTGTGATGTGGCACAAGGTGACTCGGGATGGTAAAAAATCTACCTGCAAGATAGGAGACCTGGGCTCCATCCCTGGGTCTGAAAAATTCCCTGGAGAAGGGAATGGCAACCCACTCCAGTATTCTTGCCTGGAGAATCACATGGACAGAGGAGCCTCGCGGGCTACAGTCCATAGGACTGCAAAGAGTCAGACACAACTGAGCACTAACACACATACACAGACAAGTGAGAGAGGGCTTAAAAATCATTCAGTATCCTAAACACCACTTTTGCTTTAGTTGCACTTTATACTGTCACCCCAATTCTATCTCTTCACCCCTAAGTCTCTCTCTCTCAAGTGCACACTGACATACGCATACACACTGTAATAACCAGAGTTCCCCAGCGAAACAGAGGGGAGTGAGAGAAAGAGAGAGACAGTAAGGAATTGGCTCTTGTGATCATGCAGGCTGACCAGTCCCAAAGTCAAGTCTCAGGATGAACTGATGAGACGGGAACCCAGAGGAGTTGGTGGTGTAGTTCCAGCCTTAATATGAAAGGCCAAAAACCCAGAATAGTTGTAATTTGAGAATAGCTGTCCAGCAGTCTTGAAAAGCAGGGAGAAGCTGATGTTTTAGTTCAAATCCAAGAAAGGAAAAAAAAAAACCACTGTCTGAGTTTGAAGGCAGTAAGATAGAAGAATTCTTTCTCATTCAGGAGAGGATCAGTCTTTCTGTTCTATTCAGTCCTTCAACTGACTGACAAAGCCCACCCAGTTAGCTAGGGCAATCTTCACTTAATCTACAGTGAAATGTTAATCTTATTTTAAGAAATGCCTTCACAGAAACAGCCAGAATAGAGTGTGACCCAATAACTATGCACCCTGTGGCCCAGTCAGGTAGACACATAAAACTTCCCTCTTCCTTACCGCAATTTAAGGCAGTCTTCGGTGTTCCCAGGTTTTCTGTTAGTCATTAGACTGATTTCTTATATCTATGCTTCTATCTCTCTTCTCTGAAATCTGCAGGATTAATTTTGACAGAGGAAGACGGTAGTCTATACTTATTTTCCATTTTGTCAACAATCTCTCATTTACAATTTCTAAATTATTTATATTATCACCAGTATCTTTTTCCCTGCATCAGAGAAAATTGCTTCTCCTTTTCAAAACTAATTTCTGTTGTATCCATCTCTTTCCCCAGTCGCCATTATATTGTCCATTTCAGCAACTCATGAGGGAACTGTACTTTGTGTGTGTGTATATGTAAGCATGTATATATTTCTACTCTCTCTGGACCAATAAGACTATTCCTCCTATAGGCACACCATAAATGTTCATAGAATGAGCAGATAAATGAATGAATAATGAATGGATGAATGAAGTTATCACTGAGTACAAATCTTTAATGTAAAAATCATGAAACATTATGCAAATGAGAAATGCATTTTATGAATGGCAGTAGAAAGTCATACAGTTAAGCTATGACACATTATAAAATACTTTCTAGTTTTAAAACACAAAATTAGACAATGGAAATTGTTGGTTCTTGCGATCACTTGTTATGTCTCATTATAATTCCAAGTAATTCTCATTTATTTTATTTCGTAAGGAATTGGCTCTTGTGATCATGCAGGCTGACCAGTCCCAAAGTCAAGTCTCAGGATGAACTGATGAGACGGGAACCCAGAGGAGTTGGTGGTGTAGTTCCAGCCTTAATATGAAAGGCCAAAAACCCAGAATAGTTGTAATTTGAGAATAGCTGTCCAGCAGTCTTGAAAAGCAGGGAGAAGCTGATGTTTTAGTTCAAATCCAAGAAAGGAAAAAAAAAAACCACTGTCTGAGTTTGAAGGCAGTAAGATAGAAGAATTCTTTCTCATTCAGGAGAGGATCAGTCTTTCTGTTCTATTCAGTCCTTCAACTGACTGACAAAGCCCACCCAGTTAGCTAGGGCAATCTTCACTTAATCTACAGTGAAATGTTAATCTTATTTTAAGAAATGCCTTCACAGAAACAGCCAGAATAGAGTGTGACCCAATAACTATGCACCCTGTGGCCCAGTCAGGTAGACACATAAAACTTCCCTCTTCCTTACCGCAATTTAAGGCAGTCTTCGGTGTTCCCAGGTTTTCTGTTAGTCATTAGACTGATTTCTTATATCTATGCTTCTATCTCTCTTCTCTGAAATCTGCAGGATTAATTTTGACAGAGGAAGACGGTAGTCTATACTTATTTTCCATTTTGTCAACAATCTCTCATTTACAATTTCTAAATTATTTATATTATCACCAGTATCTTTTTCCCTGCATCAGAGAAAATTGCTTCTCCTTTTCAAAACTAATTTCTGTTGTATCCATCTCTTTCCCCAGTCGCCATTATATTGTCCATTTCAGCAACTCATGAGGGAACTGTACTTTGTGTGTGTGTATATGTAAGCATGTATATATTTCTACTCTCTCTGGACCAATAAGACTATTCCTCCTATAGGCACACCATAAATGTTCATAGAATGAGCAGATAAATGAATGAATAATGAATGGATGAATGAAGTTATCACTGAGTACAAATCTTTAATGTAAAAATCATGAAACATTATGCAAATGAGAAATGCATTTTATGAATGGCAGTAGAAAGTCATACAGTTAAGCTATGACACATTATAAAATACTTTCTAGTTTTAAAACACAAAATTAGACAATGGAAATTGTTGGTTCTTGCGATCACTTGTTATGTCTCATTATAATTCCAAGTAATTCTCATTTATTTTATTTCAATTTGTGTGTGCATGTGTGTAATTCTGTTTAATTTTTAACATGCTTCAGCTAGATTTGGCTTGTGTCTATAAGCTGGATACTAGGAAAGCTTTTTGAGAATTATTTCCTCACTTGTTCAGTCCCGAGGTAATTCAAAGATTCATTGTCACCTTAATTGAACAGCCATTCTTCTTTCTCGCTTTTTCTTTCTTCTCCCACCTCCTATGTTATCTTTCTATTCTTCTGTTTTCTTTCAGCAGGTAAGAGTGGGAGTTCTGAATTAATTTTGGAGCTTTCAGTTCTCTTCGGGGCATTAGCCAGCATGCTTGACTTCCAAGAACACAGAGTAAAACGACTTGACAGAATATAAATTTAGCCCTACCTTGATAGCTTTGCTATGTGGTTTCTTCATAAGCAAAAATCACATTTGAAACAAAAGACTCACAGACTTAGAAAAAGAACTCATGGTTGCAGGGAGGAGGGAATGGCTGGGGACTTTGGGAAAGTCAAATACACACTGCCATGCTTGAACTGTATAACCAACAAAAATTTATTGTATAGCCCATGGAACTCTGCTTAATGTTTTGCACTAGCTTGGATGGGTGGGGAGTTTGGGGGAAAATGGATACATGAGTATGTATGGCCGAGTTCCTTCACTGTTCACCTGAAACTATCACAACATTGTTAATTAGCTATACCCCAATGCAAAATGTTTTAGGTGTAAAAAAAAGATAACATTTGATATTGGTATTGGTTTGGTTTAGAAAACAATTTTTCTATCATAGTGAAAGAACATAAACAATGAAAGTTAGAATACAAATGATGTTTGCAGTTAGTTGAAACAAACAGGTACCCTATGACACATTATAAAATACTTTCTAGTTTTAAAACACAAAATTAGACAATGGAAATTGTTGGTTCTTGCGATCACTTGTTATGTCTCATTATAATTCCAAGTAATTCTCATTTATTTTATTTCAATTTGTGTGTGCATGTGTGTAATTCTGTTTAATTTTTAACATGCTTCAGCTAGATTTGGCTTGTGTCTATAAGCTGGATACTAGGAAAGCTTTTTGAGAATTATTTCCTCACTTGTTCAGTCCCGAGGTAATTCAAAGATTCATTGTCACCTTAATTGAACAGCCATTCTTCTTTCTCGCTTTTTCTTTCTTCTCCCACCTCCTATGTTATCTTTCTATTCTTCTGTTTTCTTTCAGCAGGTAAGAGTGGGAGTTCTGAATTAATTTTGGAGCTTTCAGTTCTCTTCGGGGCATTAGCCAGCATGCTTGACTTCCAAGAACACAGAGTAAAACGACTTGACAGAATATAAATTTAGCCCTACCTTGATAGCTTTGCTATGTGGTTTCTTCATAAGCAAAAATCACATTTGAAACAAAAGACTCACAGACTTAGAAAAAGAACTCATGGTTGCAGGGAGGAGGGAATGGCTGGGGACTTTGGGAAAGTCAAATACACACTGCCATGCTTGAACTGTATAACCAACAAAAATTTATTGTATAGCCCATGGAACTCTGCTTAATGTTTTGCACTAGCTTGGATGGGTGGGGAGTTTGGGGGAAAATGGATACATGAGTATGTATGGCCGAGCACCTTCACTGTTCACCTGAAACTATCACAACATTGTTAATTGGCTATACCCCAATGAAAATGTTTTAGGTGTAAAAAAAAAAAAGATAACATTTGATATTGGTATTGGTTTGGTTTAGAAAACAATTTTTCTATCATAGTGAAAGAACATAAACAATGAAAGTTAGAATACAAATGATGTTTGCAGTTAGTTGAAACAAACAGTTTGTGTAACTCCTGTGTTGTTTACTTTAAAATTTATCTGAGATCCTCTTTTAAATATATCTAACAGAAGGCTATCCATCTCTTAACTATGAAGTTCACTTTTAAAAAGTGCAGCTCATATTTACTGAGCACCTAGTGAAGGCCTGTGTGCCAGGCAATATTCTAGGACCAGGGTACCCAGTTAACATAATAAATTTTCATAGCAGAGTCTTGTTATTCATTATTCATTAATTTCATACTGATTTTATTTCTGTATCCCAATTAGATGTACAAACAGTAAATTTCACTCTGAATTTTATTTTATTCTAAGTGTGATTTCTTCAATTTATAGCTAAAACATATCTTTTTCCAACCAAATTCTTAGTATAAAGTTTGATTTATATTAAAAACACTTTTATCAAATAACCTATTTTTCTTCTTTGGCATTGTGAGTATCAACAGAAGAGAATTTTCATCCATTTTGCATGCAACAGCTATTTATTAATACTTCCTTCCATGCTCAGTGCTAGATATTGGGTTATAAAATGGTATATAATCAAATCAGAGCTCTAATTCTAAAAGTTATGAAAACAGTTGTAACTCTAGACCTCTACAAAGATCAATAAAAGGTAAACCTCTCTGGATCAAGAGTGGAAAATTAAAAAATTGTACATTATTGTGTTATTTATTATCTTTTTGTAAAATATAGAATTAAATATTGCCTGTACTTAGGGGCACTGTAACTTCTGATGATATTCCAAAATAACCTTGAGTTTTCAATAGCTTTTGAGTCATAAGATCCACTTAGAAAAATTCAAAACATAGAACCTATGTGATATCCTTGAAAGAAGTTATTTTCATCCTAATGCAAGCATTATATATACACACACATACATATCACATATAATAGCTTTTGAAAATTGACTTCATAATTTCTTGACTTCACTAAAATTATTAGACTTTCAAAGATCAACACTATGGAAAACTCAGTCTCTTCCAACAGCAAGTCCTTTGTAATAAAATTAGTATTTGCTTTTCTTAGGGCTTCCTAGGTGGCGTAGTGATAAAGAATCCATCTGCCAATGCAGGACACACAGGTTCGATCCCTGGGTTGGGAAGACCCTCTGGGGAAGGAAATGGCAACCCACTCTAGTTTTCTTGCCTGGGAAATCCCATAGACAGAATAGCCTGGTGGGCTACAGTCCTAGGATCAAAAAGTCAGACATGACTGAGCACGTGTTTGCACACACACACACGCACACACACTTGAGATTTGAACTAAAGAAATAATGACAAATAAGGCAAATCAATGACTAAATACTTCCTCAGTGCTTACAGTGTGAAAAACATTCCGGTAGATACTATGAGTGCTAAAATGGACAAGAAGGCAGGCCCAGACCTCAGGCATTTCACAGTCCAATTATACAAGCCATGACATGTGATAGGCCACATTGAGAGAAAGCTTCCAGAGAGACTTGATCAAGCAGATGGAGTATGTTTTCCTTTAAGAACACAAGGCTTCCCTGGTGGTCCAGTGGGTAAGGAGTCTGCCTTGCAGTGCAGGAGGCACCAAGTCGATCCCTGGCCCGGGAGATCCCACGTGCTGCAGAGAGACTGGACCTGTGTGTTCAATTACAAGCCAGAGCTCTGGAATGCATGCGCCTAGAGCTCATGTTCTGCAGCCAGAGAGGCCAATGAGATGTGAGGCCCTGTGTGGGCCAAAGAATAAAGATGGATGAAAATAAATAAATAAAAAAACAATAAAAAAGGCCAAAAAATTTTTAAAAAGAATAGATACTCCATACACTGTAAGTTCATTGAGAAAAGGAAATATTTTGCATATGTCTTTCCAGCTCCATGGTGTATAAAACAGTGCTTTGCACACAATAGAAGCAAAAGAAATATTTTCTAATGGAATTCACATAAGTAAAATCAATTAAAGGAGATATTACAAGAAAACTGGGGCCAAATAACTGTAATAATAATTAAAATAATAATTATTGTTATAGATAACTTTTGCTAGGTACTACTGCTTTTAAATGTATAGACTCATTTAATTTTCACAACTCTTTTGCAATAATTGCTATCGTTATGCCTATATTGCCCTGAAGAGGCATAAAAATAAACTAACTTGTTTGAGGACATGCAGCTGGTTAGTGGTTGAACCAAGACTTAATCCCAGGAAGTCTGGTTTCAATATCTATGCTCTTAACCACTACTCAGTAATGTTTCTCAAAGCACTGTGGGTAATATGAAGAATGACATGACATGGTTTCTGCCTTCAGAAAGCACAAAATGATATAAGTCAGGCCATTCAAATAACTGAATAATAATGGCTACATTAAAATTAAAACTGTTGCAATTACCCTTAACATGAGGAGCAAGGACATGAACGATTCATTTAGAGAAAAGGAAGCTTACTAAAACCTGGAGGACTGGGAAGACTTCCTGGAGGAAGAAGAATTAGTCTTTAGAAGATGAGTAAGATGAGACAGTTTGGGAGAAATGTCTGGAGTATATTGCAGAAAGAGGACAGATGAATTCTTAGTTGCTCTGTCATGTTCGACTGTTTGTGACCCCATGGACTATAGCCCACCAGACTTTTCTGTCTATGGGATTCTCCAAGCAAGAACACTGGGGTGGATTTTTCTTGATCCTTCAAAATTAGTGACACTTGGATCTTTGGCAAAACAAGAAGACCCTGTGCCCAGGGTTCAGTGGCTTCTAGAAATTCATCCCAGAATAAACCACTATACTCTGCCATTTTACCATCTTCATGTATGGCTGGAGGAAGTTGGCTTTCAAATTCTTGACACTCTGGAGACTTCAGACTTGTCAGCCTGAAGGAAATAGCCTTTCCTTCTTTCTGGTCATCTGTAAAAGCAAGCTACCCTTTTCTCTCCGTGTCCATGACCTTTCACAAAATCACTTCCCAAAGTTTAAGCATTTACACAAGAGAAGGAAGACAATTTCCATCCATGTGCAAACAAGTGCTGATGGAAGGGATCACAAAGCTTGCTTGGAAAAGATGAGTGAGTTTAGAAATTAGAAATAGTAAAACAGAGTTAGAATAAATGCACCATAACCCCTCACAGATGAGTTCTATCAGAAGGTGACTTGTTGGTATTTTGCCATATAGAAAGTGAAAACTCCAGATTAAATATCTCACAGTGCCTGATGGCCTTTAAGAAAAGACTCAGGTTTGAGGACATGCAGCTGGTTAGTGGTTGAACCAAGACTTAATCCCAGGAAGTCTGGTTTCAATATCTATGCTCTTAACCACTACTCAGTAATGTTTCTCAAAGCACTGTGGGTAATATGAAGAATGACATGACATGGTTTCTGCCTTCAGAAAGCACAAAATGATATAAGTCAGGCCATTCAAATAACTGAATAATAATGGCTACATTAAAATTAAAACTGTTGCAATTACCCTTAACATGAGGAGCAAGGACATGAACGATTCATTTAGAGAAAAGGAAGCTTACTAAAACCTGGAGGACTGGGAAGACTTCCTGGAGGAAGAAGAATTAGTCTTTAGAAGATGAGTAAGATGAGACAGTTTGGGAGAAATGTCTGGAGTATATTGCAGAAAGAGGACAGATGAATTCTTAGTTGCTCTGTCATGTTCGACTGTTTGTGACCCCATGGACTATAGCCCACCAGACTTTTCTGTCTATGGGATTCTCCAAGCAAGAACACTGGGGTGGATTTTTCTTGATCCTTCAAAATTAGTGACACTTGGATCTTTGGCAAAACAAGAAGACCCTGTGCCCAGGGTTCAGTGGCTTCTAGAAATTCATCCCAGAATAAACCACTATACTCTGCCATTTTACCATCTTCATGTATGGCTGGAGGAAGTTGGCTTTCAAATTCTTGACACTCTGGAGACTTCAGACTTGTCAGCCTGAAGGAAATAGCCTTTCCTTCTTTCTGGTCATCTGTAAAAGCAAGCTACCCTTTTCTCTCCGTGTCCATGACCTTTCACAAAATCACTTCCCAAAGTTTAAGCATTTACACAAGAGAAGGAAGACAATTTCCATCCATGTGCAAACAAGTGCTGATGGAAGGGATCACAAAGCTTGCTTGGAAAAGATGAGTGAGTTTAGAAATTAGAAATAGTAAAACAGAGTTAGAATAAATGCACCATAACCCCTCACAGATGAGTTCTATCAGAAGGTGACTTGTTGGTATTTTGCCATATAGAAAGTGAAAACTCCAGATTAAATATCTCACAGTGCCCTGGATGGCCTTTAAGAAAAGACTCAGGTGTCTTCCCAGTGTTCATATTGTTTTAAGATTATTTGGGAACTTCCCTAGTGGTCCAGAGGGTTTCCCTGGTGGGTCAAATGGTAAAGAATATGCCTGCCAATTCAGGAGATACAGGTTCAATTCCTGTGTTGGAAAGATCCCCTGGAGAAAGAAATGGCAACCCACTCCAGCATTCTTGCCTGGGAAATCTCATGGACAGAGGAGCCTAGCAGTCTATACTCCATGGGATTGCAAGGAGTCAGACACAACTGAGTGAGTAACAATTTTACTGGTCATCCGGTGGCTTAGACTCTGTGCTCCCAAAGCAGGGAACCTGGGTTTGACCCTTGTTCAGGGAACTAGATCCCATACGTTGTAAGTAAAGATCCCCTTCAACTAAGACGTGATACAGCCAAATAAATAAATAATATACAAAAAAAATTTTAAATATATACTTATTTGGCATGTCTGGGCTTACTTGTGTAGTAAATAAAAAAAAAAAGATTGAATAGCTTTTGCCTCCTCTTGGAAGACAATATTATGCTAAATATAGTGCAGTGTTCCTCAGCTCACAAACTCTACGACGTGGCACAAACCTGAAGACATCTTCAAAAGAAATACTGCAAGAAATGGACATTGCTTGCTTTAGTCAAACCTGCCATTTTCCTTCTGGAACTTTCCTGAAGTGTCTGGACATCTGCATTCCGAATCCTGGCAGGCATTAATGCAATTTTTCTGTAAAATGAGAGGGGACACTCTGGAGACTTCAGACTTGTCAGCCTGAAGGAAATAGCCTTTCCTTCTTTCTGGTCATCTGTAAAAGCAAGCTACCCTTTTCTCTCCGTGTCCATGACCTTTCACAAAATCACTTCCCAAAGTTTAAGCATTTACACAAGAGAAGGAAGACAATTTCCATCCATGTGCAAACAAGTGCTGATGGAAGGGATCACAAAGCTTGCTTGGAAAAGATGAGTGAGTTTAGAAATTAGAAATAGTAAAACAGAGTTAGAATAAATGCACCATAACCCCTCACAGATGAGTTCTATCAGAAGGTGACTTGTTGGTATTTTGCCATATAGAAAGTGAAAACTCCAGATTAAATATCTCACAGTGCCCTGGATGGCCTTTAAGAAAAGACTCAGGTGTCTTCCCAGTGTTCATATTGTTTTAAGATTATTTGGGAACTTCCCTAGTGGTCCAGAGGGTTTCCCTGGTGGGTCAAATGGTAAAGAATATGCCTGCCAATTCAGGAGATACAGGTTCAATTCCTGTGTTGGAAAGATCCCCTGGAGAAAGAAATGGCAACCCACTCCAGCATTCTTGCCTGGGAAATCTCATGGACAGAGGAGCCTAGCAGTCTATACTCCATGGGATTGCAAGGAGTCAGACACAACTGAGTGAGTAACAATTTTACTGGTCATCCGGTGGCTTAGACTCTGTGCTCCCAAAGCAGGGAACCTGGGTTTGACCCTTGTTCAGGGAACTAGATCCCATACGTTGTAAGTAAAGATCCCCTTCAACTAAGACGTGATACAGCCAAATAAATAAATAATATACAAAAAAAATTTTAAATATATACTTATTTGGCATGTCTGGGCTTACTTGTGTAGTAAATAAAAAAAAAAAGATTGAATAGCTTTTGCCTCCTCTTGGAAGACAATATTATGCTAAATATAGTGCAGTGTTCCTCAGCTCACAAACTCTACGACGTGGCACAAACCTGAAGACATCTTCAAAAGAAATACTGCAAGAAATGGACATTGCTTGCTTTAGTCAAACCTGCCATTTTCCTTCTGGAACTTTCCTGAAGTGTCTGGACATCTGCATTCCGAATCCTGGCAGGCATTAATGCAATT
Source organism: Tragulus kanchil (assembly GCA_022376925.1). Lineage (NCBI taxonomy): Eukaryota > Metazoa > Chordata > Mammalia > Artiodactyla > Tragulidae > Tragulus > Tragulus kanchil. Next base: position 271,889,524 of record JAIOJX010000004.1, on the reverse strand, counting down.
TTTCTGTAAAAGGAGAGGAGGACAAAAGAAAAGGCAAAACATGCCCCACAGTGGAAAATGTGATCCTCAGCCTCTGGGATAAAATTACATTGACGGTGGGGGAGTAGCTTTCTTCCTTTCAAGAACAATGTTTGATATTTGAACTAGACCGTCTGGTGATGAGCCTCGTAACTTGGGAGATAAATGAGGTTCAAATTTAGAAAAGAGTTTTCAGAAGTTGCTTAGCAGGGTACTTTTAGGGGTTAACATATGAATAGAGGTTGCATGGCGCCTGGTCTGTTCGTCCTGTGCTTGTTGGACAGAGATAATAAGGCCTATTCCCTATGGTAGCAGGTACAAAGAAATTTAAATTCTGCGGTAATTATTCATTCTAAATCCTGTGACATTTTAATATCGAGAAAATGTTTAAATCTTGTCTAGCTTCTGCCTCCTTTCCCTCTTTGTGTTGATTTCTACATCTCTTCCTATTTATCTCTTTTGTGCATCGCATATATTTCACTATGAACTCTATTTTGCAGGTGAAAGGCCACAGCTAACTGTTCGCATCCCTTATCTCTGCCCTAGAGAGTGGTAACTCACAAATGAGCCAACTGCACCTACTGTACATAAAACAGCAACATCACTTTGATCTCTCCCTTAATGTGCTAGGTTTAGATTACTTTGTGAGCAAAAGAGGTGAAAGGTGGCAGGGTACTATTTTAACTAACTACTGGGGGCAGTATTTATTCATAGTGCAGATTTTTAATGGGAAAGATGGAACATGAAAGCTTGGCAAATGTACTGCTCAAAGGGTCTAACAACACAGAATATTTTTGTAGATGAAAGGTGAGGCATCTCCAGCTTCTCAGTGTAACATAAATTGTATGGAAAAGAGTAAGACATATAAAAAAGCCTGATAGAAGACTACCCATATTCCCCTACGACTGCATGCAATCCTGCCACAAAACCAGAGGACTATTTCAGAGTTGTGTGTTTGTCAGTGCCAAGACGGACATGGTGAACCTTAAAAATATACTCTTTGAGAAAGATTCTCATTCATTTATAATTAATGTAATACTGTTTCAGTAAGAACTAGGTAGGTCAGGAAGTGTCTATTTCAGTGTCATGACATGGTAGAAATGCAGAAATACATAAGGATAATATTCTCCATGATCAGAAGAATGAATTTATCTTGCCCCCTCTGATCAGACTATAGATCTAATTATGTTTACGCCAAAAGAGCTTGAAATTTAGGCTTCCCAGGTGGCTTAGTGGTAAAGAATCCACCTGCGAGATGCAAGAGATGTGGGTTCAACCCCTGAGTTGGGATGATCCCTTGTAGAAGGAAAGGGCAACCCACTCCAGTTTTCTTGCTTGGGAAATCCCATGGACAGAGGATCCTGGCAGGCTACAGTCCATGGGCTAGAAAAGAGACATGACTGAGTGACTGAGTGTTCAGGAAGGCTGGTTGAAATGCTGCATTTGCCATTGATGAAACCCTCATCTTTCCTTTCTTGGGTCACTGCAGGCTTGCCCTTAGTTTCTCAATCTTTCTTTCTATTCTCAAATGCTGATGGTACTGGTTATACTGCTGCCAGTATGGTGACTTCCTATGACGATGTTTCTCAGGTGGAGGGCTCACCTTATATATATATATATTAGTCTCTTTGCAATATCAAATTCCACTCACCCTGTTTTTCTCTCTCTCCAACACATTTCTGTTTCTTCTGAAATTGGTTCTTGAGTGAAGACTTCTCCATCAGCTCCCAAAATACTTCTTTTTTTTTTTTAAAGATTTATTTATTTATTTATTTTGGGCGGGGGTCGGGTTGGGGAGGGAGGGGAGCAGGCAGGCCATTTCTATTGGTCTTTCATTTCTCTATTTTCACCCGTCTTTGTTCTTTGGCTCCTGTGGGCCTCCCATCGCGGTGGCGTCTGTCGCTGCAGAGCACCGGCTCTGGGCACATGCACCCCAGAGCTCTGGCTCAGTAATTGGACACATTGGTCCAGCCGCTCCGTGGCACGTGGGATCTTCCAAGGCCAGGGATTGAACCGGCGCCCCTTGCACTGCAAGGCAGTGTCCTTACCCACTGGACCACCAGGGGAAGCCCCAAAATACTTGTTTCTATCCTAGATATTTTTGCAGCAACATGATAATGACACTAAAAATGAATTAATTGTATGATACTCTCATTTATCTGTTAAAATAGCTTTCTTCCCAACTCTATCCATAGATTGTGGGCTAGGATATTTAAATCACCTTTTTAAGTCCTAACTCTAATACAGTGGCAACAATATAAGTGATACAATAATAATAATAATGTAAAGATTATTATATACATCTGTATCTTTATTGATTGATAAATTACATGTGTGTGTATGATATGTTAATATATACAAAGTTGAAGTGTAGAGCTCAATAATTTTTGCATTGTATACCTCTACAGTGCTATTGTATAATATAATAGTGCTATTTAGATAAAGGCATAGAACAATTCCAACTTCCTAGGACATTTCTAACTGTTCCTTCTAGTCAACACCTTCTCTGTACCACCAGAAGTAACTTCTATTCTTTCTAACTCTTATGCAGTGAATTAATTTGATTGATCTTCAACTACATATGGACTCTATAAATGAAATCAGACAACTTTTGGAGTTTGACTTCTTTCACCTACTGTGTTCTTGAGATTCATCCATGCTATTACATGGTTTTTTTTTTTTTATGGTATAGAATTGCATTACATAAATATGTCATGAATTTTTCCACTATCTTATACATAAGCACATTAGCCATGTATAGTTTTTCACCCTATGATCAAAGTTACTATTAATATTTCTGAACTTATTATTTTGTGTGGCCATTTATACTTTTTAAAGTATAAACCTAAGCATTAGATTGATTGGTCATTTGACAGGTACATGATAAGCTTTTACAACATATTATCACTTTCTAAAAATGACTGGGCCAGTTTATACACTCCAAAATTAAATATATGAGTTCTAGTTGTTTTGTATCCTTGCCAACAATCAATATTGTCAGTCCTTGATTTTAGCCTTGTAGATAGTGTATGATTTATGTCCTTAATGAGTAATGGTGTTGCGCAAGTTTTTATATACTAATTGATCATTTGTAAACCTCCTCTTCAATTCTTTTTTAAAATTACTTATTTTTTACTTGTCTTTTTTAAAATTTTAAATATTTATTTAAATTTGACTGTATTCAATCTAGTTCTAGGCTGGATCTTTCCTTTAGGCTCCCTGACCATCTAGCTGTGGCACTCAGGCTCAGTAGTTGTGACACGTGGGCTTAGCTGTTCTACTGCATATGGGATCTTCCTTCCCTGAACAGGGATTAAACCCGAGTCCCCTGCGTTGCAACAATTGCAATGCAGATTCTTTACCAGGCCATCAGGGATGTCCCTGCCGCTAATTCTTTGGAACAGTTTTAGTTGGATTGGTTGTCTTTTTCTTATCGATTTGTTGGAGTTCTCTGTATATCTGGATGCAACATCTGGATGCAATTCTTTTGTCAGAGGATTGAAAATACATTTTCTCAGATGTGGTTTGCCTTTCTTTTGATGAACAGAAGTTCTTGAGTCCAATTTATTATTTTTTTCTTAACCAATTAATTTTCTTTATCTTCTTTTAAGAAAACTTCATCTCATTCAAGTCCATGAAAATTGTGTGTTGTGTTCATCCAGAAATGATTGTTTAAGTTTCAAATTTAGGTCTAATATCCATCTGAAATTAATTTTTGTGTATGGTGTGTAGAAAGGTTCAAGGTTTATTTATATCCTATAGAGATATCCAGAATCACTTATTGAAAAGATCGTCTTTACTTCTACTAGCTTATATTTAAAAGTTTGTAGCAAGTTGGGCAATCATATTTGTATTGGATTCTTTGTCTATTCTCCACCATTGGTAAGTTTGTCTTAATCACTGGGCTTTAAAATCTCATAGAGCAAGTCCTCTAATATTGAACTTTATTAAAATTATATGACTATTCTAGTTCCATAGGTTTTCATGTAAATTTTAGAATCAAATTGTCAAATTCCCACCCCCCACCAAAGTTCTAAATTTCACTGGAATAATATTGAATCAGTACATTTTCATTTGTGTAAAAACACTTTCAAATATATAGAACTAGTTAGACTTTCTGTTTCCTCTTGTGTTGGTTTTGATAACTTGGGTTTTTCAAGGGTTTATTTCCATTTCATTTTTTTAAAAAAAATAATCATGAGTAGAAATCTTTTTCTCAAACTATTTATTTATTTGATTGCATTGGATTTTAGTTGTGATAGGTGGAATCTTCCTTGCACCTCAGGGTCTTAGTTGCCCTGCAGCATGTGGGACCTTAGTTCCCTGACCAGGGATGGAACCCACATCCCTTGCTTTGGAAGGCAGATTTTTAACCACTGGACTGCCAAGGAAGTCCTTTAGAAGCTTCTTCAAAAGAAACTGTTGGGCTTCCTGATGGCCCAGTGGGTAAAGAATCCACTTTGCAGTGCAAGGCGCTGGTTGGATCTCTGGCCTGGGAAGTGTCTTTTTTTCTTATCGATTTGTTGGAGTTCTCTGTATATCTGGATGCAACATCTGGATGCAATTCTTTTGTCAGAGGATTGAAAATACATTTTCTCAGATGTGGTTTGCCTTTCTTTTGATGAACAGAAGTTCTTGAGTCCAATTTATTATTTTTTTCTTAACCAATTAATTTTCTTTATCTTCTTTTAAGAAAACTTCATCTCATTCAAGTCCATGAAAATTGTGTGTTGTGTTCATCCAGAAATGATTGTTTAAGTTTCAAATTTAGGTCTAATATCCATCTGAAATTAATTTTTGTGTATGGTGTGTAGAAAGGTTCAAGGTTTATTTATATCCTATAGAGATATCCAGAATCACTTATTGAAAAGATCGTCTTTACTTCTACTAGCTTATATTTAAAAGTTTGTAGCAAGTTGGGCAATCATATTTGTATTGGATTCTTTGTCTATTCTCCACCATTGGTAAGTTTGTCTTAATCACTGGGCTTTAAAATCTCATAGAGCAAGTCCTCTAATATTGAACTTTATTAAAATTATATGACTATTCTAGTTCCATAGGTTTTCATGTAAATTTTAGAATCAAATTGTCAAATTCCCACCCCCCACCAAAGTTCTAAATTTCACTGGAATAATATTGAATCAGTACATTTTAATTTGAGTAAAAACACTTTAAAATATATAGAACTAGTTAGACTTTCTGTTTCCTCTTGTGTTGGTTTTGATAACTTGGGTTTTTCAAGGGTTTATTTCCATTTCATTTTTTTAAAAAAAATAATCATGAGTAGAAATCTTTTTCTCAAACTATTTATTTATTTGATTGCATTGGATTTTAGTTGTGATAGGTGGAATCTTCCTTGCACCTCAGGGTCTTAGTTGCCCTGCAGCATGTGGGACCTTAGTTCCCTGACCAGGGATGGAACCCACATCCCTTGCTTTGGAAGGCAGATTTTTAACCACTGGACTGCCAAGGAAGTCCTTTAGAAGCTTCTTCAAAAGAAACTGTTGGGCTTCCCTGATGGCCCAGTGGGTAAAGAATCCACTTTGCAGTGCAAGGGGCGCTGGTTGGATCTCTGGCCTGGGAAGATCCCATGTGCATGGAGTGGCTGGACAGGTGTGTCCAATTATGAGCCAGCCTCTGGAGCACATGTACCCAAAGCCTGTGCTCAGCAATGAGAGAGGCCACTGCAATGGGAGGCCCACGCAGGGCAAAGAGTAAAGATGGATGAAAATAAATTAAAACTCCAATGAAAGAGGCCAAAATTAAAAAAAAAAAAAACTGTTTTTCCATTTCAATGTCTTTACAATATGTGGTTTCTTCCTTTTTTACTTTAGATGGTGATAATTGATGTTTTTCCTCTTTCAACCCCTTTTTCTTACTAGTAGTTAATGAATTTATTCATCTTTTCAAAATTCCAACTTTTGACTTTGTTGACTGTCTCCATTGTATGACTCTATTGTCTGCTTTTACCTTAATTATTTTCTTCTTCTATTTTCTACCAGAGTTTAGTTCACTGTTCATTTTCTCACTTTTTGGTAGAAGCCTAAATTATTGATTTTAGGCAATTATTTTCTAATTTATGCTTATAAAACTCAAGAATTCTTGGTAAGTCTGCTTTAGCTGCATCCTATATAATTTTGACATGTTGTATTCTTTGTCATTTAGCTCAAAATATTTTCTAATTTCCCTTGTAATTTATTCCATGAATAAAGGCTTGTTTAGAAATGTGTTTCTTAATTTCTAAATATTTATAGGTTTTCTAGTCATCTATCTGTTACTCAGTTCTAATTTAATAGTTAATTAATTAGAATATGACTTAAATCCTTAAGAATTTCTCCAGGCTTATTTTAAGGATAGATTATGGTCTATTTTGGTTCATGTATTCTGTATACTAGAAAAGAATATACTTTTTGTGGTTGTTCCATATAATATTCTATATACATTAACTAGATAACTTATGTTTTGTCACTTCCTTAAATCTTCGTGTTATTATTGAAATGACCGTACCCAAGGTCATTTAGATTTTATCCTATCCTATATTCTAATATTTTTATGCTGAAGTCTATGATTCATAGACTTTATTTTTATGAAGCATATGGGCTTCCCTGGTGACTCAGACAGTAAAGAAATCTGCTTGCAATTCAGAAGACCCAGGTTCAGTCCCTGTGTCAGGAAGATCCCCTCAAGAAGGGGATGACTACCCACTTTAGTATTTTTGGGCTTCCCTGGTGGCTCAGACGGTAAAGAATCTGCCTGCAGTGCAGGAGACTTGGGTTTGATCCCTCGGTGGGGAAGATCCCCTGGAAAAGGGAATGGCTCATGCTCGTATTCTTGCCTGGAGAATTCATGAACAGAGGAGCTTGGTGGGACACAGTCAATGGGATCCCAAAGAGTTAAACACAACTGAGTGATTAACAATTATACCCCTTTATGAGGGGTATAAAACCTGTGTCTAGATTTTCTCTCTCTCTCTTTTTTTGCATGTAGATATCCAGCTGTTCCAGCTCCATATGTCTAAAAAACAATTTTTTAAGTGTCTTTTCTTTTTTGCTTAGTCCTTAGTTTGGTGCTGCCTGGTAAGAACATAGTCTTAGCTCAAAAGTTGAGGTGCAACCTTAAAGCATTGTAGGTGGAGGCTGTCAGCTATTCTCAGCAAAACAAAATGACAAGTCCTCCTGGAAGCATGATCATATCAAAGTTTTAATTTAAGAGTCCCAAGTTTCCCTACCAGGGTCTTAGTCTTAGCATAACAGAACTGACTTAACTAACCACTCGATACTCCCGTTCAGTAGCTATTCTCTGCTAGGCATCCTGGCAGTTCTCTCAGCACATGGTTGGTCCAGGAGATATCCAAGACCCTGAAAGGTGATTAGGATGCTTACTCATGGGCCTCTCCTTTTTCATGGGCTGTAGCTTTGCCTCAGTTACTGTTGAATACTATGAACAGTTCCCTTATATATTTTTTCTAGGTTTTCTGTTTATTTATGATGGAAATTTAACTATAAGATTAAGTAATCTCTCATGACCAAAACTGAAAGTCTCTTAATAAATGATTGTTGAATAAATAGATATGTTGAGTTGGAAAGAATTCCCGTATACCCTGATAAGAATGTTGAATATGCATTGACAGTCATCTGTCAATTGGTAGTAGTTAGAAGAAACAGTAAGGAGTGTTGAGATTTTTTAGGGAAGATTGTACAAGGGTCAAAGAAAGAAGAATTTTTTAAAACAAGATTAAGGAAGAACAGTATTTACAGGATACCAGATTAAGAGAATCCAGAAAAGGCTGAAAATGAGACAGAAACATAAGTATTATATTTAGGCACTCTGTTGCATTTCAAATTAATGAAATACATATTGAATTTTTAAAAATAACTTGCATGACTAACAAAAGAGGAGTTGCACAGATTTATGGGTGAATCAAAGATTCAGGTACAATGATGAAGAATTTCTAAGAAGAATAAAAGTTTTTTAAGTTGAAGACTGATTGGATTAAAACATTATGAAATGGGATAGAGGTAAAGAGTGCTGTTAATTCAGTCATCAGATGAGCATGAACAGGATTAAGATTTGGCTGTGGGGATACACACAAGGAAATCAGCCCTAAAAATATCAGGGTGGAATAAAAGAATCAATGGTTCCAGAATTTTTGTGTTGATGAAGACATGGGATGAATCTGTAGCTGAAAACAGATTCAGGTGACTTGCCTTACGGTTGCATTACCCTAGAAAATACAGTTTGAAGGTTCAAAGTGTGTAACACAGATCAGTGAAAATAATATTAGGCTAAAAAGTCTTTCAAACACACATCTGGTGCTTATAGTATTATTTGAATAATTATATGAATCATCTAATTGGAGATGGCTTTAAGAGGTTACTTCAGATAGGGAGCCCTTTACTTCTCTCAATGTCAGCCTAAGCTATCCCAGTTCTTTTTCATAAATATTTAGGCATCCTGGCAGTTCTCTCAGCACATGGTTGGTCCAGGAGATATCCAAGACCCTGAAAGGTGATTAGGATGCTTACTCATGGGCCTCTCCTTTTTCATGGGCTGTAGCTTTGCCTCAGTTACTGTTGAATACTATGAACAGTTCCCTTATATATTTTTTCTAGGTTTTCTGTTTATTTATGATGGAAATTTAACTATAAGATTAAGTAATCTCTCATGACCAAAACTGAAAGTCTCTTAATAAATGATTGTTGAATAAATAGATATGTTGAGTTGGAAAGAATTCCCGTATACCCTGATAAGAATGTTGAATATGCATTGACAGTCATCTGTCAATTGGTAGTAGTTAGAAGAAACAGTAAGGAGTGTTGAGATTTTTAGGAAGATTGTACAAGGGTCAAAGAAAGAAGAATTTTTTAAAACAAGATTAAGGAAGAACAGTATTTACAGGATACCAGATTAAGAGAATCCAGAAAAGGCTGAAAATGAGACAGAAACATAAGTATTATATTTAGGCACTCTGTTGCATTTCAAATTAATGAAATACATATTGAATTTTTAAAAATAACTTGCATGACTAACAAAAGAGGAGTTGCACAGATTTATGGGTGAATCAAAGATTCAGGTACAATGATGAAGAATTTCTAAGAAGAATAAAAGTTTTTTAAGTTGAAGACTGATTGGATTAAAACATTATGAAATGGGATAGAGGTAAAGAGTGCTGTTAATTCAGTCATCAGATGAGCATGAACAGGATTAAGATTTGGCTGTGGGGATACACACAAGGAAATCAGCCCTAAAAATATCAGGGTGGAATAAAAGAATCAATGGTTCCAGAATTTTTGTGTTGATGAAGACATGGGATGAATCTGTAGCTGAAAACAGATTCAGGTGACTTGCCTTACGGTTGCATTACCCTAGAAAATACAGTTTGAAGGTTCAAAGTGTGTAACACAGATCAGTGAAAATAATATTAGGCTAAAAAGTCTTTCAAACACACATCTGGTGCTTATAGTATTATTTGAATAATTATATGAATCATCTAATTGGAGATGGCTTTAAGAGGTTACTTCAGATAGGGAGCCCTTTACTTCTCTCCAATGTCAGCCTAAGCTATCCCAGTTCTGCTAATAAAATGCATTAATGTGCTGATAGTAGAGAGAGGTGGAAGTTTCTAAATGAAAGGGGAGAGTAGGAAACATCACCTTAACTGGTATGAAAGGCAGAAATTTACTTTAAATTAGATCTTGTTTGTAAGCAGGGTGAGGGGGGAGAATAGGTGTTTAAAAGACAAGCTAAAAGTGATCAGAAACAGCCCAAAAAAGATACTGGTAATGTTAAACATTTGTTGTTTGGTCATTAAGTCCTCTTCAACTCCTGCGACTTCATGGACTGTAGCCTGCCAGGCTCCTCCATCCAAGGGATTTCCCAGGCAAGTATACTGGAGTGGGTTGCCATTTCCTTCTCCAGGGGATCTTCTCGGATCAGGGATTGAAACTGAGTCTCCTGCATTGACAGACAGATTCTTTACCCCTGAACCACCAAGGAGAACTGATTTTAAACATGGTGTTATGGAAATAAAGATAATGTAATGTTGAACTTGATATTAAGTCTATTTGTTAAGGTAGGTAGTGCATATTTAGGTGGATATACTTTGAAGTTAGTGAAAGGCAAACAGATGAAAGATTCATGGCCATCTGTCTATGGCATATTGAATGATCTAATGATGGAAGTGTTCATCAAAACAGAATGGCAACAAGCAAGATAAACTACACTGTATTACCAATAGGGGCTCTGTGGCTTTGCTGTAGAATTGTACTCGTTTATTTAAATCCCTCCCCCTATGACCCATACAGTTTTCTCTGTTAATTAACAACTGAGTCCTTCTACCCATTCATCTATTTCTCCATCCTTCCATTCTTTCATTTCATGTCATTAACTACATTTTTCATTAGTTAACAATAAAATACTCAGAAGGTGAATAGTTCCACGGTTTCTCTCCACCTCATTGGAATTGTGGGACCTCTTTATTGAGTGGTGAGGGTTAGGGTAATGAAACTTGGCTAAAAAGTCTTTCAAACACACATCTGGTGCTTATAGTATTATTTGAATAATTATATGAATCATCTAATTGGAGATGGCTTTAAGAGGTTACTTCAGATAGGGAGCCCTTTACTTCTCTCCAATGTCAGCCTAAGCTATCCCAGTTCTGCTAATAAAATGCATTAATGTGCTGATAGTAGAGAGAGGTGGAAGTTTCTAAATGAAAGGGGAGAGTAGGAAACATCACCTTAACTGGTATGAAAGGCAGAAATTTACTTTAAATTAGATCTTGTTTGTAAGCAGGGTGAGGGGGGAGAATAGGTGTTTAAAAGACAAGCTAAAAGTGATCAGAAACAGCCCAAAAAAGATACTGGTAATGTTAAACATTTGTTGTTTGGTCATTAAGTCCTCTTCAACTCCTGCGACTTCATGGACTGTAGCCTGCCAGGCTCCTCCATCCAAGGGATTTCCCAGGCAAGTATACTGGAGTGGGTTGCCATTTCCTTCTCCAGGGGATCTTCTCGGATCAGGGATTGAAACTGAGTCTCCTGCATTGACAGACAGATTCTTTACCCCTGAACCACCAAGGAGAACTGATTTTAAACATGGTGTTATGGAAATAAAGATAATGTAATGTTGAACTTGATATTAAGTCTATTTGTTAAGGTAGGTAGTGCATATTTAGGTGGATATACTTTGAAGTTAGTGAAAGGCAAACAGATGAAAGATTCATGGCCATCTGTCTATGGCATATTGAATGATCTAATGATGGAAGTGTTCATCAAAACAGAATGGCAACAAGCAAGATAAACTACACTGTATTACCAATAGGGGCTCTGTGGCTTTGCTGTAGAATTGTACTCGTTTATTTAAATCCCTCCCCCTATGACCCATACAGTTTTCTCTGTTAATTAACAACTGAGTCCTTCTACCCATTCATCTATTTCTCCATCCTTCCATTCTTTCATTTCATGTCATTAACTACATTTTTCATTAGTTAACAATAAAAATACTCAGAAGGTGAATAGTTCCACGGTTTTCTCTCCACCTCATTGGAATTGTGGGACCTCTTTATTGAGTGGTGAGGGTTAGGGTAATGAAACTTGGAAAAATGCCATCCTAGGATCCCTCTGTGCTACCAATATGCAAATAATTTAATAGTAATGCAGTCAAGAGTTCCCTGAGTAAAGACTCTCCATTTTCATCACTGTTGGTAAGTGCCAAGGGGGACAGATGAGAATAAGTTATAGCCACATTGTGACATGTAATAAATCTTCCAAAAGAGGTTTACACGTACTCAGCGCTTTGGCTTTTATCCTGTGTACGACACTTCTGTTTGCTTTGCATCTAAGCAACAGAAAGTAATCAGCCTCTAAGAACTTAATTATTGGTTGCACAGATAACCCTTAGGGTGTGTGTGTCCAGTCACTTGGGCCTCCTTCTACATCTCATCATGAAAAGCAATATGCCTCCCTTCCTGCCGGCCTCTCTGGAAAGCAAGGTGGTTCATTTCTTCTTCAAGGGGAAGACAAAGAGCTGCTGAAACAACAGAATAATACATGGAAATGGCCCTTCCTTGGGAAAATGAGCTGCTAATAGTTCCTGATGACGGAAACAGAAGAAGGGTCCTAGGGCTAGAAATCACTCAAGAACGGAGCCTTGATAACAGGCGCTGAGAGGCAGACAGGGTAAGAATTCTAGGGAGAGCAGTGAGAAAATACTGTAACAGGCTTGCAAAACCTACCTCCAAATCACACTAGTATATTAATGAGACAAGTTCAGACTAGTCACACTCCCGCCTCTTAACCAAACTGTTAACACAGTTTAACACACTTTCAAAGGGGCACCCCTAGGATGTGCTAATGAAGTCACTTTCTTCCCAGCACGACTCAATGGTCTTTTCCCTCTTTGTTGGGCTCTCTTTGATCAGGCATAGGAAATACTCATATATCTTGTCAATCCCGGGAGGTGATTCTTATATTTTTCCAGTGTATCTATGGGGAAACTGAGGTATAAAAGACCAAATCTAAAGTTCAAGAGTAGTACATTTATTAGCATGTGCATTGATTTCCTGTCCCAGCTTTTCCCTACTCCTATTTAAATGTTGTGAAATTAATAAATACTGTTCGGGAATTATACATTTGAAGCTTTGAAATAATATGGAAAAGAACAACAGCTGTGAATTACTCTATAATTGTAAACACAATTATAAAACGTAATGTATGTGTGGATGCTCAGTCATGTCCAGCACTTTGTGACCCCGTGGACTGTAGCCTCCCAGGCTTCTCTGTTCATGGAATTATCTTGGCAAGAATACTGGAGAGGATAGCCATTCCTTTCTCCAGGGGAATTTCCCACCAGGGAATCAAACCCCGTCTCCAGGTTTGTAGGCAGTTTTTTGCATTGCAGGCAGATTCTTTACTGCTGAGTCACATAGGAAGTATTAACATATCGGTTTTCAAAATTACATTGCAAATTGTTTGAATTGGACTTTGAAATCATAGATTTTTTTCTTAATTTTTAAAGCTATAAGGGATAATAGGTACATTCTACAAACCTACAATTAGTTATTTTCAGTTTAGTTTCAATATTCAAGCAGTCTCTGGAAAGGCATTGTTCCACCCAGGTATCTCCAAAGACAGAAACTACAAGTGTTTTAGTCTAGGGCAGTGGTCTGTAGAGAGTACAAAATATACTTTTTGTATGTATTACCTATTTCCAACTAAAAGGAATTCTTCAAAAACTTTGTTGCAAAGCTGAAATCTTAGAATGCACTGGGTAGAGATGATGCATTTAACATTTGTAAAAGTTTCTTACAAGATTTTTATAGATTTGTCCGTTAGTCTATTTGACAACAGACCTATGACTTTTAGAGAAAAACAAAAAAGAGGACCTGTAAAAAAAGAAAAGAGTCCTTAAGGTGACCTATATATTACACAGATTACTACCTGTAATTTTTTCACAAGCATCTTGATTTTGGTGGCAAAGATTTTTAAAATTTCTTATTGCTCTTATAAACCTTTGTGGTTATCTGACAATGATTCATGGAATATTATTGTATATCTGACTTTGACTGTTACCCATTACACCATGTTAACATATTTCAATAAGTAATCAATTTGGTTTCCAGTGCACTAATTTAATTCAGGTTTCATTACTTGCCTAGTATTTATTTTTTAGGCATGTTGTCCATCTTAGTCTAGAACTGCCCTTTTTGCATTAGCCATTTTAGGATAAAATACTTAATAAGATTTGCATTTAAAAAATGAACTAGACGAACTGGACCCCCTCCAGCCAGCACAAGTAATTATGTCATTTGTATTGCAAAGCAGGAGTGGCTATAAAGCAATGGTATACTTTTTTAAAGATTGATAACCTTACACAGTATTATATTACCCATAAAATGGCAGGTCTGACAGAGGCACTAAACGTGGGCAGTGTACAAATCCTGAAAACTGTAGAGAGTTGAAAAGTTTTTACTTTGCCTTTTGATGAGTTATGCCATTGGAAGTAATTATTTACAGTTTATATCTGTATTTTGTATTATATCTCTGTGCTGTATACCAGGAAGTATTAACATATCGGTTTTCAAAATTACATTGCAAATTGTTTGAATTGGACTTTGAAATCATAGATTTTTTTCTTAATTTTTAAAGCTATAAGGGATAATAGGTACATTCTACAAACCTACAATTAGTTATTTTCAGTTTAGTTTCAATATTCAAGCAGTCTCTGGAAAGGCATTGTTCCACCCAGGTATCTCCAAAGACAGAAACTACAAGTGTTTTAGTCTAGGGCAGTGGTCTGTAGAGAGTACAAAATATACTTTTTGTATGTATTACCTATTTCCAACTAAAAGGAATTCTTCAAAAACTTTGTTGCAAAGCTGAAATCTTAGAATGCACTGGGTAGAGATGATGCATTTAACATTTGTAAAAGTTTCTTACAAGATTTTTATAGATTTGTCCGTTAGTCTATTTGACAACAGACCTATGACTTTTAGAGAAAAACAAAAAAGAGGACCTGTAAAAAAAGAAAAGAGTCCTTAAGGTGACCTATATATTACACAGATTACTACCTGTAATTTTTTCACAAGCATCTTGATTTTGGTGGCAAAGATTTTTAAAATTTCTTATTGCTCTTATAAACCTTTGTGGTTATCTGACAATGATTCATGGAATATTATTGTATATCTGACTTTGACTGTTACCCATTACACCATGTTAACATATTTCAATAAGTAATCAATTTGGTTTCCAGTGCACTAATTTAATTCAGGTTTCATTACTTGCCTAGTATTTATTTTTTAGGCATGTTGTCCATCTTAGTCTAGAACTGCCCTTTTTGCATTAGCCATTTTAGGATAAAATACTTAATAAGATTTGCATTTAAAAAATGAACTAGACGAACTGGACCCCCTCCAGCCAGCACAAGTAATTATGTCATTTGTATTGCAAAGCAGGAGTGGCTATAAAGCAATGGTATACTTTTTTAAAGATTGATAACCTTACACAGTATTATATTACCCATAAAATGGCAGGTCTGACAGAGGCACTAAACGTGGGCAGTGTACAAATCCTGAAAACTGTAGAGAGTTGAAAAGTTTTTACTTTGCCTTTTGATGAGTTATGCCATTGGAAGTAATTATTTACAGTTTATATCTGTATTTTGTATTATATCTCTGTGCTGTATACCAGTTTTTCCTGGAGCAAATCCTATATTTTTGTGACTAGCAAGAGTGTCACATCATATCATATGATATGACATCATCATATCATATTTTAGTGAATGATCTCAAATTCCACATCCTAATATTCAGAGACCCACCTTAGATTGGGTCAGTAAGAAGTAGCCAAATAACACTAAACAGGTTCACTTGCCTTATGATCACTTAGAAGGCCCTTAGTCTGCCAAGTTGAGATTTCCCATTGTTGATAATGACTCTGAAAACTGGAAATGTTATTGGTAATACTACCACTGCTAAAAAGAATACAATATGCCTTTATCGAACATTTCAAACTCAACACTTTTCTCCAAATGCTGTGTTAAATACTTTACATACATTATCTCCTTAATCCTCCACAGACGCTTGCAGGGTTGTATTATTAGAAAAGATGTGGACTCTATTTTTGGAGGTTACCTAATAATTGCAGGACCACCAGCCATTAAAGCTGTAAAACAGGAATCTAGTCTAGTTTAACTCCAGAGCTGATGTCTTAATCACTATGGCATATTTATGTAAACTAAAAAATCTTCTAAAAAATATCCCTAAGACATTTTCCTAACAGAAGCAGCTACAACTACTTTCCAGGGAACGACAGGACATTAAAGTGTTGTGCCCCAGAACTGAGATCTTTTTAACTAGAAGTGGTCTCCTAGTAGTTTTGGGGAGGAAAGTTTTATAAGATGTGCCTAAATGATCAATTATGGTCTTTTGAGAGGATGAAAGTGTTCATAATGCAGTCATTTGTAGGCATTGGTCAACGAGGTATTTCTCAAATTTAGTAAAACTCTTTTAAATTTTACCCTCACAGGGTTTACAGAAAGGGAAAACAGAAAGAAACGGAGTGGCTATAAAGCTGGTATACTTTTTAAAGATTGATAACCTTGCACAGTATTATATTACCCATAAAATGGCAGGTCTGACAGAGGCACTAAACGTGGGCAGTGTACAAATCCTGAAAACTGTAGAGAGTTGAAAAGTTTTTACTTTGCCTTTTGATGAGTTATGCCATTGGAAGTAATTATTTACAGTTTATATCTGTATTTTGTATTATATCTCTGTGCTGTATACCAGTTTTTCCTGGAGCAAATCCTATATTTTTGTGACTAGCAAGAGTGTCACATCATATCATATGATATGACATCATCATATCATATTTTAGTGAATGATCTCAAATTCCACATCCTAATATTCAGAGACCCACCTTAGATTGGGTCAGTAAGAAGTAGCCAAATAACACTAAACAGGTTCACTTGCCTTATGATCACTTAGAAGGCCCTTAGTCTGCCAAGTTGAGATTTCCCATTGTTGATAATGACTCTGAAAACTGGAAATGTTATTGGTAATACTACCACTGCTAAAAAGAATACAATATGCCTTTATCGAACATTTCAAACTCAACACTTTTCTCCAAATGCTGTGTTAAATACTTTACATACATTATCTCCTTAATCCTCCACAGACGCTTGCAGGGTTGTATTATTAGAAAAGATGTGGACTCTATTTTTGGAGGTTACCTAATAATTGCAGGACCACCAGCCATTAAAGCTGTAAAACAGGAATCTAGTCTAGTTTAACTCCAGAGCTGATGTCTTAATCACTATGGCATATTTATGTAAACTAAAAAATCTTCTAAAAAATATCCCTAAGACATTTTCCTAACAGAAGCAGCTACAACTACTTTCCAGGGAACGACAGGACATTAAAGTGTTGTGCCCCAGAACTGAGATCTTTTTAACTAGAAGTGGTCTCCTAGTAGTTTTGGGGAGGAAAGTTTTATAAGATGTGCCTAAATGATCAATTATGGTCTTTTGAGAGGATGAAAGTGTTCATAATGCAGTCATTTGTAGGCATTGGTCAACGAGGTATTTCTCAAATTTAGTAAAACTCTTTTAAATTTTACCCTCACAGGGTTTACAGAAAGGGAAAACAGAAAGAAACGCAAGGCAAATAAGAACAGCAGCCTCATAAGAAAATCAAAATTCCATGGAGGCAACTAGCCGGTGTGATATGAACTAAGAATGCAGACAGAAAAATGGCTTCTGCTCTTCTCGTGGGCTCAGGAAACAAATTTAGGGAACTGTTAAAAACTGAGAAAGGCAATTTAGAGATAGCAACATCCTCTTAAACTCAAAGAGGAGGAAATATATTTAGGGACCTTTCTGATATAAAAAACTGTTATAACTTTGAATCTTTCCTTTTTCTTCTCAATTCGGGACTCATGTTCATAACTGAATTCTATGCTTAATTGCTCGATATTTCAATTAACAGTCTACTTTAAACAATCAGTCAATCAAATATGATTTCTGCTGTTATACATTCCTTATACATACCAATACATATATATGTATGCACATTTGTATTACAATTGAAGCTGCACATTTTTTAGTTAATTATGGAATGCAATGTATGAGTTTCCTAGGGCTGCAATAACAAAGGCCAACAAAATGGATGGTTCAAAGAGCAGAAATGTACAGTCTCATGAAAGCCACAAATCGAAGGGAAGGAATGGGATTTGGGGATTAGCAGATGCAAACTATTATATATAGGATGAATAAACAACAAGGCCCCACTGCATAGCCCAGAGTACCATATTCACTATCCTGTGACAAACCATAATGGAAAAGAATATGAAAAAGAATACATATTTGTGTAACTGAATCACTTTGCTGTATAGCAGAAATTAACACATAGTAAATCAAGTCCCAAGTTGTGCTAGTGGTAATAACAACAACCAAAAAAAAAAAAAAAATAGCCTGCCAATGTAGGAGACATAAAAGATGCAGGTTTGATCCCTGGGTTGGAAAGATCCCCTGGAGTAGGGTATGGCAACTCACTGCAGTATTCTTGCCTGGAGAATCCCATGGACAAAGGAGCTTGGTGGGCTACAGTCCATGGGGTCACAAAGAGTCAGACCCGACTGAATTGACCTACCAGGCACATCAAGTGTACTTCAATAAAGTTAAGAAAAAAAAGATGTGAAAAAGATTGGTCCATTCTGAGGCCTGTGAAGAAAAATTAGTTCTGGGACTTTGTCAGCTCTCACTGATGTTCTTTGGCTTACAAAAGTGTCAGCTCAATCTCTGCCTTCATCTTCACATGACTTTTTCACTGTGTACATGTCTATCTCTAAACTGTTTCCTTCTCTAGGGACACCTGTCACATGGGTGAAGGGCCCACCCTCCTAAAATAATATTACATCTATAATAATACTGTTTTCAGATAAGGTTGGGCTTCCCAGGTGGCTCAAGTGGTAAAGAATCCACCTGCCAACGCAGGAGACAAAGGCAGGAGACATGGGTTCATTCCCTAGGTTGGGAAGATTCCCGGAGAAGGAAATAGCAATCCACTCACATACTCTTGCCTGGAAAATTTCATGGACAGAGGGGCCTGGAAGGCTATGGTTCATGGGGTCGCAAAGAGTTGGACACAATTTAGTAACTGAGCACACACACATGAATTATTTCATTTAGAAACTGATTTTTTTCTAATAGGCAAATTAAATTGCCAAGATTTTGGAAGTTGGGACTCCATAGCTCATGTACATTATGTGGAAAATTCTGGAAGTTTATCGGAATAATATATTCAATAATTAAATAGTGATAATTTAATCTCTTTCCAATTTTTCCAATGACACTTTGATAACAAGGACATTGTACAAAGTTCTGTAGTTCACTCTCTCGATTTATCCTCATTGCAACCCAAAAGGTTGATACAATTATTTTCATTGTTAAGATCAGAAAAGATGTCAAATAAGTTGATCAAAGCCATACAAGTAGGTTACATAGGTAGGAATCAGACAAGTGTATTTGACTCCAAACTCTTTTGTTTTGCAACTACTACTAAACTGTCTGACATGTTTGATTTTTGATATCACAAAATAATCTGTCAAGATGGTGAAGAAAAAGAGATCAGAGATATAATTTGCCTATTGGAAAAAAGTGCCCCATGTGAGTAAAAATGTACCTTAGGTAAAAATGTGTTAAGAAATTCAAGAGACCAAAGCTGATTCATTGATAAAACTTGTAGATAATATTAAAAAAGTGGTCAATAGACAAAGAAGACAGAATGGGAAGGTTTGAGAACCTGGAAAAGATGGTGTCAGATATCTCACATTAGGAAAATGTGAAGGAAGAAAGTTCCTTGAGTTAGGATTCCATATTGGAAACAGATCTTATTCATATTTGTACCACTAGTGTCTAAGCTGCAGTAAATCATTAATAAGTAGATTTAAATATGGTTGAATGAGAACTTTGATATTGGCTATGGGAAGCTAATTTTTATAGAATTTTAAGGACAACGATGAGATGTTAAGTGTATCAAACATATATATGCCCATATTAATCTATCATACTGGTCTGAAAAATGGATCTGTATGAAGGAAAATAAAAGCCAATATTATTGAGCACCTGCTTTGTTTCAGGGATTGCTTTAAAGAGTTTATAGAAAGCACTGTACTTTTCCAGTAACAAATTTATAATGTGGCTACTATATTTTTAAGTTTTTACTTTGTATCATAGTTGATTAGCAATGTTGTGTTAGTTTCAGCTATACAGCAAAGTGATTCAGTTGTGCATATACATGGATCTATTCTTTTTTAAGTGGGTACTGTTTTGATCTCTATTTTATAGATGAGGAAAGTGAAGCTTAGAAGTAATAGAATAAAGGAATTATTTAGAGCAATTATTCAGAGCAATCTCACTCTTTTTTGGGGGACTAGGTAACACGGGCTTGTAGTATTTCATGTTTCGTGTGTATGACATGTTTTGACTTCTGTATACTCTGTGCTTACCACCGAGTTTCATTTCTATTGATCACTATACAGTTGATCCACTCTGCCCTATCCCACCCCTTTTCCTCTCTGATAACCACTACTCTATTTTCTTTGTCTCTGTGTTTGCTTTTGTTTGTTTTGCTCATTTGTTATTATTATTTTATATTCTACATATGAATGAAATTGTACAGTTTGTCTTTCTCTGTCTGACTTATTTCATTTAGCACTAATACCTTTAAGATCTATTCACGTTGTCATGAATGGCAAAATTTTTCATCTTTTTTATGACTGTATAGTATTCCTATATATATATATATATATATATATATATATACCAAATCTTCTTTATCTATTTATCCATCAGTGGGCACTTAGGTTGTTTTCATATCTTGGCTATTATGGAAAATGCAGTGAACACAAGGGTGCACATAATTTTTTCAAACTAAGTTCAGATAAATATTCAGGAATAGTATGGTTGGAACATATAATAGCCACTGATATCACCAAAGAAGAAGAGATGATTTAAGAAGGAATTTAATATAACCTTTTTTAACCCATTGCAGCACATAGTGTTTAATAAATATTGAATAAAGTGAATTGATGTTTTAAGTTTTATTAAGGATTGGGCTAATGGAAATGCTAAATGCCATAGGGAAGTCCTAAAAGAAGGAAGCAGAAGATGCTACACAATGAAAAGAAACAATAGAATCAAAAGGCCTCATCATGTAAAAAACAGTCTATGAATGAAAATGGATAAATGAGATAACTGTGCACCTACTTCATCAGCTATTGCTTTATCTCATCAGATCTTAAATTCCAGAAATAGGTATGAGAAAGTTAAGTGTATAACGGTCATGAAACTCATGGAAAACTTTTCTTATCCGTGAAGTTTATATATATTGCAATTGCCTATTTCCAAAAAAATCTAATATGAACTATATTGTCAATATTTATAACATAAACATTTCAGCAATAAGTTATTAAAACAGAGTAGATGATGAATAAATTAGTATAATATTAAAAAATTAAAAATCTTCTATCTACAGTTCGTTCAACTTTAGAAATTTTAGAAACACTTAGTTTCACTATTTTTTCTCAATTGGAAATTTTTGAAATTCACTTTTTTAAAACAAACATAAAATTTTGTCACATAGTCTGAATGTTAGATGAAATTTCCTATAGGCTTAAAGCATTTGTCACTATGTTCATCATTCATTCTTAGAGGCTGAGCAAACTGTTCTCCTTTATTGAGAAAATTGAGAGTATGCCTTTAAACCTTAAAGACAGCTATATTAGTAGGTTGCAAAAGAATTCTAAGTGCTAAAGTCATAGCCTCACAGACAATGAGCCTAACTCACACTGACTTAAAAGGAGGGTGAAATTATGTGAAGATAAACTTACCTAAGGAACATCAGTAGTTACTTCTGTAATAAATGCCTTTTCAATCACTACTGTCTTAGTAGAGGCAGAGGGTCCAGGAATAACATTAATCTAATTGAGTCTTTTGAAAATATTCTTAATTAACACATGAACTTAGTCACCTCTCCTGCATACACCTTGATCTATATTCTCTAATTCAAACAGTGAATTAGTGTTAGCAAACAGTGATATCAGCCTTTCAGTTTTACCAAAATTGAAACCTTCAAGCTATTCTCAAGTTGTCTTCCTCTCCATGACCAATCAAAAGTGAAATTCTGTCAATTTAGCTTCTGAAAACTGATGACTTCCTTTCCTTCTCTATTTCTTTCTTAATTCAAATGTTCACCTCTTAACCTGGACTCATGCAGGAGTCACTCCCCGCCCTTCCTGGTCCACTGGCTCTGGTCCACTCTGCCCTCCCAGTCAGCCCTCCGTGAACCCCAGTTAGAAACCTGACTTGTCGTTCCCTACACAAAACCCTTTTAAGTGCTATTCCCCCAGTCTAAACAATTTTAAAGAATCTAAACCATCCTTTTTTTATGGCATTCTCATGGACAGATCCACGGTCTTCTCAGATCCAAGCATTCATAAAAGAGATGACATCGGTATTACTAAATATTTTTACTACAGATTTCTTACTAATGCACATTTATTAAATATTTAGAATTATTCCAACAATAGTTTTAAATTCCTTTCTAACTATACACATATTAATACACATCATATATTATATGTACGATATGCACACATTACACTATATATATATATATATATATTTACATTTTACTCTGTTTAGAAAAACTTGGTAGGGTGCTTTAAATCTCAGTAGTAATCTAAAGATGGCCATCCTATTAGGTTGCAAAAAATGCAGCCTAAATACCCTAGTTTATAATTCAGCAAAGTGCTTGGAGGAGGCCCAGTAGGAATGATAAATGGTAAAGATAGGATTATTACTCAAGTCTCATTTGTGACAGTTGACTTCCGTGATATTTATCTTACATTTTCTTTGGCTGTGTGTGTGAGTGTAATACACTTTATATATTAGCATTGGACTTCCGTGATATTTATTTGCTTTTTTCATGTGAAGATGAACTTACCTAAGGAACATCAGTAGTTACTTCTGTAATAAATGCCTTTTCAATCACTACTGTCTTAGTAGAGGCAGAGGGTCCAGGAATAACATTAATCTAATTGAGTCTTTTGAAAATATTCTTAATTAACACATGAACTTAGTCACCTCTCCTGCATACACCTTGATCTATATTCTCTAATTCAAACAGTGAATTAGTGTTAGCAAACAGTGATATCAGCCTTTCAGTTTTACCAAAATTGAAACCTTCAAGCTATTCTCAAGTTGTCTTCCTCTCCATGACCAATCAAAAGTGAAATTCTGTCAATTTAGCTTCTGAAAACTGATGACTTCCTTTCCTTCTCTATTTCTTTCTTAATTCAAATGTTCACCTCTTAACCTGGACTCATGCAGGAGTCACTCCCCGCCCTTCCTGGTCCACTGGCTCTGGTCCACTCTGCCCTCCCAGTCAGCCCTCCGTGAACCCCAGTTAGAAACCTGACTTGTCGTTCCCTACACAAAACCCTTTTAAGTGCTATTCCCCCAGTCTAAACAATTTTAAAGAATCTAAACCATCCTTTTTTTATGGCATTCTCATGGACAGATCCACGGTCTTCTCAGATCCAAGCATTCATAAAAGAGATGACATCGGTATTACTAAATATTTTTACTACAGATTTCTTACTAATGCACATTTATTAAATATTTAGAATTATTCCAACAATAGTTTTAAATTCCTTTCTAACTATACACATATTAATACACATCATATATTATATGTACGATATGCACACATTACACTATATATATATATATATATATTTACATTTTACTCTGTTTAGAAAAACTTGGTAGGGTGCTTTAAATCTCAGTAGTAATCTAAAGATGGCCATCCTATTAGGTTGCAAAAAATGCAGCCTAAATACCCTAGTTTATAATTCAGCAAAGTGCTTGGAGGAGGCCCAGTAGGAATGATAAATGGTAAAGATAGGATTATTACTCAAGTCTCATTTGTGACAGTTGACTTCCGTGATATTTATCTTACATTTTTCTTTTTGGCTGTGTGTGTGAGTGTAATACACTTTATATATTAGCATTGGTCCATCTATTATTATATTGGCAGCATGAGATTTCCATTGATTAGTTTCTCTCTATTTGCTTTTTCTTTCTCTAAACCTTCATGCTGTAATGCAGAAGATTTATTTTCAATGATTTATTAAAGTGTAATTCTAAGGTGACTCCTTATCAAGGAAGTAATCTGCAGGCTATCTTTGTTTAAACTTGCAACCTGCTTTGTCAAGGAAAACTGCCTATGAAATTTTCATTATAATAGACAGCTTTTCATAATGAATGAAAAACAGCTATTAT
Organism: Tragulus kanchil; assembly: GCA_022376925.1. NCBI lineage: Eukaryota > Metazoa > Chordata > Mammalia > Artiodactyla > Tragulidae > Tragulus > Tragulus kanchil. The sequence goes on along the minus strand of JAIOJX010000004.1, from coordinate 271,865,662 downwards.
GATTGAAAACAAATTGCTCTGAAACATAGTCTTTGAAACAATGTGCTGCTTAATTGTATTTTGGAGGAGGGGGGAGCAAAGGCAATTCTATTTAATTGGTTACATTTTTCAGTTCTATAAATTAATTTGCACTACCCAATATCACTTAATTTTTCCCTAGGAAAGCTTTTGCTTGCCCTAGCAATATTATAACTGCTAATTCAATTACACTGAAATTGTTTAATAGAAAATATAATTGCTTATTCATACAGAATACCCATTAAAGAAGTGCAAAAGTGTGAACCCAAGGGTTACTGCATATTAATACTTTGGGAATAAAGATGGGGTTGTTGTGCAGAGAAGGTGCTGGCTGATCTTTAATTGTTCATCACCTGCCTCCAAAATAATATGAATGGACCCAAACTAAATGACCACTCATTACAAGTTTCAATTTAGGAGCTGGCTGGGGTCAGCAGATTGCTTATGCTGATCGCAATGATTTGAAGTTGTGATTACCATAAGCAATTTAAATTTTATTGATCTCCCCTTCTGAAAGTTGTAATTGAGCATAGATGTTGGACCCAGAGCTCTCCAAACTAAATTGTGCTCTGAAGCCCTTGCTGGATTCCTGCAAGAATCAATAAGCGGTCAGTCACATTAACAATGAAATAGGTCCATTAACATACGGTGCTATTGGTGAAACTTTATTTAGGAAGGGTGTTAGTTCACTTCATTGTTTTATCAATGAATCTTGACTGTACAAGGAAAAGTATTGCTTTAATATGTGTAATAAGCTGGTATGAAAATGAAATTATATATTATAAATATATGGCATATGACTAGGTAGGCAGTTGAGTCCTTCTATGAGAGTCCTCGTAATTCATATCATCATTTTACTGTAAACAGAGGTTGCACATGACTGGAATTGCAGTTTGCCTGCTGCAGGGTTTTGCAGTAATTTGGAATTTTGATTCCTCTTTATTAGATACAGTTTTCCCTCCATCAAGGTTAAGTACATCTTGAAGTCTCCACATTCAGTGGTAAGCAGTAGCTTGTTGAAAGAAGCTATATGAATGTATCCTGCTGGGCTAGAGAAACAAAGACAGCTGGGAATCTGAACAGAAGTTTAAATGGTTCCAAAGCCATTTGGAACAGTGTTTTATACCCAGAGCACAGCTAAGTTTTGGTAACAACTCTGGCCTACTCATTATTATCAAAGTAGAAAATGTTTAAAACTGTGTGTGTGTGTGCTCAGTTGTGTCTAATTCTTTGCGACCTCATGGACAGTAGCCCACCACGCCCCTGTCCATGGAGATTCTCTAGGCAAGAATACTGGAGTGGGTTGACGTTTCTTCCTCCAGGGCATCTTCCTGACCCTGGGATCAAACCTGTGTCTCCACGCCTTTTACACTGGCAGGCAGATTCTTTAAAACTGCGCCACCTGGGAAGCTCAAAACTTCATGACAGTTTTTCGCAAATTAATCAGTTCCTATTTGTCTCTTTCATTTACTTCCTAATGAAATGATGGACAGTAAACTCTTGAGGATACCCAACATCCTAGAAAATTTAAATCTCAAAATCTGTGGGGATAATAACACCATAATCTAAGGAACTTCCTGGCTGATCCCAAGAGTTTCAGGTGTTTGGATTACCTGCTGCCCAGGTCCCTCTAACTTGGCACAATGCAGTACAAAAGGAAGGAAGTGGAATTAAAACCTTTCTGATTTTTATTATTTAAGATTTATTTAACCATGGAACACAGGAACTTCCTGGCTAAAAGGAAAAGTATTGCTTTAATATGTGTAATAAGCTGGTATGAAAATGAAATTATATATTATAAATATATGGCATATGACTAGGTAGGCAGTTGAGTCCTTCTATGAGAGTCCTCGTAATTCATATCATCATTTTACTGTAAACAGAGGTTGCACATGACTGGAATTGCAGTTTGCCTGCTGCAGGGTTTTGCAGTAATTTGGAATTTTGATTCCTCTTTATTAGATACAGTTTTCCCTCCATCAAGGTTAAGTACATCTTGAAGTCTCCACATTCAGTGGTAAGCAGTAGCTTGTTGAAAGAAGCTATATGAATGTATCCTGCTGGGCTAGAGAAACAAAGACAGCTGGGAATCTGAACAGAAGTTTAAATGGTTCCAAAGCCATTTGGAACAGTGTTTTATACCCAGAGCACAGCTAAGTTTTGGTAACAACTCTGGCCTACTCATTATTATCAAAGTAGAAAATGTTTAAAACTGTGTGTGTGTGTGCTCAGTTGTGTCTAATTCTTTGCGACCTCATGGACAGTAGCCCACCACGCTCCCCTGTCCATGGAGATTCTCTAGGCAAGAATACTGGAGTGGGTTGACGTTTCTTCCTCCAGGGCATCTTCCTGACCCTGGGATCAAACCTGTGTCTCCACGCCTTTTACACTGGCAGGCAGATTCTTTAAAACTGCGCCACCTGGGAAGCTCAAAACTTCATGACAGTTTTTCGCAAATTAATCAGTTCCTATTTGTCTCTTTCATTTACTTCCTAATGAAATGATGGACAGTAAACTCTTGAGGATACCCAACATCCTAGAAAATTTAAATCTCAAAATCTGTGGGGATAATAACACCATAATCTAAGGAACTTCCTGGCTGATCCCAAGAGTTTCAGGTGTTTGGATTACCTGCTGCCCAGGTCCCTCTAACTTGGCACAATGCAGTACAAAAGGAAGGAAGTGGAATTAAAACCTTTCTGATTTTTATTATTTAAGATTTATTTAACCATGGAACACAGAACCAAGTTTTATTTTTGGACTTCCCTGAGTAAGCATTCATTTGACTGAACTCAGCAACAGTGGACAAGTGGGAAGAAAATATCAAGAGCCATGGAGTTAGGTGGAAAATCTTATCCGATTTAGAAGAGGGCGCAGGTTTTTTGCTGGAATATCTCACAAGATGGTAGAACTCAGCTTCTCAGCTACGTCTTTAGCCCTGGGGATGTTGATGATACACATAAAGCCCTGCAGGAAAGTTTACTTTGAATATGGCCTCAGGTCATGTCTTTCCTATGGGGAAATTCTACAGGGGGGCCTTGCTTAAACAATCTAAAACAGGAATGATTATTCAAAAGGGGCTTTGGAAGAGTGTATATTTTATGAACCTGAATGCTATGGATTTTAACTATTTGTATTATTGAGATAGTAATGTTAGTCACTCAGTTGTGTCTGACTCTTTGTGATCCCACAAGTGGTAGCCCACCAGACTCCTCTGTCCATGGAATTCTCCAAGCAAGAATACTGGAGTGGGTTGCTGTTTTCTTCTCCGTGGGATCTTCCTGACTCAGGATTCGAACCCAGGTCTCCTGCTTTGTAGGCAGATTCTAAACCAACTGAGTTACAGGAAAGCCACTGAGCCAGTATTATAGAAACAAAAGGCTAGGATAAGACATGTTACCAAATCTCTCTAGAGCTCAGTTTCCTCAGTGGTATGAGGATAGCCATGGAAGATGGTTCATGATTCATGTGGGATTAATGAGAGAACCCTCATTAGGTATTTTTAACATAGTGACTGCTACAAAAGGAGCTCTCAGTCAAGGTTAGTTGTTAGTGTATACCAAGTCGCTTCAATTGTGTCTGACTCCTTGTGACTGGTGCCTACCAAGCTCTTCTGTCCATGGAATTCTCCAATAAGAATATTGATGTAGGTTGCCATGCACTCCTCCATGGGATCTTTCTGACCCAAGGATCAAACCCAAGTCTCTTGCATCTCCCACATTTGCAGGCAGGTTCTTTAACACGAGTACCACCTCAGATAGTAGGGTGATGTATACCCAGGTTACCTGAGACAGCTTCGGGTTCTTATAGTGTCTGCTTAACGTTGGTTTGACTGAAAAAGTAAATGTGCACTTGAGCTAGTTTTATTCAATGAAATGAGCCAAAAACCTGGCATAGCAATCTTCTGCTGAAGAAATCAGAAATTGAGGGAACTCTTGAAACCGTGTGATTGGTTGGAGGGTCAGAGTTCATGGAGAGTAAGATGAGCATGCTATCCAGAACACAGATGGGTCCTAGCACCAAAGGAAAGTTGATAAACATTTTCCCTCGACGTACCCGATCTTTTTTTTAAGAGCTCTCCCACCACTTTGAAAGGCCTCTGTTCCCACCGGGCACTCTCTTCCTAAATGTCTCAGTTCTACATTGCTTGAGACTGCCTCATACTTCCCACAATGGTGTCTAATTCAGGACAGCTTTTTTGGAGCAATGCTTCCTTTTCTGGGTGCTATGCTTTTTTGTTGTGAATTGCCTTCAGTTTAATCACTTCTAAATACCATTCTCTAACTCCATCGTTGGTAAATAATCTCATATCTCATTTCAGATTAAATTACAATGGATTTTTAAAAAATATGTCTTTATTGAGTAGATAATAAATGAATAAACACATATAGGGGCTTTTGCATTTCAATAGATGTATGATGATACAGTTTCTTAATCTGAACAAACTACTCAGAAAAGGTAAACTTTAGGCTCTATGTTGGGTTATTCATGGAAATAGTATAAAGCAAGAAGCTTTATGGGTATCTCAAGTCATGTGACAGTTTGTGGTGATTATTTTACCTACATGCACAGTGGAAGAAATTTAAGAGACTATTCAGAGGAAGATGTAGGCTAAATGGGTGAAGTGGATGTTGAATAATGAAGTAATCATGAAACAAATAGTGATAAAGCAATATAGGGGAAGATGGGATTTCCTTTCGGAGTAAACTAAGGGGATAATAAATTATTTCAGTGAATTTGTCTGAGCTCGCATGCTGGTTTCATCACTGACCATGGGACTGTGAGCAAGTTTCCTAACTATTAAAAGCTTCATCTGTAGTGCTTGCTTCGGCAGCACATATACTAAAATTGGAACGATACAAAGAAGATTAGCATGGCCCCTGCACAAGGATGACATGCAAATTCATGAAGCGTTCCATATAAAAAAAAAAAAAGAAAAACAAAAACTCTTCATCTGTAAAGTGGGTATAATCATGTGAGCAAGTATGTGTTTGCTCAGTCGTGTCTGACTCTGTAACCTCATCGACTGTGGTCTGCCACATACCTCTAACGATGTGATTTCCCAGGCAAGAATACTGAAGTGGGTTGCCATTTCCTCCCTCAGGGGATCTTCCCAACCCAGGGATTGAATCTGGGTCTCCTGCATCAGTGAGGCATATTCTTTACCACTGAGCCACCCGGGAAGCCAGATATATATGATGTAATTAAAGAAGTGATAACCTTATAAATGAAGACAAGAATTCTCAAAGAGAAATTCCTTTTGATTTCCATTTGACTACCTTCTCTGAGCTCATGACTCATTTTCTCCCATGCACATGTTTATTTGATACCCACAGTGTTGTGTGTTCTATAGACTTGGAAAAAAGCAAACTAGCAATACTGTACTTCTGTACCAACATTGCCTCTTAGCAGAGAAATGTGTGTGTGACCAACCTGGACTCCAGATGTATCCTAGCTATGAGACTAGAAGCCTTCCTTATTGGACTTAAATTTTGATAACAGCAAAGCGATGCATGGTTATTAGGATGTGTGCTTGGACAAGGAATAAAAGCCCAACCCACCACTAGGAAATTTTTTTTTTAAGTGGAATACTTTGACCTCAAAAATTATGAAAAGCAAAGTGAAGACGGAAAACTGTTTCTCTATTTATTTTATTCTGAAGAAACTACAAATGATGGGAAAGTAAGATCAACCAGATTCAACTCTATCCACATCTTGTATTTTAAGATCTAAATTTAACTGGTTAAAATTTAAATGAATTGAAGCTCTCAGTCCATAGAGTATAATGGTCTTTGTTCCCCCAAACTTTACATCTCCCACCCTTTCAACCTTAGTCTTTTCTGCTTTTCTTTTTCAAATCCTTTGTTTTGTATGTGTTCTCAGTTGTTTTTTTTCCTACTGTTTTGGTATCTCTGGATATAAGAGTGAAATTTCATTTTAATGGATATATTTGTGTATATTTAAATATCCAATTGCTTCTATGCTTAAGAACAATAAATTAGGAGTATGGCTTACCGAGGTGGCACTAGTGGTAAAGAATTCACCTGCCTACACAGGAGACATGGGTTCAGTCTCTTGAGTTGGGAAGATCCCCTGGAGGAGGAAACGGCAACCCACTCCAATATTCTTGCCTGCAAATTCCATGGGAAGAAGAGTCTGGCAGGTTACAGTCCATAGGTTTGCAGAGTCAGACACTACTGAGCATCTGAGCACACACATTAGAGCACATGAGATTAACAGAAATACACTGCTATGTACAGAGAAGCAAAAGAGGATTTACTGTACAGAACAAGGAACAGTATTCAATATCTTGTAATAACCTATAATTAAAAAGAGTCTGAGAAAAGTTACATGTACATATCGGCTTTCCAGGTGGTATTGTGGTAAAGAATCTGTCTGGCAATGCAGGAGATGCAGAGACATGGATTTGATTCCTTGGTTGGGAAGATCCTCTGAAGAGGAGATGGCAACCCAATCCAGTATTCTTGCCTGAGAAAAATTCCATGTACAGAGAAGTCTGGTAGACTACAATTCATGGGGTTACAAAGAGTCGGACACGGTTGAGTGACTGAGCATGCATATGCATATATATAACTCAATTACTTTGCTCTACACCTGAAACTAACATAACTATACTTCAATAAAATAAATTTTGGATTGCTAATAAAAGCCCAACCCACCACTTTTTTAAAGTGGAATACTTTGACCTCAAAAATTATGAAAAGCAAAGTGAAGACGGAAAACTGTTTCTCTATTTATTTTATTCTGAAGAAACTACAAATGATGGGAAAGTAAGATCAACCAGATTCAACTCTATCCACATCTTGTATTTTAAGATCTAAATTTAACTGGTTAAAATTTAAATGAATTGAAGCTCTCAGTCCATAGAGTATAATGGTCTTTGTTCCCCCAAACTTTACATCTCCCACCCTTTCAACCTTAGTCTTTTCTGCTTTTCTTTTTCAAATCCTTTGTTTTGTATGTGTTCTCAGTTGTTTTTTTTCCTACTGTTTTGGTATCTCTGGATATAAGAGTGAAATTTCATTTTAATGGATATATTTGTGTATATTTAAATATCCAATTGCTTCTATGCTTAAGAACAATAAATTAGGAGTATGGCTTACCGAGGTGGCACTAGTGGTAAAGAATTCACCTGCCTACACAGGAGACATGGGTTCAGTCTCTTGAGTTGGGAAGATCCCCTGGAGGAGGAAACGGCAACCCACTCCAATATTCTTGCCTGCAAATTCCATGGGAAGAAGAGTCTGGCAGGTTACAGTCCATAGGTTTGCAGAGTCAGACACTACTGAGCATCTGAGCACACACATTAGAGCACATGAGATTAACAGAAATACACTGCTATGTACAGAGAAGCAAAAGAGGATTTACTGTACAGAACAAGGAACAGTATTCAATATCTTGTAATAACCTATAATTAAAAAGAGTCTGAGAAAAGTTACATGTACATATCGGCTTTCCAGGTGGTATTGTGGTAAAGAATCTGTCTGGCAATGCAGGAGATGCAGAGACATGGATTTGATTCCTTGGTTGGGAAGATCCTCTGAAGAGGAGATGGCAACCCAATCCAGTATTCTTGCCTGAGAAAAATTCCATGTACAGAGAAGTCTGGTAGACTACAATTCATGGGGTTACAAAGAGTCGGACACGGTTGAGTGACTGAGCATGCATATGCATATATATAACTCAATTACTTTGCTCTACACCTGAAACTAACATAACTATACTTCAATAAAATTTAAAAGAAAAAGAAAAAATGAATGATTAATTTGCATAATACACCGATTGCTCCAGTTATTACGTTTTTTTAAAGGCACTCAACATTTCTGTTTTCAAGGGTTGGCAAGAAGACACAAGGCCATACTGAGCCTCAATGGAGACTGTCAAATTATGTGTTCTGGAAAAAGAAAAAAAATAGATTTATAAAGAGCTCATCGCCTTTGCCCTGCTATTTTTCTCATAGAATCCTGATACCTTTAAATAGCTGTCTAGGTTAAACATAATGAGTATGAAGAAAATGAAGGTTCTACTGTATATAATTAAACTTAGATTTTATCCAGTTTTATTGAGATATATTTGACATACCACAATGTATATGGTGAAATATATAGCAAAATGATTTGACTTGTAATTAGATTTAGACACTTTTGAGAATGTTGCTCTTGAAACTTGACTAGTATTACTTACTTTTGTCATCAAGTCTTAAATTCATAAACCTTGATATTTTTCATACACTTTGATTTAAGATAAGTTTTGACACTACTCTGAAGAAGAAAAGATTGCTACTTTTAGGTCATTAGATATGAGTCATTTGAACATAAGAAGAATGAATCTTTTAGGACCGTTTAACACAGGATATTGTTTATATCAGCATGGGACAGAATGAACCACTCCTCAAAACTGCAAGAATCCCCAGTCGATATATATTTCCTCTGGATAGAAACTGGCAGTAATGTCAAAAGAGGAGTTAAATCATTAACTCTCTATTTTTCTCTCTTTTAACATACCTTCTCTTTTGCATCAGACACTAAAATCCTGTCCACCTTGAAGTCTTGAATATTGAGCATTTGATGTTTCCTCCTTTTTTACCTAAAGATTTCATATTCCCCACAGTTTTGTAGCACTGGGAAGTATCACTTCTCCCTACTCTGTACCCCAGTTCTATGCAACTTGCAAAAGGCAGTCTGACCCTGAGATTTCATAGTGGGTAGCAGAAGACTATGGTGGATAACTGTCTCTGCTATTAAAATAAAATGACAGGAGACACCACAGAGAGGTTTCTTTCATTTGAAAAAAAAATGTGAATTTTCATATGATGTAAAATACAAATCTAAGGAAGGGCTTTTGCCATTCACTAACCTCGTGTGGTATGATTATCACTAGAAGGGAAACATAACCTCTACCTTCAAGACTTTGTGACAGAGGCTCTACGTGAAAGGTAAGACAGTGCTTGCCAGCCTACTGCTTACGTGTGTAGCCATTTATTATGTGAAAATGCAGAGTACATTCAGACAAATTTAGAGTGCTTATTGAAGTTACCAGGCAAAAACTCTTTTTCCATGCTATGTTAGCATTTTTTGGTTTGAATCAGCTCATCTTTTTTGAATTGGGTTACATAAACATCACATCCAAAATGTAAGTTTAATATGTATATTTAAATACTTTTTCTTTTCAAAATGGAACTATAATTAGTATTATTCCTGATCTATTCTGAACAAATAAAAACAGTCATATTGCAGTCTTTTGTTCCCCTCCAATGCCTGAGTAGAATTCTTAAGAATGCTAAGAACTGAAATCTTAAGGTTGAGAGGATAAGGGAATTTTTTAATAGATAAGAGTATCCCTTATTCCACCTTAAGAAAGTTCTTAAACCTTATTAATAATTTTTATGCCATCATCATTCACCTTGAATGTTTGATATTATGTTTAAAATATTACTCTACTTAATTGTTTTCAAAAGCATTTTTATGGAGTATCCACCAGGTGAAAAAGTAGCGTTTTGAGTGCTCTGGAACCTTCTGCTTTCGTTTATTAATAATTCCCAAACAGAGTGTCTGCCTCAGACCTTAGTTACTGAAATAGAATTGAATCTTAATTAGTTCAAGAGAAACTCCTGCTTAAGTGGTCTTAGAGAAAATGCACTCATTTCCCCTTTAATATATCCTCCTGTTGTTTGACTGTGATGAGAATGGTCTTTTAAAAGAGGCCTCAGGTGTTAAACCAACTGTTCAGGCTCATTGTCAGCTGCTGGTTCCTAGTGTATTAATTCAAAATTAGTGAAAATATAAGACTATGTCTACATTGGCCAACTCTATTGCGAAATTGAGCAATTTTCAGTTAAGGGTGCAGCATTCTCTACAATGCCCTTGAGGAAGATTCAGAAGCTCATTCTATTTCCATCTGCTTCCATCATTAGAGAATGCAGTTGATTGATTAAACCTCACTAACAATAAGAACGGATGCTGTTTAACTGAAAGGTGAGTATAGGCGTAATATCTATGCCAAAATTAATAAAAATAAGCATGCTTTTGGTCAGTTTACATACATTGATACAGAATTTCATATATATAATTCATATATGTGAATTATGTAGATGTATAATTAAAAAAATAATTTTATGTTTTGAAGATTGGAATGACATTTTTATTGCATTCTTCTTACTATTTTTTTGTAATTTATTTATTTACTTATTTATTTTCAGCTGCACTGGGTCTTCATTGCTGCAGTTGGGGTTTCTCTAGTTGTCACAAGCAGAGGCTACTCTCTAGTTTGGGTGCATGAGTTTCTCATTGCAGTGGCTTCTCTTGTTGCAGAGCCCAGACTATAGGGTATGTGGACTTCAGTAGCTGTGGCACATGGGTTTGGTCATCCCATGGCATGTGGAATCCTCCCAGAATAGCGATAGAATCCATGTCCTCTGCATTGTAAGTCTACTTGTTAATCACTGGACCACTCCAGTATTCTTGCCCAGAGAATCCCATAGACAGAGGAGCCTGGCAGGCTACAGACAATGGAGTTGCGAAGAGCCAGATACCACTCAGCATACACATGCGGGACAAATCATTAGGAAAAGGTTCGCTATAATGTACAAATCTGAATATTATTTTTCCACAGGTAGTCTTTTTTCTATACTACTTATAGTACAAAAAGTATTTGGAGGAGTTTTCTAAATACAGAAGAATCAAAAGATTGCTAGAGTTATTAGGGCTTTTAGCTGTCCTTCAGCTCAGATTTCCAGAGATACTCACTAAAATCTTTATCTTGCATTTTAGATCAAGAAAGCAGAATTCATTTCTGATCAGTATTAATAAATTTACAGAAAAGTCTCCGTCTAACAACCAGGTCAAGTTTGCTTTTTTTTTTTGAGCAATACATTTAGATGTTATATACATAACGTTGTTTCCCCACTATACTGTGCTTTCAAAGGAAGAAGATGTTTCTCATTGATGAGTTGATTGTTTTTGTCTGGGGAAACCAGAGTTGCTCATGTAGCAAGTGTCTTGGGAAGAGTCTCTGTTTTGTTGTGTTGTGTTGATCCTAATCGTAAAAAGATCATTCTTGCATAAGTAACTTTTCTGGCTTATACTGATATAAATCCTGATTAATAGTGTCTAAAATACCTTACCTATTGCATAACTTTAAAGAGCTGATTAAATCATTATACATTAAAATGTAGTCCTTTGAAGATTTTTGGCCATCTCTTCTAAAAAATGGCATTTAAAAAATGCTTGAAAATAATATAAAAATTCAATAAGAACTCCCAAAAGAATGAATGACTCGAGTTGACCTTTTTGTTTTTCTGAATTAAAATTCTTCATTCAGATCCTGAGTTTTTGAGACTGTTCGAAATAAAATCTCCACTAATCTCCCCCTTTCTGGAGAACATTTTTGAACTAAAAACAATTAAGTTTTGAGATCTATTTAATTTTTACTTCTTTTAAGTACCAGCATAAACATCTGCCATCTGGCATGGAAATTACCTCATATGGCGGGAGGAGAGATGAGATTTATTTAAAAGTTCTTTGTCTTTGATACTTTTCCCTGCTGCATTTTCCACTAATGTAATTTGAACCTGACTGTATTTAAATAACCATTTATCCTCATAATGGAAGAGCCGACTTAAAAATACATAACTGCTGTCATTCCAGGAGACTGTATTAAGGAAACATAGAATTTGCCATTCTAGATCAGACCATTTGTCTGTCTTGTCTAACATTTGCCTCTGGCAGTGACCGATCCTGAGAACATTGGAGAACAACAGAAATATGCAACATGAACACAGACCATTTTATAGGGAATAATTATTTTCTCAGTTGGTAATCTTACACTACAGGATATTAAAATTGAATCACCCCTACCTGTTTATATTATTAATATTTTTATTAATCAATAAGCTAACCAGTTTTGCTAAAATTATTTTAGTGAAGGCTAGTTAATAATCTATGATTTTTTTCTATATGAAATAATATTATTTAACAAGCACTCATTTTTTTTAATGCTATGAGTTTTTAAATATGAGGAAAAAATGGGGAATGTTAAGCTGTACAACAAAAAGCAAACAAACAACCGAAAAGACAAGAAGCCAAACCAAACAAACAAAAAACAAAACCAAGCCTTTAATTTTGACTTGTACTTCAAAGTCTAGACAAAAATGTATTTACTACAAAAGTTCAGCTTACATGTCCAGAAGACAGGCTAACACTATCTAATTTGATACTAAATTTACTATTGATGGTAGCAGAATAATCCCTATGCCAAGTGATTAATGGCTGAAGCCTACAAATCTGTATCTTGCCTGACAACTCACCAGTGTTGTGGAAAAATATTAAATCATGTTAAAAATGCTTGAAAATAATATAAAAATTCAATAAGAACTCCCAAAAGAATGAATGACTCGAGTTGACCTTTTTGTTTTTCTGAATTAAAATTCTTCATTCAGATCCTGAGTTTTTGAGACTGTTCGAAATAAAATCTCCACTAATCTCCCCCTTTCTGGAGAACATTTTTGAACTAAAAACAATTAAGTTTTGAGATCTATTTAATTTTTACTTCTTTTAAGTACCAGCATAAACATCTGCCATCTGGCATGGAAATTACCTCATATGGGGGGAGGAGAGATGAGATTTATTTAAAAGTTCTTTGTCTTTGATACTTTTCCCTGCTGCATTTTCCACTAATGTAATTTGAACCTGACTGTATTTAAATAACCATTTATCCTCATAATGGAAGAGCCGACTTAAAAATACATAACTGCTGTCATTCCAGGAGACTGTATTAAGGAAACATAGAATTTGCCATTCTAGATCAGACCATTTGTCTGTCTTGTCTAACATTTGCCTCTGGCAGTGACCGATCCTGAGAACATTGGAGAACAACAGAAATATGCAACATGAACACAGACCATTTTTTAGGGGAATAATTATTTTCTCAGTTGGTAATCTTACACTACAGGATATTAAAATTGAATCACCCCTACCTGTTTATATTATTAATATTTTTATTAATCAATAAGCTAACCAGTTTTGCTAAAATTATTTTAGTGAAGGATAGTTAATAATCTATGATTTTTTTCTATATGAAATAATATTATTTAACAAGCACTCATTTTTTTTAATGCTATGAGTTTTTAAATATGAGGAAAAAATGGGGAATGTTAAGCTGTACAACAAAAAGCAAACAAACAACCGAAAAGACAAGAAGCCAAACCAAACAAACAAAAAACAAAACCAAGCCTTTAATTTTGACTTGTACTTCAAAGTCTAGACAAAAATGTATTTACTACAAAAGTTCAGCTTACATGTCCAGAAGACAGGCTAACACTATCTAATTTGATACTAAATTTACTATTGATGGTAGCAGAATAATCCCTATGCCAAGTGATTAATGGCTGAAGCCTACAAATCTGTATCTTGCCTGACAACTCACCAGTGTTGTGGAAAAAAATATTACAGAGACAAATTCATTCTTGATCCATCTCTGAAGTTATAGGTAGATGGAATGAACAGAATACTTACCAAGCATAGAACTCAAATACACCCCCCACCCCAACCACACACACCCTCTCTAACGCTGCAGTTGTATCAAATTCCTGGAGTTCCTCAAACCCATCACCTCTGTTTATCCCTTCCTTTCTTGTACCTAAGGGAATATAAATGACTTTCTTATGAGATTATGCAAATTAGGCACATTTTTCTTTAAGACCACAACAATCTCAAGGAATTGTAAGTGCATAAATTCTGTGTACTCTGTCAGCCAACTTCTCACCTGGCCCATAAAAGGTACTTATAAAACAGCTTTCCTCTTACTCCTTCAAAAAAAGAAAAAAAGATTGAGGGTCAAAATTAATCTTTGTTATTCAGCAACACTGCCCAAACTGTTAAGTACCACTAATAAGGTGGCCATCTCTTTTGAACCAGATCTCCCCAATGTTCAGAAATTGAGAGTTTTAAATGATTTGACCAAATACCTGTATACCTGGTTAATCAGATGAGCTGAAAAACAGTGAGTGTTAGAGACTGGAGATGGAGTCCTATGACATTTCCACCTTCCAAGGTGCTGATGGATTAGCTGCTTATTTAATAAACTCTCTTCCTGAAATGGATTGTGTCTTTGGAGATACTTTTTTTTTTTTAATTGTTATATTCATTATTGGGGAATAATGACATTCTACATGGCCATAGGTAAATAACTAAAGATATCCAAATGGAGATGCTCAGAGGGTAAATGAGTTTTAGATGTGCTCGTTACGTGCATGTGTGCTCTGTTGTCCCCTACCCTTGCCACCTCATGAACTATAGTCTGCATGGCTCCTCTGTCCATGGGATTTCCCAGGCAAGAATCCTGGCGTGGGTTGCCATTTTACTCTTCCAGGTAATCTTCCTGACCCAGGGATCGAACCCACGTCTTCTGAATTGGCAGGCAGAGTCTTTACCCCTGTGCCACCTGGGAAGCCCCCTCCGTAGATCGGAAAGCAGTTGAAAATGGTTTATTATTTTGATTGACTTTGTAATGAACTGGCAGCAGATAGAAATACCAAAAAAAAAGAAAAAAGAAAAACCCCTAAAACCTCATTCTTTCCTAAGATAAATGATGAAATGTTTACTTTCAAAGGCATCTGGAAATCCTTGAGTTTCCTTCTTGCATCTTGTAGTTTAGTCTTTCCATGAAGGCAGAAAGAACTTCCTTTGCACAAATGCTTCATCTAGCTGAAATCAATTCTTGCCTTTTGCGTGAGGTATGTATAAAAGAAATAAACATTGCCAAACCTCCACCCGTAATTTTCTACTAGACAATTTTCAGATCTGTTGGCCATAATCTTGACTTAAACAACACATACCTAAAAAACCAACTGATCATTGAGGAAATCAAAGGAGAAATAAAAAAATTCCTAGAAGAAAATGACAATGAACACACGACAGTGCAAAACCTATGGGATACTGCAAAAGCAGTTCTAAGAGGGAAGTTTATAGCCATACAATCCCACCTCAAGAAACTAGGAAAATCTCAAACAGACGACCTTACCTTACGCTTAAAACAACTGGAGAAAGAAGAACAAAAACACCCCAAAGCCAGCAGAAGAAGGGAAATCATAAAGATCAGAGCAGAAATAAATGAAAAAGAAACAAAAGAAACAATAGTAAAGATAAATAAAACAAAAAGCTGGTTCTTTGAAAAAGTCAATAAAATCGACACACCACTGGCCAGACTCATCAAGAAAGAGAGAGAGAAGAACCAGATCACCAAAATCAAAAATGAAAAAGGAGAGATTACAACGGATAATGCAGAAATCCAAAGGATTATAAGAGACTATTATGAACAACTCTATGGCAACAAACTGGACAACCTGGAAGAAATGGACAGTTTCTTAGAGAAGATTAATCTCCCAAGAATCAACCAGGAAGAAATAGAAACTATGAACAAGCCAATCACAAGCTCAGAAATCGACCTTGTGATCAAAAATCTACCCAAAAATAAAAGCCCAGGGCCAGATGGTTTCACAAGTGAATTCTACCAAACATTTAAAGAAGAGCTAATGCCTGTCCTTCTAAAACTCTTCCAAAAAATTGCCCAGGAAGGAACACTTCCGAACACATTCTACGAGGCCACCATCACCCTGATACCAAAGCCAGGCAAAGACATCACAAAAAAAGAAAATTATAGGCCAATTTCACTGATGAATCTAGATGCCAAAATCCTCAACAAAATCCTAGCAAACAGAATTCAACAACACATCAAAAAGCTCATTCATCACGATCAAGTTGGGTTCATCCCTGGCATGCAAGGATTCTTCAACAACCGCAAATCAATCAATGTGATACACCATATCAACAAATTGAAAGACAAAAATCACATGATCATCTCAATAGATGCAGAAAAAGCCTTTGACAAAGTACAGCATCCATTTATGATAAAAACTCTTCAAAAAATGGGCATAGAAGGAACTTATCTTAACATAGTGAAAACCATATATGAGAAGCTCACAGCGAACATTATCCTCAATGGTGAAAAACTCAAAGCATTCCCACTAAGATCAGGAACAAGACAAGGGTGTCCACTTTCACCACTCTTATTCAACATAGTCCTGGAAGTTCTAGCAATAGCAATAAGAGAAGAGAAAGAAATCAAAGGAATCCAGATTGGAAAAGAAGAAGTCAAACTCTCTCTATTTGCAGATGACATGATATTATACATAGAAAATCCCAAAGACACTATTACAAAACTACTAGAGTTAATCAGCGAATTCAGCAAAGTTGCAGGATACAAAATCAATATACAGAAATCATTGACTTTAGCATAGGATGAGGTTTCTCTATCCCTCTAAATCAGTGGTTCTCCAAGGGAGCAATCTAGTCTTCAATCTAGACAATTTGTCAGAGTCTGGAGGTGACACCTCCATGCGGTAAGGGGTGACATAAAGTGGGTAGAGACCTAAGATGCTGATAAATATCCTATATTGAACAGGGCATTCCATCCATAAAAAAGAATTTTTTGGTCCAAAATATCAATTGTACTATGGTTATGAAACCCAGCTTGAAATGGAGGGCATTAGAAACACAATCAGAGAAAGTGTTGTCATGTCCGACCACACTCTGGAACGAGAATTCTATTCACTTAAGTAATGGCTTCTCTGGTAGCTCAGTTGGTAAAGAATCTCCCTGCAATTCAGAAGACCCATATTCAATTCCTGGATTGGGAAGACCCCTGGAGAAGGAAATAGCAACTCACTCCAGTATTTTTTTTTTAATTTTATTTATTTATTTATTGACTATTCTGGGTTTTCACTGCTGCTATCGGCTCTTCTCTACTTGCAGGGAGTGGGGGCTACTCTCTAGTTGAGGTGAGCATGCTTCTTGTTGGGGTGACTTCACTTTTGGTGGAACTTGGGCTCTAGGGCACACAGGCTTCAGTAGTTGCAGCACATGGGCTCAATAGTTGTGGCTCTGAGGCTCTAGAGAAAAGGCTCAATATTTGTGACTCACGGGCTTAGCTGCTCTGCAGCATGTGGGATCCTCACGGATCAGGGATTGAAACTGTGTCTCCTGCATCAACAGGCGGATTCTTTACCACTGAGCTACCAGGGAAGCTCCACTCCAGTATTCTTGCCTGGAGAATTCCATGAACAGAGAAGCATGGATGGCTACAGACCATGGAGCCGCCAAGAGTCAGACATGACTTAGCAACTAAACCACCACCATACTGTAAGTTGCATGCTAAGTCACTTCAGTTGTGTGTGACTCTTTGTGACCCTATGGACTGTAGCCAGCCAGGCTCCTCTGTTCATGGGATTTCCCAGGCAAGTATACTGGAGTGGGTTCTCATTCCTAGATCTCTGAGACCCAGGAATTGAACCCCCATATCTTACATCTCCTGCATTGGCAGGCAGGTTCTTTACCATTACCACCACTTGGGAAGCTCCATACTGTAAAAATTAAGTTTTTTTTAAGGGCCCTAAACATATAGGTTTCCAAACAGGGGGGGCAATCTAGTCTTCAATCTAGACAATTTGTCAGAGTCTGGAGGTGACACCTCCATGCGGTAAGGGGTGACATAAAGTGGGTAGAGACCTAAGATGCTGATAAATATCCTATATTGAACAGGGCATTCCATCCATAAAAAAGAATTTTTTGGTCCAAAATATCAATTGTACTATGGTTATGAAACCCAGCTTGAAATGGAGGGCATTAGAAACACAATCAGAGAAAGTGTTGTCATGTCCGACCACACTCTGGAACGAGAATTCTATTCACTTAAGTAATGGCTTCTCTGGTAGCTCAGTTGGTAAAGAATCTCCCTGCAATTCAGAAGACCCATATTCAATTCCTGGATTGGGAAGATCCCCTGGAGAAGGAAATAGCAACTCACTCCAGTATTTTTTTTTTAATTTTATTTATTTATTTATTGACTATTCTGGGTTTTCACTGCTGCTATCGGCTCTTCTCTACTTGCAGGGAGTGGGGGCTACTCTCTAGTTGAGGTGAGCATGCTTCTTGTTGGGGTGACTTCACTTTTGGTGGAACTTGGGCTCTAGGGCACACAGGCTTCAGTAGTTGCAGCACATGGGCTCAATAGTTGTGGCTCTGAGGCTCTAGAGAAAAGGCTCAATATTTGTGACTCACGGGCTTAGCTGCTCTGCAGCATGTGGGATCCTCACGGATCAGGGATTGAAACTGTGTCTCCTGCATCAACAGGCGGATTCTTTACCACTGAGCTACCAGGGAAGCTCCCACTCCAGTATTCTTGCCTGGAGAATTCCATGAACAGAGAAGCATGGATGGCTACAGACCATGGAGCCGCCAAGAGTCAGACATGACTTAGCAACTAAACCACCACCATACTGTAAGTTGCATGCTAAGTCACTTCAGTTGTGTGTGACTCTTTGTGACCCTATGGACTGTAGCCAGCCAGGCTCCTCTGTTCATGGGATTTCCCAGGCAAGTATACTGGAGTGGGTTCTCATTCCTAGATCTCTGAGACCCAGGAATTGAACCCCCATATCTTACATCTCCTGCATTGGCAGGCAGGTTCTTTACCATTACCACCACTTGGGAAGCTCCATACTGTAAATTAAGTTAAGCATAAACATATCCATTTATAAATATAATACACTGGGCTTTTCATATCCATTTTTAGCATTGCTTTTTAGGAACTTGAGGGAGCTCTTCTATGGGTTTCTGGTTAGTTTCTCAGTTTTATGGTGCTGCTAATGCTGCTGCCACATCCTTCTCAACTGTGTTTCATGTTAATTTTAAATAGCAATCTTTGTCATTTTATTTCTCTTGTGAAATAAAATGCTTAGCAGCCCTGTTTCTAATCTGAGTATTCTGAGCTATTCTGGACCAGATTAAGAGATTTGTTCCACAACCTTCCACGGAAAGGATCCTTTCTGAGCAAGTTCCAGTTGGAAAGGCATCCTTCATGGACTCTTTACTGTAAACACCATAACATTCCTTGAGCAACACCAGTAAACATCCTCTCATCCTTTTCATCCTACTTACAGCAGCAGCTCAAAATAATTTTTTTTAAAAAATTTGACCATTGCATGCCTGATAGCAAGTGTCATCAAAGTGACAGTACATGTAAAAGTGCCTTTGTAGCTCCAAGTGAAGAACTGTAGGGAAGACCTATAAATTCAGATTTCCTGAAAGGGGAGGTACATTACTAGCTGCCATCTACCATGTCATTTCTCTTCTATTTTTATTTAATTTTTAATTTTTTTTAGCACTTCTCATGTTGCATAGTGGTAAAGAATATACCTGCCAGTGCAGGAGCTGGAAGAGACACAGGCTCAATCCCTGGATCAGGAAGATCCCTGGAGAATGGCATGGTAACTCACCTTAGTATTCTTGCCTAGAGAATCCCATGGACAGAGCAGCCACAGTTGAGCACAGTACACAGCATATAGATGATTTGCATTGTTGTTTTAGTTTCTGCTGTACAGCAAATTGAATCAGTTATACATATACATATACCCAATCTTTTTCAGATTCTGTGGATCATTACAAAATATTGGGTAGAAATCCTGTGCTATCTGTGCATGTGTGCTCAGTTATTTAGTCATGTCTGACTCTTTTGACACTATGGACTGTAGCCTGCCAGGCTCCTCCGTCCATGGGATTCTCCAGGCAGCAATACTAGAGCGGGTTGTTATGCCTTCCTCCAGTGCATTTTCCTGACCCAGGGATTGAACTTGTGTCTCTTAAGTCCCTCCTGCATTAATGGGGGGGGGGGTTCTTTACCACTAGGGCTGCCTGGGAAGCCCGTGCTATACAGTGGGTTGTTTTTAGTTATCTGTTTTACATAGTAGTGTGCATATGTAAATCCCAATCTCCTGATTTATCCTGTCTCTTCCCCCTTAGAAACCATAAGTATGTTTTCTACATTTGTGACTCTATTTCTGTTTTGTAAATAGGTTCGTTTATACCATTTTTTTAACATATAAGTAATATCATGTTATTTGTCTTGGACTTACTTTGTATTTCTGAGCCAATAGAACTACACAATGAAAGAGTTTGCCTTTGTAGAATTTCATTCAAAATTGTTAATACTCTTAGATAGCCAGACCAAAACAAACTTTCAAAATTACTGGACCCCAAAGCTTTCCTGGTGACTCAGATGATGAAGAATCTGCCTGCAATGCAGGAGACTTGGGTTCATTCACTGAGTCTGGATGATCCCTGGAGAAGGGAATGGCTACCCATAAATTCAGATTTCCTGAAAGGGGAGGTACATTACTAGCTGCCATCTACCATGTCATTTCTCTTCTATTTTTATTTAATTTTTAATTTTTTTTAGCACTTCTCATGTTGCATAGTGGTAAAGAATATACCTGCCAGTGCAGGAGCTGGAAGAGACACAGGCTCAATCCCTGGATCAGGAAGATCCCTGGAGAATGGCATGGTAACTCACCTTAGTATTCTTGCCTAGAGAATCCCATGGACAGAGCAGCCACAGTTGAGCACAGTACACAGCATATAGATGATTTGCATTGTTGTTTTAGTTTCTGCTGTACAGCAAATTGAATCAGTTATACATATACATATACCCAATCTTTTTCAGATTCTGTGGATCATTACAAAATATTGGGTAGAAATCCTGTGCTATCTGTGCATGTGTGCTCAGTTATTTAGTCATGTCTGACTCTTTTGACACTATGGACTGTAGCCTGCCAGGCTCCTCCGTCCATGGGATTCTCCAGGCAGCAATACTAGAGCGGGTTGTTATGCCTTCCTCCAGTGCATTTTCCTGACCCAGGGATTGAACTTGTGTCTCTTAAGTCCCTCCTGCATTAATGGGGGGGGGGGTTCTTTACCACTAGGGCTGCCTGGGAAGCCCGTGCTATACAGTGGGTTGTTTTTAGTTATCTGTTTTACATAGTAGTGTGCATATGTAAATCCCAATCTCCTGATTTATCCTGTCTCTTCCCCCTTAGAAACCATAAGTATGTTTTCTACATTTGTGACTCTATTTCTGTTTTGTAAATAGGTTCGTTTATACCATTTTTTTAACATATAAGTAATATCATGTTATTTGTCTTGGACTTACTTTGTATTTCTGAGCCAATAGAACTACACAATGAAAGAGTTTGCCTTTGTAGAATTTCATTCAAAATTGTTAATACTCTTAGATAGCCAGACCAAAACAAACTTTCAAAATTACTGGACCCCAAAGCTTTCCTGGTGACTCAGATGATGAAGAATCTGCCTGCAATGCAGGAGACTTGGGTTCATTCACTGAGTCTGGATGATCCCCTGGAGAAGGGAATGGCTACCCATTTCCAGTATTCTCACCTGGAGAATCCCAAGGAGAGAGAGGATCCTGGAGTCCATGAGTTTCAAAGTGTCAGACTCAACTGGGCAAATAACTCTTTCACTTTTTCAAAGCTGAATACATACCTCCAATATATTCTCCAATGATTAAGCTTGAAAATCCTATTGTCTTAAGCTAGATGACTGGCCTAAGTTTCCATTGTCATTATCTTTGCCTTACTGACAACAGGAATCATAAACCTCTATCTCCTCTTCCTCACTGTCCCTGCCCCAATGTCACCTTTATTGCTTGACTATTTCTGAAGACACAGCAATTGATTATTTCAGATTGCTTTTGAATGAAAATAATGATAATAGAGACTAAAATCCAAATACAGAGAAGACATGTGTTGGATTCAGAAGCCCATGTGCTTATGCATGATGCGAAAGGTGTACTGACGAGATATTAATCTTGTTTTCTCCCTTCATTTTACACAAAAGCTGTCATTACTGGGATAAGAATAAAATGAACATAAGTATGATAAATGCTAAGTGCATGTGGGAGTCAATACACTACTTGGAAAGAGTGTGCTAATCAACCTGGGTGGTGGGCTAATGCACCCTGCAAACAAGCACAGCAGAGAGCTTCTAAATTTGTAACTTGGGGATGCTTGGCATTTAACTTGAGCTGCTTTTGGCTTTAAGGTGAAACAAAAGGTACCATCATGATCCGTTTGTGGATTGCAGTAGCAAATCATGTTTCAGAAGGTGCAGTATGTTTTCTCTTTTTGTTTACTCTATTTCTGTTTTGTAAATAGGTTCGTTTATACCATTTTTTTAACATATAAGTAATATCATGTTATTTGTCTTGGACTTACTTTGTATTTCTGAGCCAATAGAACTACACAATGAAAGAGTTTGCCTTTGTAGAATTTCATTCAAAATTGTTAATACTCTTAGATAGCCAGACCAAAACAAACTTTCAAAATTACTGGACCCCAAAGCTTTCCTGGTGACTCAGATGATGAAGAATCTGCCTGCAATGCAGGAGACTTGGGTTCATTCACTGAGTCTGGATGATCCCCTGGAGAAGGGAATGGCTACCCATTTCCAGTATTCTCACCTGGAGAATCCCAAGGAGAGAGAGGATCCTGGAGTCCATGAGTTTCAAAGTGTCAGACTCAACTGGGCAAATAACTCTTTCACTTTTTCAAAGCTGAATACATACCTCCAATATATTCTCCAATGATTAAGCTTGAAAATCCTATTGTCTTAAGCTAGATGACTGGCCTAAGTTTCCATTGTCATTATCTTTGCCTTACTGACAACAGGAATCATAAACCTCTATCTCCTCTTCCTCACTGTCCCTGCCCCAATGTCACCTTTATTGCTTGACTATTTCTGAAGACACAGCAATTGATTATTTCAGATTGCTTTTGAATGAAAATAATGATAATAGAGACTAAAATCCAAATACAGAGAAGACATGTGTTGGATTCAGAAGCCCATGTGCTTATGCATGATGCGAAAGGTGTACTGACGAGATATTAATCTTGTTTTCTCCCTTCATTTTACACAAAAGCTGTCATTACTGGGATAAGAATAAAATGAACATAAGTATGATAAATGCTAAGTGCATGTGGGAGTCAATACACTACTTGGAAAGAGTGTGCTAATCAACCTGGGTGGTGGGCTAATGCACCCTGCAAACAAGCACAGCAGAGAGCTTCTAAATTTGTAACTTGGGGATGCTTGGCATTTAACTTGAGCTGCTTTTGGCTTTAAGGTGAAACAAAAGGTACCATCATGATCCGTTTGTGGATTGCAGTAGCAAATCATGTTTCAGAAGGTGCCTTTGCAAGACATTGGAAAATATGAAACCAATGCTATCTCCCTAACCAGGCTTAGCATATACATGAATTGTTGAATGAGTGTTAGAGACAGTTCATAAAAATGGGTGTCAGAGTTCCACATCTATTTTTTTAATGAACAGGAATAAGAAAGAGTAGGAGAAACAATGAGTTCTCAGTCTGAACACTGCACCTTATATATTAAATCTAGTGAACATAATTTTATAAATGCAAGTGGTCAAGTCTCTAGACTTCTGGGGATCTGCCATCTTTTAAGACATATTTTTTAAACTTGATTCTTAATTATTCATAGATAAATGAATCCCAGTGCTTTTGATGATCTCAGTATCTCTTACATAACGTCAGTTTTAATGGCAATCCCATTTCTGTTTTCCTATTCCAGTTTGCCAAGAATCAGGAAGTGTTTGGTTTTGTTATTTCTACTAAAAACATTTCTTATGATTCTAAGAGAAGAGTAGAAAAGACAGCGATTGAACTAAATAGATATATGGCTTGCTGGGTTGTGTTTCTGTTGGTTAAGAATTGCTTTGGGAAGTAGCAATTTTACTGCTGATGTGGGGGTTGAATAGTTATTCTTATTGATGTCAGTCACCTTGACGCATCCTTCTGGTACTTCAGAAGTGCCTCCATTGAACTCCCTTTCCAAGGAACTGATGAATTAATTAGGGTTTTTTAAAAAATATTTATTTATTTATTTTTGGCGGGGGGTGGGTTGGGGAGGGAGGGGGCGGGCAGGCCACTTCTATTGGTCTTTCATTTATCTATATTCATCCTTTTTGTTCTTTGGCCCGTGTGGGCCTCCCATCACAGCAGCCTCTGTTGTCACAGAGCACCGGCTCTGGGCTCATGCGCTCCACAGCTCCGGCTCAGTAATTGGACACATTGGTCCAGCCACTCCACGGCACGTGGGATCTTCCCAGGCCAGGGATCGAACCGGCTCCCCTTGCACTGCAAGGTGGTGTTCTTACCCACTGGACCACCAGGGAAGCCCCCTGATGAATTAATTAGCTTTTACCAAGCATCTACTATGTGTTTGATTCATTGTTAGGTACCTGGAGAGCCATGGATCGAATAGTACTGTAAAACGGGAAACTCACAGCCACCTGAAAAACTCTCATTTTTGTCTGACAGTTCATAAAAGAGTTGACTATATTGAAAAAGAGAGGAAACAATGAGCGTGGCCAGAAAGAGGAAGTAGATACCTCAGCTGTTGCCTTACAATCAACCACCACATTCTCCTACTCTCCTGTCCCTACTCCCAATCTAGGGAGGACTTGGTAATAGATGAGCAGCTGCTGGAGAATAACAAAAAGAGTGGAAAGGAGGCTACACTCAGGGAATGAAGCTAGAGACTAAGACTGGTGTACTGGGATGAGGGCACAATGAAAAGGCTGCTCACATCTTTAACTGTCGTATGCTAGTCAATAGACATCAGAGTCTCTGCAGGGTGGTCAGGGAGCCGGCAGTGGTTGTGAGGTCATAGCCAGCATCATTTACCATCAGCTGAATCACTCTTTTGCTCTGTGATTTAAACATACTAACACAAGTATATAATAATAGTTGTTGGCCTATATAAATATAAATAGTCAGAAAGGACAATATATCAACGTGACTCTACACGACAGCCTTCTCTCAGCAAACACTTAACCTCACAGTCTACTGTATTTCTGGCCCTGTGTAGGGACTGAACAAAGAAAAATGACAAAGACATAGCTCCTGTCCTCAGAGAAAACAAAGTATGCAATACTTTCTTCTGAAATGTGCTGCTATTGTTACCACACCAGAATTGCAGTTATGGTTTTTTCAGCCTATTGGTTAAATGTAGTCATTTTGTTGGTTGAACTCACAAAAGTTGAGCCTCTTTAGGCAGAGGGTAATTTTTAGATTGGGTGGGACCTGAAGGAAGGATTTGCATACATCAAAGGGAGAAAGAGCATTGAGCAAGGATGGAAATATGGAGGTGAGAAAGAATATAGTTGTTGGAAGACAGCATGGCATCTGCTTGACCTGACATAGAGTCAAGGTCATTTCACTGAAATCAAGTGGGAGAAAAGGGGATTTCTACATTGCTTAAAGTGTAAATAAAGTATTTGGAAGGAAATTTGGCCAGGAAGTTAGGAGATCTGGATTTAGCTTTGTAATCTTGAACCAGTCAACCTTAATCTATCAAGTATTAATTCTCCTATTCATAGAATGGGGGTGAAAATACATAATTTGTCTATCATGTAATGCACATTCTCATCACAGAAGGGTTTCTAGACTGAATAAGAACATAAAGCAAATTGCTTTAAGCTCTTGGAAGAAAGATGCTATTCAATTCTAAGGAATTATATTAAGATTTTATATTCATTCACTTTTATATGTGGTTTTGCTAAAAGAGAAAGATTAGTTTGAAGTTTATCCTGCTGTTTTGGTAAAATCGGTAAAATGTCTTCCTGATTTTTCTGAGCACAAGATAAAACTTATTGTCCTCGGCTAAGCAGATTGTCAGCCATTTTCTTTGAACACCCAGTAGTATCGGTCTTATTCATATATAACCTAAAAAATAAGACGTAAACTTATAAATTTTAATTTAAAAATAAGTTTTTTAAAGAGTCTCTGCAGGGTGGTCAGGGAGCCGGCAGTGGTTGTGAGGTCATAGCCAGCATCATTTACCATCAGCTGAATCACTCTTTTGCTCTGTGATTTAAACATACTAACACAAGTATATAATAATAGTTGTTGGCCTATATAAATATAAATAGTCAGAAAGGACAATATATCAACGTGACTCTACACGACAGCCTTCTCTCAGCAAACACTTAACCTCACAGTCTACTGTATTTCTGGCCCTGTGTAGGGACTGAACAAAGAAAAATGACAAAGACATAGCTCCTGTCCTCAGAGAAAACAAAGTATGCAATACTTTCTTCTGAAATGTGCTGCTATTGTTACCACACCAGAATTGCAGTTATGGTTTTTTCAGCCTATTGGTTAAATGTAGTCATTTTGTTGGTTGAACTCACAAAAGTTGAGCCTCTTTAGGCAGAGGGTAATTTTTAGATTGGGTGGGACCTGAAGGAAGGATTTGCATACATCAAAGGGAGAAAGAGCATTGAGCAAGGATGGAAATATGGAGGTGAGAAAGAATATAGTTTTTGGAAGACAGCATGGCATCTGCTTGACCTGACATAGAGTCAAGGTCATTTCACTGAAATCAAGTGGGAGAAAAGGGGATTTCTACATTGCTTAAAGTGTAAATAAAGTATTTGGAAGGAAATTTGGCCAGGAAGTTAGGAGATCTGGATTTAGCTTTGTAATCTTGAACCAGTCAACCTTAATCTATCAAGTATTAATTCTCCTATTCATAGAATGGGGGTGAAAATACATAATTTGTCTATCATGTAATGCACATTCTCATCACAGAAGGGTTTCTAGACTGAATAAGAACATAAAGCAAATTGCTTTAAGCTCTTGGAAGAAAGATGCTATTCAATTCTAAGGAATTATATTAAGATTTTATATTCATTCACTTTTATATGTGGTTTTGCTAAAAGAGAAAGATTAGTTTGAAGTTTATCCTGCTGTTTTGGTAAAATCGGTAAAAATGTCTTCCTGATTTTTTTCTGAGCACAAGATAAAACTTATTGTCCTCGGCTAAGCAGATTGTCAGCCATTTTCTTTGAACACCCAGTAGTATCGGTCTTATTCATATATAACCTAAAAAATAAGACGTAAACTTATAAATTTTAATTTAAAAATAAGTTAAATACATGAAATAGTTTTCAGTTCTGAATTTGTTTTTCTTTTCTGTGTAGTATAAAATTCATCTGTTTTAATGTTAATTTTAGCAGTTTCAAAAAAGGTTAATATAAACAAATTTATTCAAGTATATATTTCAGTTTTGTTTTGTATACCTACTGTCTTACTGCTGTACTACTCAACTGCATTTGAACAATCATGAAATCTTCATTCTTGTCTACAACTAATTCTCAGCTCTCACCTAAGATCATATAGCCTCTTAAAATAGATAGGATAAAATCTTTATTTAATGTCCTGTGAGAAGTCCAGTATAAGAAGGAATGTGATATCTTAGATTTCTGCCTCTTTCAAAGTAGGTCAGTTTAGGAGTCATTTTGCTACCTTGTTCAAGCAGCCCTTGTTCCATCATATTGTCCTAGAGATGGAATCATCTGACTTGTTGTCGTAGATAAACTTCTCATGAAAGATTTTTTAGTGTAAGTCAAGTTTAACAGTGTTTGGGGAAATCAATGGGATCAGCAATGCAGCACTGTAAATATGTAAGTTACATATTGCTTATCCCACTTCTTTAAAAAAAAAGTCACTCGTGTTTTCTGAAAATCAGGCTTTAGCCTTCTTCCATGTTTTGGGGCCTTTTTTTTTCTTAAAAGCCCAACAAAAGACAAAATAAAACCAAAATCTTCTCATTTTTGTAAGGCAGAACTGAATCCCTAGTCTGCTTGGATACTACAAATATAAGAAACAACAAAATCTGATATTTTAAATACTTGAACCAGTCAACCTTAATCTATCAAGTATTAATTCTCCTATTCATAGAATGGGGGTGAAAATACATAATTTGTCTATCATGTAATGCACATTCTCATCACAGAAGGGTTTCTAGACTGAATAAGAACATAAAGCAAATTGCTTTAAGCTCTTGGAAGAAAGATGCTATTCAATTCTAAGGAATTATATTAAGATTTTATATTCATTCACTTTTATATGTGGTTTTGCTAAAAGAGAAAGATTAGTTTGAAGTTTATCCTGCTGTTTTGGTAAAATCGGTAAAAATGTCTTCCTGATTTTTTTCTGAGCACAAGATAAAACTTATTGTCCTCGGCTAAGCAGATTGTCAGCCATTTTCTTTGAACACCCAGTAGTATCGGTCTTATTCATATATAACCAAAAAAATAAGACGTAAACTTATAAATTTTAATTTAAAAATAAGTTAAATACATGAAATAGTTTTCAGTTCTGAATTTGTTTTTCTTTTCTGTGTAGTATAAAATTCATCTGTTTTAATGTTAATTTTAGCAGTTTCAAAAAAGGTTAATATAAACAAATTTATTCAAGTATATATTTCAGTTTTGTTTTGTATACCTACTGTCTTACTGCTGTACTACTCAACTGCATTTGAACAATCATGAAATCTTCATTCTTGTCTACAACTAATTCTCAGCTCTCACCTAAGATCATATAGCCTCTTAAAATAGATAGGATAAAATCTTTATTTAATGTCCTGTGAGAAGTCCAGTATAAGAAGGAATGTGATATCTTAGATTTCTGCCTCTTTCAAAGTAGGTCAGTTTAGGAGTCATTTTGCTACCTTGTTCAAGCAGCCCTTGTTCCATCATATTGTCCTAGAGATGGAATCATCTGACTTGTTGTCGTAGATAAACTTCTCATGAAAGATTTTTTAGTGTAAGTCAAGTTTAACAGTGTTTGGGGAAATCAATGGGATCAGCAATGCAGCACTGTAAATATGTAAGTTACATATTGCTTATCCCACTTCTTTAAAAAAAAAGTCACTCGTGTTTTCTGAAAATCAGGCTTTAGCCTTCTTCCATGTTTTGGGGGCCTTTTTTTTTCTCTTAAAAGCCCAACAAAAGACAAAATAAAACCAAAATCTTCTCATTTTTGTAAGGCAGAACTGAATCCCTAGTCTGCTTGGATACTACAAATATAAGAAACAACAAAAAATCTGATATTTTAAATAGACACAAAATCTTTTTTTAGAAGGTGGTTTTGTTTTTTCCTGACAGGGAAGCAAATAAAAAAAAGCAATAATAGAAAGACAAATAAAAGAGGAAAAAAGAGAATATAATCTAGAAAATCAATAACAGAACAACGATGGTTTCCCCAATGACTCAGAGGGTAAAAAATTGGTCTGCAATGCAGGAGACACAGGGGATATGGATTGATTCCTGGGTTGGGAAGATCCCCGGGAGAAGGAAATGGCAACCCACTTCAGGATTCTCGCCTGAAAAATTCCATGGAGAGAGGAGCCTGATGGGCTACAGTCCACAGGGTTGCAAAGAGTCGAACACAACTGAATGACTAAGCACATATGACTATAATAAACTCTATTCATCCAACAAATATCTATTTAAGGACTTATTATACATTGAATATTTTATTTTACTCATGAAACAAGCTGATTAAGATCATGCTCTGGTCTCCATAAACCCCCACTCAGTTACACAGGTAGAAATAACAATCATGTAATGGCAGAAAGTTTAAACTCATGGAAGCTACATTTCAAAAATGAGAGCCAATCAGGCTCCCTGACTTCAGACTATACTAAAAGCTACAATAATCAAGACAGTATGGTTGTGGCACAAAAACAGGTTCATAGATGGATAGAACAGAACAGAGAGTCCAGAAATAAACCCATGCAACTATATCGTCAATTAAGCTATGACAAAAAAGACAAAAACAGGGCTTCCCTGGTGATCCAGTGGATAGAGACACTGCCTTGCAATGCAAGGTGCCAGTTCGATCCCTGGCCTGGAAGCACCCACGTGCCACAGAGCAGCTGGACTGATGTGTCCAACTAAAACACCCTTTCACTTGTGGATTTTCTGGAAAATCAGGCTTTAGCACTGTAAATATGTAAGTTACATATTGCTTATCCCACTTTTTAAAAAGTCACTGTGTTTTCTGAAAATCAGGCTTTAGCCTTCTTCCATGTTTTGGGCCTTTTTTCTCTTAAAAGCCCAACAAAAGACAAAATAAAACCAAAATCTTCTCATTTTTGTAAGGCAGAACTGAATCCCTAGTCTGCTTGGATACTACAAATATAAGAAACAACAAAAAATCTGATATTTTAAATAGACACAAAATCTTTTTTTAGAAGGTGGTTTTGTTTTTTCCTGACAGGGAAGCAAATAAAAAAAAGCAATAATAGAAAGACAAATAAAAGAGGAAAAAAGAGAATATAATCTAGAAAATCAATAACAGAACAACGATGGTTTCCCCAATGACTCAGAGGGTAAAAAATTGGTCTGCAATGCAGGAGACACAGGGGATATGGATTGATTCCTGGGTTGGGAAGATCCCCGGGAGAAGGAAATGGCAACCCACTTCAGGATTCTCGCCTGAAAAATTCCATGGAGAGAGGAGCCTGATGGGCTACAGTCCACAGGGTTGCAAAGAGTCGAACACAACTGAATGACTAAGCACATATGACTATAATAAACTCTATTCATCCAACAAATATCTATTTAAGGACTTATTATACATTGAATATTTTATTTTACTCATGAAACAAGCTGATTAAGATCATGCTCTGGTCTCCATAAACCCCCACTCAGTTACACAGGTAGAAATAACAATCATGTAATGGCAGAAAGTTTAAACTCATGGAAGCTACATTTCAAAAATGAGAGCCAATCAGGCTCCCTGACTTCAGACTATACTAAAAGCTACAATAATCAAGACAGTATGGTTGTGGCACAAAAACAGGTTCATAGATGGATAGAACAGAACAGAGAGTCCAGAAATAAACCCATGCAACTATATGGTCAATTAAGCTATGACAAAAGAGACAAAAACAGGGCTTCCCTGGTGATCCAGTGGATAGAGACACTGCCTTGCAATGCAAGGGGTGCCAGTTCGATCCCTGGCCTGGAAGCACCCCACGTGCCACAGAGCAGCTGGACTGATGTGTCCAACTACCCAGCTGGAGCTCTGGAGAGCATGTGCCCAGGGCCCGTGCTCTGCAGCAATGGAGGCCACTGCGATGGGGGGCCCACGCAAGCCAAAGAACAAAGACGGAAATAAATGAAAGAGCAATAGAAGTGCCCACCCCCCCAAAAAAAATCATTAAAAAAAAGAGAGACAAAAACATAAAATGTGGAAAAGATAGTGTCCTCAATCAGTGGTGCTGGGAAATCAAATAGACAGCTACATGTGAAAATATGAAATTTAGAGCAATTTTCTCACACTATATTCAAAAAAACAAAGTAAAAATGGGTTAAAGACCTAAATCTAAAACCAAGAATGATAAAAATGTTAAAAGAAAACATAAGCAGAATAGTCTCTGACCTAAATCTTAGCAATATTTTTTTGAATCTGTCTCCTCAGAAAACAAAAGCAAAAATAATCAAATGAGCCCTAATTAAACTTAAAAACTTTTGCACAAAGAGACATTGACATAATGAAACTCCAACCCACTGAATAGGAAAAAATATTTGTGAATTGTATGTCCAAAAAGGGGTTAATATCCAAAATATACAAACAGCTCATACAATGTGATTTCAAAAAACAATTTGAGTAAAAAATAGGCAGAAGGCTTGAATAGAAATATCTTCAAAGAAGATATATAGATGGCCAACAGACACATGAAAAGATGCTCAACATTGCTAAGCAGCAGAGCAATTCAAATCAAAACCACAATGGAATATCACCTTACACCTGTCAGAATAACATTAGTCTAATATTGTAATCTTGGAAGGAAAGCTATGATAAACATAAATATCATATTAAAAAACAGAACCCAGGGCTTCCCTGGTGGTCTAGTGGGTAAGGACACTGCCTTGTAGTGCAAGGGGCACTGGTTCAATCCCTGGCCTGGGAAGATCCCACGTTCTCCGGAGCAGCTGGACTGTTGTGTCCAACTACTGAGCCAGAGCTCTGGAGCGTGTGCACCCAGAGCCGGTGCTCTGCAATGACAGAGGCCACTGCGATGGGAGGCCCACATGGGTCAAAGAAGAAAGACAGGTGAAAATAGGTAAATGAAAGACCAATAGAAGTGTCCAAAAAAAGAAAGAAAAAGAAATCAACCCTGAATATTCATTGGAAGGAATGATGCTGAAGCTGAAGCTCCAATACTTTGGCTACCTGATGTGAAGAGCTGACTCACTGGAAAAAACCCTTATGTTGGAAAAATTTAAGGCAGAAGAAGAAGGGGATGACAAAGGATGAGATGGACAGAAGACCCTGATGCTGGGAAAGATCGAAGGCAGGAGTGACAGAGGATGATATGACTGGATGGCATCACCAACTCATTGGACATGAGTTTGAGCAAACTCTGAGAGATAGTGAAAGACAGGAAAGCTTGGGGTGCTGCAGTCCATGGTGTCACAGAGAATCAGACATGACTTAGCGACCGAACAGCATCTAATTGTTGTAACTAAATAGTGAAAATGAAATATAAAATGCAAAGAATGTAGCTAATGCCATATATTTTGAGACAAATCTTTAAAAGCTAATATGGTCATAAAGAGCTGGGCATAACATTTGATCACACTGCTGTAACTGCAGGGCTTGAATACCAGCTTTCAATCACATCTCTTCCAGCCCATGAATGTTGAGAAAGCTACCATATATATATATATATATAGATATAGATATATATAGATAGACAGATAGATTTTTTTTTTTTACTGTTATAGATGCTTCCATGATTTCACCCAAGAGACTAGTTCTTCTCTCATCATGCAACTTAAAAACCTTGGAGCCTGGGGGCCAGGGTTTCTTCTATAGAAATTGACCTACAGCATTGCAAGCTCCTGTCTACTGCTCCAGACTGCACTAGGCAATGGCAGAAACTCAAGACAGTTACTGTGACGTCTCCCTCGGAAAAGCTATTCTAAAATATGTTGAGGTCTGGTTGTTCACCTCCAGTTAAGTAAGTAAACCTGAATGAGGGGCACTGGTTCAATCCCTGGCCTGGGAAGATCCCACGTTCTCCGGAGCAGCTGGACTGTTGTGTCCAACTACTGAGCCAGAGCTCTGGAGCGTGTGCACCCAGAGCCGGTGCTCTGCAATGACAGAGGCCACTGCGATGGGAGGCCCACATGGGTCAAAGAAGAAAGACAGGTGAAAATAGGTAAATGAAAGACCAATAGAAGTGTCCAAAAAAAGAAAGAAAAAGAAATCAACCCTGAATATTCATTGGAAGGAATGATGCTGAAGCTGAAGCTCCAATACTTTGGCTACCTGATGTGAAGAGCTGACTCACTGGAAAAAACCCTTATGTTGGAAAAATTTAAGGCAGAAGAAGAAGGGGATGACAAAGGATGAGATGGACAGAAGACCCTGATGCTGGGAAAGATCGAAGGCAGGAGTGACAGAGGATGATATGACTGGATGGCATCACCAACTCATTGGACATGAGTTTGAGCAAACTCTGAGAGATAGTGAAAGACAGGAAAGCTTGGGGTGCTGCAGTCCATGGTGTCACAGAGAATCAGACATGACTTAGCGACCGAACAGCATCTAATTGTTGTAACTAAATAGTGAAAATGAAATATAAAATGCAAAGAATGTAGCTAATGCCATATATTTTGAGACAAATCTTTAAAAGCTAATATGGTCATAAAGAGCTGGGCATAACATTTGATCACACTGCTGTAACTGCAGGGCTTGAATACCAGCTTTCAATCACATCTCTTCCAGCCCATGAATGTTGAGAAAGCTACCATATATATATATATATATAGATATAGATATATATAGATAGACAGATAGATTTTTTTTTTTTACTGTTATAGATGCTTCCATGATTTCACCCAAGAGACTAGTTCTTCTCTCATCATGCAACTTAAAAACCTTGGAGCCTGGGGGCCAGGGTTTCTTCTATAGAAATTGACCTACAGCATTGCAAGCTCCTGTCTACTGCTCCAGACTGCACTAGGCAATGGCAGAAACTCAAGACAGTTACTGTGACGTCTCCCTCGGAAAAGCTATTCTAGAAGACCAGTTATGTTGAGGTCTGGTTGTTCACCTCCAGTTAAGTAAGTAAACCTGAATGAGTTTTTCAAAAAATCAGATTGATTTTCACAGAAAATCAATAAACACAAATAATTTTACAGTTGAATTCTACCAAATATTTAAGAAACAAATAGTTTCAATCTTGTATGTACTCTTCCAGAGACGAGAAAAATGCAGCTATAGATTGGGCTACTTCCATCACAAGCCATGTCACCAGATGTAAGATGATATGAATATTTCTTATAGATGAATTATATGAAGTCATCATCTCTCTAATGAATGTGATATTTGGTCCTTGCACACCTGTATTTTGTACAGATTCTTTCATGAAATAAACAATCAGAAACTTTTTCTTCTTGGCAGTGACCTTTCCCTTGTCTTCAATATTCTAAAAGCCATGGTGTTTCAATAATTCAATAATCATTCTCTATAGGGCACTCAGTTTATGAGGTAATGCTTGAGTTTAGAATATTAAAGTGGTGCTAATTATTCCTTATCTATCTTTTCTTTTTTAATAATTTATTTATTTGGCTCCACTGGGTCATAGTTGTGGCATGTGGGATCTAGTTCCTTGATCAGGGATTGAACTCAGGCCCCCTGCATTGGGAGCAGAGTCTTAACCACTGGGCCACCAGGGAAGTCCCTCTTTATCTATCTTTATCTAACTATTTATATCACAGCCTTTTGTATTGCTCGATTGGCTTAATCTTCTTATTCTTATTATTTAAAGGGGGTAGTTGTAAAGATTACATTTGATAAAGGTACATATTAAAAGTGTAAGTACTAAGAGAAAAGCAAATATCATATATTAATGCATATATATGGAATTTGGAAAGATGGTACTGATGAACTGATTTGCAGGGCAGCAAAAGAGATACAGAGAAGAAGAGACTTGTAGACAAGTGTGGGGGAAAAGAGACGGTGGGACAAATTGAGAGAGTAGCATTGAAACATATACATTACCATATGAAAGAAGTAGACGGTGGATTTGCAATAGGAGCTATAGAAATTCCTACAGCATTGCAAGCTCCTGTCTACTGCTCCAGACTGCACTAGGCAATGGCAGAAACTCAAGACAGTTACTGTGACGTCTCCCTCGGAAAAGCTATTCTAGAAGACCAGTTATGTTGAGGTCTGGTTGTTCACCTCCAGTTAAGTAAGTAAACCTGAATGAGTTTTTCAAAAAGAAATCAGATTGATTTTCACAGAAAATCAATAAACACAAATAATTTTACAGTTGAATTCTACCAAATATTTAAGAAACAAATAGTTTCAATCTTGTATGTACTCTTCCAGAGACGAGAAAAATGCAGCTATAGATTGGGCTACTTCCATCACAAGCCATGTCACCAGATGTAAGATGATATGAATATTTCTTATAGATGAATTATATGAAGTCATCATCTCTCTAATGAATGTGATATTTGGTCCTTGCACACCTGTATTTTGTACAGATTCTTTCATGAAATAAACAATCAGAAACTTTTTCTTCTTGGCAGTGACCTTTCCCTTGTCTTCAATATTCTAAAAGCCATGGTGTTTCAATAATTCAATAATCATTCTCTATAGGGCACTCAGTTTATGAGGTAATGCTTGAGTTTAGAATATTAAAGTGGTGCTAATTATTCCTTATCTATCTTTTCTTTTTTAATAATTTATTTATTTGGCTCCACTGGGTCATAGTTGTGGCATGTGGGATCTAGTTCCTTGATCAGGGATTGAACTCAGGCCCCCTGCATTGGGAGCAGAGTCTTAACCACTGGGCCACCAGGGAAGTCCCTCTTTATCTATCTTTATCTAACTATTTATATCACAGCCTTTTGTATTGCTCGATTGGCTTAATCTTCTTATTCTTATTATTTAAAGGGGGTAGTTGTAAAGATTACATTTGATAAAGGTACATATTAAAAGTGTAAGTACTAAGAGAAAAGCAAATATCATATATTAATGCATATATATGGAATTTGGAAAGATGGTACTGATGAACTGATTTGCAGGGCAGCAAAAGAGATACAGAGAAGAAGAGACTTGTAGACAAGTGTGGGGGAAAAGAGACGGTGGGACAAATTGAGAGAGTAGCATTGAAACATATACATTACCATATGTGAAAGAAGTAGACGGTGGGAATTTGCTGTATATAAAGCAGGGAGCTCAAATCCGGTCCTCTGTGACAACCTAGAAAGGTGAGATGGGGTAGGAGGTGATAAAAGAGATTCAAGAAAGAGGGGCTGATTCATGTTGATATATGGCAGAAACTAACACAATATAGTAATTGCCCTCCAATTAAAAATAAATAAATTTAAAAAATAAAAACAAAGATTTTTGAAAGTATAAATGATTATGCTATGTGACTTTAAATATTATCCTTCAGTGTTCCTATAAAAAAAGTGCAATGATAGGTAGGATTCTGCATTCAAATTAGATTTCTCCCCCAATAGTTGTAATATTTGGTTTCTTATTAGGCAAATAAATAATCACTTATTAAAATCTTGCTCATGAATAGTCATTCTGTCAGTGTCTGAGAGGACTTAGGGTAGCATTAAAGTCACCATGTTTTCCTGTGTCTGGGGAGTATTGTCACAGTGCTTGATTATTTTAATCCAACAGGCTCTTGGAAAGACGGGCCTTGATGTGGCAGCTTGTAGCTATACATTAGCATGGGTTGTGTTAGAGCCAATTGCTGTCTGACCTCTCCTCCCATAGAGGCAGTGAGGTGCCATCTGTACATCTTTTAGTCACATTAAATCATGTCATTTAAAGGGCCTCTGAATGTGAACGGGTTTACCTTATGCTTAGTAGAGATATCAGTAAAAGTGCTGAACTACAAGTCTGAGTTCATCTGCATCATCAGTTTTGATATTGTTTGAATCCTTTCTTTTCCAGACTGGTAATAACACTGTCAGAAACAGGTTAAAATTTGCTACTGTCATAAGTAGGATATTACTAAAGACTAAAAAATTGTCTGGGGAAATTCTCTGGAGGTCCAGTGGTTAGAACTCTGCATGCTCACTGCCAAGGGCCTAAATTCAATCCCTGGTAGGGGAACTAAGATCCCATATTGGACATTTGGAAACTATCATATATTAATGCATATATATGGAATTTGGAAAGATGGTACTGATGAACTGATTTGCAGGGCAGCAAAAGAGATACAGAGAAGAAGAGACTTGTAGACAAGTGTGGGGGAAAAGAGACGGTGGGACAAATTGAGAGAGTAGCATTGAAACATATACATTACCATATGTGAAAGAAGTAGACGGTGGGAATTTGCTGTATATAAAGCAGGGAGCTCAAATCCGGTCCTCTGTGACAACCTAGAAAGGTGAGATGGGGTAGGAGGTGATAAAAGAGATTCAAGAAAGAGGGGCTGATTCATGTTGATATATGGCAGAAACTAACACAATATAGTAATTGCCCTCCAATTAAAAATAAATAAATTTAAAAAATAAAAACAAAGATTTTTGAAAGTATAAATGATTATGCTATGTGACTTTAAATATTATCCTTCAGTGTTCCTATAAAAAAAGTGCAATGATAGGTAGGATTCTGCATTCAAATTAGATTTCTCCCCCAATAGTTGTAATATTTGGTTTCTTATTAGGCAAATAAATAATCACTTATTAAAATCTTGCTCATGAATAGTCATTCTGTCAGTGTCTGAGAGGACTTAGGGTAGCATTAAAGTCACCATGTTTTCCTGTGTCTGGGGAGTATTGTCACAGTGCTTGATTATTTTAATCCAACAGGCTCTTGGAAAGACGGGCCTTGATGTGGCAGCTTGTAGCTATACATTAGCATGGGTTGTGTTAGAGCCAATTGCTGTCTGACCTCTCCTCCCATAGAGGCAGTGAGGTGCCATCTGTACATCTTTTAGTCACATTAAATCATGTCATTTAAAGGGCCTCTGAATGTGAACGGGTTTACCTTATGCTTAGGAGAGATATCAGTAAAAGTGCTGAACTACAAGTCTGAGTTCATCTGCATCATCAGTTTTGATATTGTTTGAATCCTTTCTTTTCCAGACTGGTAATAACACTGTCAGAAACAGGTTAAAATTTGCTACTGTCATAAGTAGGATATTACTAAAGACTAAAAAATTGTCTGGGGAAATTCTCTGGAGGTCCAGTGGTTAGAACTCTGCATGCTCACTGCCAAGGGCCTAAATTCAATCCCTGGTAGGGGAACTAAGATCCCATATGCCATGCAATGCTGTCAAAAACTGGAAAAAAAAAATTATCATTAAGGTAAGTTAAACTCTATACTAACATGTAAAATAGGTGCCAGGGCTAGGATTAAGACTCTATTTCCAATCTGGTCATGGATATTTGTAGGCGTAGTTTGGCCAAAGAGATGATAAGCCAAGGCATACACACAGGAAGGGTTGAGAAATTTTATGGACACAGATAACTCTGAAAGAAAGAGGATTGAAATGTTGAAGAAACTTCTGGACACATGGCCACATACAGGGCCTAGGCCTACACTGTCACAGTTCACCATCACCCAAAGCTCAGTCCTTTCCTTCCCCTTTCCTCCAGAAATAAGCCTGTGAATAAGTTAAGACCTATCAGAGCCTTCCTCAGGACTCTCCTTACAGAGAACTGGGTAAGATTGTCCCTTTGAGATGAATTTGCTAATCTTATATATCATGATTACGGAGTGTGCCTGTGATCATTTAATGCTTACATAGAGTGAATCTGCCCAATAAGATCGGAGTGAAAAGTATTTAAGATTTTCCCCTTAGGCTATCCTGACTTAAAGCTACAGCAGGACTAGGACTCCTAGATCCCAGAACTTAAAAATCACTCTAGTTTTTTTGTTTTTTGTTTTTGCTTACTTGTTCAAGTTAGTAATCCTTGGAATAGAAGCATTACGTTCACCTGAGAACTTGCTGAGAAACATTCATTTTTGAATCAAAATCTTTGGGGATAAGCCCAAAGGTTTAAGAAGCCCTCCAGGTAACACTAAAGATTGGGAAACTGGTTTACGATATTTTTTAACTTCACTTTTTTTTTAAAATGAAGTGTAGTTGACTTACAATATTGTATTTGCTTAAATTATTCTGAATTGAGTTTCTGGGCATCTTCAATTGGTGAAGTCTTGATATAGCAATGACAAATAAGACGTTTTATAACAGATTAGAATAGATTTGGTTTAAAGTATATTCTCACTTGATCATGCCAAAGACCTAATTTTTGAACAGGGACATTGTCAGGAAATTTCTAGAATCTCCGGTCTCAGGTTAGCCTTGTACTCACTTAGCCTCCAATTGAAGTACCTATACTTTGCCCATCTGATGGAAAGAGCCAACTCATTGGAAAAGACCTTGATGTTGGAAAATATTGACAAAGTAGATGGTTGGATGGCACAACTGATTCAATGGACATGAGCTTGAACAAACTCTAGGAGATAGTGAAGGACAGGGAAGCTTGGTGTGCTGCAGCCAACGGGGTCAAAAAGAGTAGATCACAACTTAGGGACCAAACAACAACATTTAGCTTTGGGTAGTCACAGTCTATTTGAAAACAAATATTGATAAATCTATTGCATCTTCAAATCATTATAAGTTTTTAACTGTGGGGAAAAAAGACAGGGGTTCTTATCTCTGCAACTTTCTGTCAACTTGAGCACATTCTATTTAAACTAAAAGAACTGCTTAATTTTAGCTTCAATATCTGGTTTAGAAGAGAACCTTTTTAGATTGTCTCAAGGGTGGATTTAGTTCCTCAATCTAAATATCTTTGCCTTTGATGGAAATCATTCCAATTTACTTTAACATAAGAGGGTACCTGTTTTTATTCTTCTGGCTTAATGCTGGGTACTGTGTCATCAATATAAAAATATAGTCAGAAATCTCTTGTGAGTTAATAGTATAAGAACAGTATGCGCTATGATTAACAATAAAGAATATAAAAGTGCTTGCTCCTAAGAAATGTCACTCACAAAAAAGAAGCTTGTCCTTTACACCCTTATGAATGCTGTGTCACGTGGAAAGCACGGGATTGCCTTTAGTATTATTTTTTAATATTAAGCACCTCTGCAATGCACATTGATGATCTGGCAGATTCAATTCTCATGATTCCTTCCTTTGAGAGGATCTCTGATTTGAAGCATAATATCTACAATCTGATAAATTACTGCCTTAGTTACAAAAATCACATCTCACTGTGCATTTTGTATTTAAACAAGTTTAAGCATGACAAACAGCAAGTACTCATTTTAAGACCTGAACAAGCAAAGGCTAATCTATAAAATCCTTTGCAAAGAAATGGACAAAACTGGAAAAAATACATACTGAATATTTCATTGTAATTAAAGGCTATTGTATATGCTATCACTTTTAACAGGTTATGGATCCTACCTGGCATCTCTACAGTTCAGAGTTTGTACAGGGAGTGTGGCCTGGATTATTAATATAAGCCAGTTTCCCATTAGAAGCATTTATTGGTATATTATCCAGAGGCTCTTTTCCCAGGAATCCAAGTATGTCCTAAACTTCCATTGGCACAAGTTATGTTTTAAGGAATCCTTTGTGCTACTGCTAAGCCACTTAAGCTGTGTCCAACTTTTTGTGACCCCATGGACTGTCACTCACCAGGCTCCTCTCTCCGTAGAATTCTCCAGATGAGAATACTGGAGTGAGTTGCCATGCCCCTCTCCAAGGGATCTGCCCTCAATAAAAAAAATCCTATATCTAGAATTGAAAGTGTAGTTGAAAATCATCATCAAACAGAGGCCAGATTGTGCTTTTTTAAATTTTTTTAAATTCATTCACTTATTTATGACTATCCTGGTTCTTGGTGCTTTTAGAGGACTTTTTTCTAGTTGTAGTGAGTAGGGGCTACTCTCTAGTCGCCATGCACAGGCTTCTGACTGTGATGGCTTCTCTTGTTGGAAAACACAGGCTATGGAGCATGCTGACTTCAGTAGTGCATGGGTTCAGTAGTCGTGACTCTAGGATTGTGGAACTCAGGATCTATAGTTGATGTGCACTGGCTTAGTTGCCCCTCGGTATGTGGAATCTTCCCAGACTAGGGATCAAACCTGAGACT
This sequence comes from Tragulus kanchil, assembly GCA_022376925.1. Classification (NCBI taxonomy): domain Eukaryota; kingdom Metazoa; phylum Chordata; class Mammalia; order Artiodactyla; family Tragulidae; genus Tragulus; species Tragulus kanchil. The sequence goes on along the minus strand of JAIOJX010000004.1, from coordinate 271,824,742 downwards.
ACTGCATTGGCTGGTAGATTCTTAACCTTTGAACCACCAGGGAAGTCCACCCTTGGTCCTCATTAATAAGCTTCTAATTCATTAAAGCAGTTCAGTCGTTCCATAGGCAATTCTTATTTCAATTATTGCTCTTAGTATATTTATATTGCCTTTTTGTAAAACAGGGAAACAACAAACAACAATAAACATTTGTTTTAAATTCTGATTGTACCAAAAAATTTACTAGCTGTATGGTGTTGAGAAATATATTTGCCTAAGGCTTTGTTTCAAACGTTTAAGGACAAAGTACTCATTTTAAGACCTGAACAAGCAAAGGCTAATCTATAAAATCCTTTGCAAAGAAATGGACAAAACTGGAAAAAATACATACTGAATATTTCATTGTAATTAAAGGCTATTGTATATGCTATCACTTTTAACAGGTTATGGATCCTACCTGGCATCTCTACAGTTCAGAGTTTGTACAGGGAGTGTGGCCTGGATTATTAATATAAGCCAGTTTCCCATTAGAAGCATTTATTGGTATATTATCCAGAGGCTCTTTTCCCAGGAATCCAAGTATGTCCTAAACTTCCATTGGCACAAGTTATGTTTTAAGGAATCCTTTGTGCTACTGCTAAGCCACTTAAGCTGTGTCCAACTTTTTGTGACCCCATGGACTGTCACTCACCAGGCTCCTCTCTCCGTAGAATTCTCCAGATGAGAATACTGGAGTGAGTTGCCATGCCCCTCTCCAAGGGATCTGCCCTCACTAAAAAAATCCTATATCTAGAATTGAAAGTGTAGTTGAAAATCATCATCAAACAGAGGCCAGATTGTGCTTTTTTAAATTTTTTTAAATTCATTCACTTATTTATGACTATCCTGGTTCTTGGTGCTTTTAGAGGACTTTTTTCTAGTTGTAGTGAGTAGGGGCTACTCTCTAGTCGCCATGCACAGGCTTCTGACTGTGATGGCTTCTCTTGTTGGAAAACACAGGCTATGGAGCATGCTGACTTCAGTAGTGCATGGGTTCAGTAGTCGTGACTCTAGGATTGTGGAACTCAGGATCTATAGTTGATGTGCACTGGCTTAGTTGCCCCTCGGTATGTGGAATCTTCCCAGACTAGGGATCAAACCTGAGACTACTGCATTGGCTGGTAGATTCTTAACCTTTGAACCACCAGGGAAGTCCACCCTTGGTCCTCATTAATAAGCTTCTAATTCATTAAAGCAGTTCAGTCGTTCCATAGGCAATTCTTATTTCAATTATTGCTCTTAGTATATTTATATTGCCTTTTTGTAAAACAGGGAAACAACAAACAACAATAAACATTTGTTTTAAATTCTGATTGTACCAAAAAATTTACTAGCTGTATGGTGTTGAGAAATATATTTGCCTAAGGCTTTGTTTCTTAATATGAAAAGAAGATGACCGCTCTTTTTCAGGTAGATTGGTTATGTCTGCTCCACTTAGTTCTAGTGTTTTATCTTATTTCTTCATCTAAAGCATTTTCTTCTGCCACTTCATTTTGCTTAAATTGATACACATGATTTTGTGTATGTATTAATAGTAGGTTAGTTACATTTCTCGGCTTTGGAGAAGTGGCCTCTGTAGAAGTCCTGGGTGTCCCTGCAGTGCATTCCTCTTTCATCACCCAAGCTATATTCTCCAGGAATTTGCCCTAGGAGGGCTGCGTGAGTCCTTCTGTTGTGGCAGACTAACTATGTGGGAAGTCCAGTAGGCTTGGTTGGCCCACGGTCTGGCGGGTTGTCAGATGCATGTCACATTTCCCAGAATGGCTGTCATTAATAAGAGCACAAATAACACATGTTGGACAGGATGTGGAAAAAAGGGAACCCTTCTATATTGTTGGTGGGAATATAAATTGGCAAAGTCATTGTGGAAAACAGTATAGAGGATTATCAAAAAACTAAAAATAAAATCACTGTAAGACTCAGCAATTCTACTCCTAGGCATATATTTGAAAAAAAAAAAAAAAGAAACAACAACAACAACAAAACCATGCACAAAAAGCACTAATTTGAAAAGATACATGCATCCCAATGTTCATCACAGCATTATCTACAATTGCCAAGGTATGAGAGCAATCTAAATGCCCATCAACAGATGAAAAGATGGAGAAGATGTGGTATACTTGTGTAGTGGAATATTACTCAGCCACAAAAAAGAATGAAATGTTGTTATTTTTCAGTAATATGGATGGACTGGATGGGCATTATGCTAAATAAGTCAGACAGGGAAAGACATGTACTGTATGATTTCACTTACATGTGGGATTTTAAAATTGCAACAAGCTAGTGAATAAAACTAAGAAAAGCAGACACAGATACAGAAAACAATTCTTAACCTTTGAACCACCAGGGAAGTCCACCCTTGGTCCTCATTAATAAGCTTCTAATTCATTAAAGCAGTTCAGTCGTTCCATAGGCAATTCTTATTTCAATTATTGCTCTTAGTATATTTATATTGCCTTTTGTAAAACAGGGAAACAACAAACAACAATAAACATTTGTTTTAAATTCTGATTGTACCAAAAAATTTACTAGCTGTATGGTGTTGAGAAATATATTTGCCTAAGGCTTTGTTTCTTAATATGAAAAGAAGATGACCGCTCTTTTTCAGGTAGATTGGTTATGTCTGCTCCACTTAGTTCTAGTGTTTTATCTTATTTCTTCATCTAAAGCATTTTCTTCTGCCACTTCATTTTGCTTAAATTGATACACATGATTTTGTGTATGTATTAATAGTAGGTTAGTTACATTTCTCGGCTTTGGAGAAGTGGCCTCTGTAGAAGTCCTGGGTGTCCCTGCAGTGCATTCCTCTTTCATCACCCAAGCTATATTCTCCAGGAATTTGCCCTAGGAGGGCTGCGTGAGTCCTTCTGTTGTGGCAGACTAACTATGTGGGAAGTCCAGTAGGCTTGGTTGGCCCACGGTCTGGCGGGTTGTCAGATGCATGTCACATTTCCCAGAATGGCTGTCATTAATAAGAGCACAAATAACACATGTTGGACAGGATGTGGAAAAAAGGGAACCCTTCTATATTGTTGGTGGGAATATAAATTGGCAAAGTCATTGTGGAAAACAGTATAGAGGATTATCAAAAAACTAAAAATAAAATCACTGTAAGACTCAGCAATTCTACTCCTAGGCATATATTTGAAAAAAAAAAAAAAAGAAACAACAACAACAACAAAACCATGCACAAAAAGCACTAATTTGAAAAGATACATGCATCCCAATGTTCATCACAGCATTATCTACAATTGCCAAGGTATGAGAGCAATCTAAATGCCCATCAACAGATGAAAAGATGGAGAAGATGTGGTATACTTGTGTAGTGGAATATTACTCAGCCACAAAAAAGAATGAAATGTTGTTATTTTTCAGTAATATGGATGGACTGGATGGGCATTATGCTAAATAAGTCAGACAGGGAAAGACATGTACTGTATGATTTCACTTACATGTGGGATTTTAAAATTGCAACAAGCTAGTGAATAAAACTAAGAAAAGCAGACACAGATACAGAAAACAAACTAGTGGTTATCAGTTTGGAGTAGGGGAGAAGGAGGAGAGAAAGGGTTATAATGGAATTTATGAAATCATGTATATGAAACTTGAAAATTGTAAACAACAAAAAAAGACGACCAATATACCAAACTGCTTGGATTCAGTGCTGGCCTAGTGTGCATGCTGATCTCTGTCATTTTCTGTATCCTCTTCCCACTGCCTTTATATGTGTGGTTTTCTGGGCTGAATTTCCAGTATAACAAGCTGTTATCTTTTAAAATGAAAGAGGGTCTGGTGTTTTGATGTTTACAGTTGATGTAGCTCTATGGGTGTGACTAGTGACAATGTACTTTCAGTCAAGGAGGATAAGCTTTTCTGAGCAGAGGTGGATCATTCTTCAAGAGATGCAGGAGATATGGGTGCAATCCCTGGGTTGGGAGGATTCCCGGAGGAAGAAATGGCCACCCACTGCAGTATTCTTGCCTGGAGAATCCCATGGACAGAGGTACCTGGCGGGCTACAATCCATAGGGTTACAAAGAGCTGGACATGACTAAGCAAACATGTTGCCTCTATGTCCATTTTCTGGAGAGTTCTTTTTTTTTTTTTTCCATAAATGATGTTGAATTTTGTCAAAAGCTTTTTCTATATCGATTGAGATGATCATTCAGTTTTTATTTATTAAAACAACAACCTCAACAATGACACTGATAAGATCTCAGAGCTCTCTGGTCTTTGGTCTAACTTTGTGGCTACATGGCTAAAAGTACCAAGAACGTTGGAATCAGGTGTAAATACCTGCTGTGGTGTCTCCCTCAGGAAAATGGTGAAGAAAATTATTGACACATTTGTTCCTTCTGCCACACAACCAAGAGGGAAAGGCTAGCTGTGGTGTCTGGCTCTGGTGCCTGCGTGAAAATGGTAGCCAGTAGCGCTGGCCTCACACACCACTTCAGCAGTCACAGAAAAGTCTGTCATTAGAAGACAGAAGGAATAGAAAGACCAGAAATCCCACTGTGGGAAAGACTACTAGCCTGTAATAAATGGATTCATTTATATACCCCAAAATAAATCCTCAGAGATTTTGTACTATTGATACTACTAAAAGAGAAAGAAATAGATAATAGAAAGGGAAATAAGCTAGGACCTGTTATGTAAGAATAACCTTTGTTTTCTTAGAAGAAAAAAAATTCCAAGTTATGCCAAGAAGGAAAAGGTGAAATTCAAGGAAGCTGCTTTTCTTGCAAGATGTCTGAGTAATTCTAAATTGAGTGGTTGGCACTTTAGAAAGTCACTCTAACAAGCTAGTCTTGAAATCAGAACCCACCATTCACAGACTTTTTCCTTTCTGCCCTAAAGTAGGAAATAGAAGCTGATAGTCACTAAGAGAAACAGAAAACTCATAGAGAAATAATAGTTCTTTTTGAACCAGTGAGGTAAGGTAGTGTTAATCAAACATCAAAAAAACAAAAACCAACACCAAGCCCAGGAGAGTAACAGCAACAGGTGGAAAAGAAGCCAAATCAAGTAAGAAGGCCACTTTAAATGCATGGCCTGAAATCAAGAGTGGAGAATGGAATTAAGATCACAGCACCTTCATACCATATATACAGTAAAGTGAAAAAGAAAAGCCAAGTTTGAAAATGATGGTTGGTATCAATCAAAATTTGGTAGCATAAATACAGAAAGTAGTTAGAAAATGATTAGATGATGAAATAAAACATAAAGTGAGATTTAAATAAATTGAAATGTATTAGTAGAAGTAACTGAAATGTCAGTTTTACCCAGCAACTGACAGTCAGGGTATCTCATACACAAACAGAAGAAGCAAGCCCAAATCACCACAATCTACAAACACTACTGTCCATCTTTATTTCAAATAGAGCATTACACAATATATAAATGTTCAAGTAGCACTTTTAGAATCTGAAGACAATGCTTGACTTAGAAAGGAGACTCAGGGCGATGAAAAGAAGGACGTGGGTTGCATTATGATCTAAAGGGTCATTGGGAAAAACGTTCAGAATTATAATTAAAATACCTCTAAATGATCTTTTAAAATAGTCTCCAATTTGTATTTAATGTATTTGTATTTAATATTTTAAAATATCCTCTTAAAATTTGTATTTAAATACCCATTTGTATTTGCAATTAAAGACAAATATAAATACAATATTTTTATTGCTTTTATCTTATTTTACTGTGCTTTTAAATTTAATTTTATGCTAGTGCAAAACTTGCTTAACTTGGTGTCTAAACACCCCATAATTATTTACTTGGAGTAGTTAAGTCTCAGTCAAGTAGTCTGAAGTGAGGGGTATTGGTTTTGGTTATCCTTTTTCCTATAAAAGAATATTTAATCTTGCACGTGGCACTGCTCTTCCTCTGAGATAACTATAAGGGTATCAGATCCAGAACATTTTACCAGGACTATGTCAAGGGGTTCCATTGCATTTGTGGGTACTCTGTCCCCATTTGTTTCTCTATTTTTCTTCATAGTATGGCTCCTGTTAGCACTTCAACCTGATAGAGGGGGAAGAAATGTGTCCCTGGTTTTCCCACCCTCCTGTTCCCCCTTCAGTGGGCTCATCACCTGTATCTGCGTGGAGCACAGGCGGCGGGAGCCCAGGGAGAGTTGGTGTTTCAGTCCCGAACCTGAAACTGATGAGGGCTTTTTTCCTTCCCTACACTATTTGACTCACATTCTTACAAAGTTAAAGACAAGCTTGCTTCCGTTTTATCTTGTTTTCGTTTTCTCCACCTCTGTTTCTCAGTTCCGGATGTACTGAAGATTATGCACGGAGATCTGACACCCATCTTTCCTCGGATATGGAATCCCTGCAGATTAAACTATGGAAACAATGGAGCTACATTCTTTTTAAGACTACGGGAGAAACACTCCCTCCCTCGTGCCCTCTTACTTTACTTGTGTGAGTTTTGGAATAAATCGGTCAAGTTTAAAACGGTTTCTTAATAATAAAAGGTTTCCTTTCTTTCTTTTTTTTTTAATGATAAAGGTATGAATAGGCTTTCCAGGTGGCGCTCGTGGGAAAGAACCAGCCTGCCAATGCGGGAGGCATAAGAGATAAGGTTCCATCGTTGGCTGGGGAAGATTCCCTGGAAGAGGAAATGGCAACCTGCTGAAGTATTCGTACCTGGGAAATCCCATGGACAAGAAGAGTCTGCGACTATGGGGTCTCAAAGAGTCCAGACACAGCTGAAGTGACTCAGAACGCAAGACAAGATATGGAAAGTGTTCATCTTTTTGGATCTTAATATAGGAGATCCGCAAAAAATTTCAAGGAGGCTAGAATTCTACGAGATAATTTTAGAGGTGAATTTGGACTTTATTCTTGAATAATTTCATAATTTTTAAAACAATACAATTGCCAGAAAAGTTGTTTCCAAATCGAGTTCACTCTCTCATCTTAACACTCCACTTGCAGCTTAATTTTGTAGTAGTGATTTTGTTTCAGAACAAAAATTCAAAGGTGTGCCATTAAAATGATGTGTTGAAAATTAACCAGAATGTAACCACTCTAGCTGGAAAATATAAAACATTTGGTGGAGATGGCTCCAAAGCAACAATAAACTAGAAAAGGAGAGGGTTTCATTGTAACAGCTGTTCCTAGCCTTAATATGAAGATTAATTTCTCCTCTTTTTCCTTCTCTGCCTCATCTTCTCTCCTCTTCTTGCTGTTGTAAAGATCAGACCTTGAGCTCTCTGAAGACATAAAGAGTACGTCTTAATATTTTAAATTATTCTCTTAAAATTTGTATTTAAAACCCATTTGTATTTGCAATTAAAGATAAAAAAATACAATATTTTTATTGCTTTTATTTTATTGTACTGTATTTTTAAATTTAATTTAATTTTATGCTAGTGCAAAGACAAGACAGTAAAGAGTATCTTTATTTTGCTCTCCATTGTGCTGTCTTTGAATGTAAGTTAGACATCTTGAAGGTGTTTACTTGTTGCCCACCTACCTTATTAATACAGTGAGTAGAATGAAAGAATGAATGATTGAATGGATGAACAAATGAGATAGTCATATGCCTCTGATAACAGTTAGTGGTCTAATCAGTATACTTTCTCTTTCATTTTTTTCCCTTTAATTATAATCAAAACTTTATGTCTCAAGAAACTTCAGTTTTCGTGCATATCAAATTTGATTTTGCAAGTCACCAACCAAAACCGTTGTTGTGCTTTGTGATAGAGCAAGAGACACATCTATGTGAAAATGATAAAATCAGAGAAAAGAACCACTGCAATTATTTAGAAGTAGATGAGGAACATCCAATTTTTAGTTGAAAAAGGTTTTATTTTTCAATTTATGTGGCTGCCTTGTTGACTCAGCCAAAACCAAAATGCTTTTCCTTACAGACCTCTAGAAAAGGAGACCCTGTAACTGACCTAGTTGGAAATATTTCTTTGTCAAATGCCCTCTTTCCATAGAACTTAAGCTCCCTAAAAATCTAGCCTCTTACTATGGTGCAATGCCAGGAAAAAGACATTACCACTGAATAGCCATATATCTTTTTTTTTTAAAACTTTTATTTTACTTTTAACTTTTACAGAGTTTTGTTGTTTACAGATATGTATGTTCCCAGTAGCCATATATCTTTAATGCTCAAATTGACTCACTCATCAAGAGTCATTTAACTTTTCTTTATGCTACTTATTTATCACTTTGAAAAGCTGTTCCTAGCCTTAATATGAAGATTAATTTCTCCTCTTTTCCTTCTCTGCCTCTTTTTTTGCTTTAAAGACGCTTGAGCTCTCTGAAGACATAAAGAGTACGTCTTAATATTTTAAATTATTCTCTTAAAATTTGTATTTAAAACCCATTTGTATTTGCAATTAAAGATAAAAAAATACAATATTTTTATTGCTTTTATTTTATTGTACTGTATTTTTAAATTTAATTTAATTTTATGCTAGTGCAAAGACAAGACAGTAAAGAGTATCTTTATTTTGCTCTCCATTGTGCTGTCTTTGAATGTAAGTTAGACATCTTGAAGGTGTTTACTTGTTGCCCACCTACCTTATTAATACAGTGAGTAGAATGAAAGAATGAATGATTGAATGGATGAACAAATGAGATAGTCATATGCCTCTGATAACAGTTAGTGGTCTAATCAGTATACTTTCTCTTTCATTTTTTCCTTGAATTATAATCAAAAGTTTATGTCATAAGCAACTTCAGTTTTCGTGCATATCAAATTTGATTTTGCAAGTCACCAACCAAAACCGTTGTTGTGCTTTGTGATAGAGCAAGAGACACATCTATGTGAAAATGATAAAATCAGAGAAAAGAACCACTGCAATTATTTAGAAGTAGATGAGGAACATCCAATTTTTAGTTGAAAAAGGTTTTATTTTTCAATTTATGTGGCTGCCTTGTTGACTCAGCCAAAACCAAAATGCTTTTCCTTACAGACCTCTAGAAAAGGAGACCCTGTAACTGACCTAGTTGGAAATATTTCTTTGTCAAATGCCCTCTTTCCATAGAACTTAAGCTCCCTAAAAATCTAGCCTCTTACTATGGTGCAATGCCAGGAAAAAGACATTACCACTGAATAGCCATATATCTTTTTTTTTTAAAACTTTTATTTTACTTTTAACTTTTACAGAGTTTTGTTGTTTACAGATATGTATGTTCCCAGTAGCCATATATCTTTAATGCTCAAATTGACTCACTCATCAAGAGTCATTTAACTTTTCTTTATGCTACTTATTTATCACTTTGAAAAGCATGTTTATAACTCCCTCTGGCCTTCTTCCGTGAGCTTGGTGAATCAACCTCATTTTAAAAGATGAAGGAAAATTTGGATTAATGATTCTATATCTGTGTTGCAATTTTCTTCCTCCTCTAGCTTCATAGTGCCTATTGTCTTGCTGACTTCATCAGTTTAGTGACAGATTTCAATCAGTTTCAATTCTTTTAATTTGAATTTATTTAAAATAAAAAACTTTAACTTGCATCACACTTAAGCTTTCTCCCATTTTGCAAAGTCTCATTTCAAAATGGAAAAAGTACATGCTTTGTGGACCAGGTGTCCCTGCTCTTTGATTGGATGGACTTTTTTCTCTAGATTTCTACATTTGTTACTGTGAAGATTTGAGACAAAGTTAATTCAAAGTAGTTGTTGTCAGAGCAGAGATCCATCTGCTTTGTAAGACTTTACCTGCAATGCAGGAGACACAGCAGGAGCCACAGATTCAATCCCTGGGTCAGGAAGATCCCCTGGAGGAGGAAATAAAAACCCACTCCAGTATTCTTGCCTGGAGAATTCTTTGGACACAGGAACTTGGCAGGCTATAGTCCATGGAGTAGCAAGGAGTCAGACTTAGCAACTAAACAACAGCAACAACAAATATATGTGGCTGATGGTGAAAATTATCATTAACTATCCATATAGCTATTATAAGACCAAAGTTTATACAGAGAAAAATCAGTACACTGATTATTTTTTTTAAATAAAAGCATAGTTACAGTAGATCACAAATATACAGAAATCCATTATAAAATTTCTTTTAACCTGAACCTCACTGTGACATGTAAATTGACTTGTTTATGTTAATAGCAGCCATTTAGGAGTAAATTCCCAAAGTGCTGCATAATAATTAGATTGGGTATAATTCACACATTGTATGTCACTTTGAAAATGGGCTTCTTCAAAAAGGTATCAGCCAGAATAGAACGTGTGCCTCCAAACTGTCTCTTAAAGGATTTTTATTACACAAACCACACGCACAATGTGGCAAACACATAATGTCGGCACTTAATGCAGAAAAATAATGCAACATGTTCTTTTTGGTTCATTTACTGCCATATGCTACTTGAGTAATGAAAACCTATTTGATATAGAGACAGATGTGGTTGTACTCTGAATATCGTAGTCAATAATGAAGCTTTATATTTGCTATTTTGGAAATGACTACTAAGTGTTCAATCATGAAACATCTCCAGATTATTAGAAAATTTCATTTGATCTGTCCCCAATAAGGGCTAGAGGAGGACTCTTCGTTTTCTTTTTTCATTACCCAGTTACTGTATAATGAAAATTCTTCCAAATTTGAAAATGCCTAATAACTATGCAGTTCTGATAGTACTAAATTAATTAATATTTAAACATTTTATCTCCATAAGAGAATGCTATTAAAGAATTACGGGTTGCCAAAATACATTTGTTACTGTGAAGATTTGAGACAAAGTTAATTCAAAGTAGTTGTTGTCAGAGCAGAGATCCATCTGCTTTGTAAGACTTTACCTGCAATGCAGGAGACACAGCAGGAGCCACAGATTCAATCCCTGGGTCAGGAAGATCCCCTGGAGGAGGAAATAAAAACCCACTCCAGTATTCTTGCCTGGAGAATTCTTTGGACACAGGAACTTGGCAGGCTATAGTCCATGGAGTAGCAAGGAGTCAGACTTAGCAACTAAACAACAGCAACAACAAATATATGTGGCTGATGGTGAAAATTATCATTAACTATCCATATAGCTATTATAAGACCAAAGTTTATACAGAGAAAAATCAGTACACTGATTATTTTTTTTAAATAAAAGCATAGTTACAGTAGATCACAAATATACAGAAATCCATTATAAAATTTCTTTTAACCTGAACCTCACTGTGACATGTAAATTGACTTGTTTATGTTAATAGCAGCCATTTAGGAGTAAATTCCCAAAGTGCTGCATAATAATTAGATTGGGTATAATTCACACATTGTATGTCACTTTGAAAATGGGCTTCTTCAAAAAGGTATCAGCCAGAATAGAACGTGTGCCTCCAAACTGTCTCTTAAAGGATTTTTATTACACAAACCACACGCACAATGTGGCAAACACATAATGTCGGCACTTAATGCAGAAAAATAATGCAACATGTTCTTTTTGGTTCATTTACTGCCATATGCTACTTGAGTAATGAAAACCTATTTGATATAGAGACAGATGTGGTTGTACTCTGAATATCGTAGTCAATAATGAAGCTTTATATTTGCTATTTTGGAAATGACTACTAAGTGTTCAATCATGAAACATCTCCAGATTATTAGAAAATTTCATTTGATCTGTCCCCAATAAGGGCTAGAGGAGGACTCTTCGTTTTCTTTTTTCATTACCCAGTTACTGTATAATGAAAATTCTTCCAAATTTGAAAATGCCTAATAACTATGCAGTTCTGATAGTACTAAATTAATTAATATTTAAACATTTTATCTCCATAAGAGAATGCTATTAAAGAATTACGGGTTGCCAAAATACTCATATTTATCATTACTTTATATGATATCAAACAGAACTGTGAATTAAATATTAATTTAAATTATTCTAAAATGTATCAAAAATTCTATTAATTATCTAAATTATTCTAGGTTGTGGGAGAATCTGGAGCACAAATAATAAACTTTATCAATATTTAAACAGAAGTGAATTAAATAACTTATTTAATATTACTGAGAAGCAATGTCTACAGCTCAAATCTGAACAAATAAAAACCATGTTTTGCTGTTTATTTTGTGTGATTGCAGAAGACAAACTGGTTCCAAGATACAAAAATAATTAGAAACACACAGGCAAATGTGTTATGAATATGGCTTTTTAACTTTTCTGATAGGTGATGAAGAGATTTTATGCTAGGATAAAAAAGTATGATCCATTTTTTTACACAAACTCATTACCAATTTCTTTGTAAGCTTTACATGTATTTAGGCTGACTTGAGCCCAAATTATGAACTTGTGGCTTTTAAATTTTCATTTTGAAATTATCTGTCCAATAAGCACAATTGTGTGGGGTTATACTTTGGCTGAACTTAACCTCAAAGATATTTTTCTATGATGAAATTTTAACCCACATATTTTTTATAGCTATCATTCATTGAGATAATATCTTCTTGTTTTGTAGAGTGTTTGTATACATTAAAATACATGCATGAGTGTAGCCCCCTCAAAGCCTCATACAACTAAAAACAGTCATGGACAAATTACAAAGGGAAAAATAAACCAAGTCACAGTGGTACTTCGCTAATGCCTAATTTTAAGTAAATATCAAAAAGCAATGAAGTGAAACAAGGACAGTGTTATACTAAATGGCTAGAAAACTAACTGACGTCTTTGAAATAGAAGCAATGCCCTCTTTTCTTGGTGATCCCTCTTTCACATATATTACACTAGGCATTGTCTGAATTGGAAAGGCTCCAGGGCAAAAACCATGTGACTAAGGGAACAGGAATTCTGTATTTGAAGTTCCAGGTATCAGAAGTATGTCTTGCCTGTTGCAGTCCTAGTCCTAGATGATAGAGCCCTTCCTGCGAGATGGCCAGAGGACGATGGAATTTCTCAAGCTAGCTCTAGGATCTTGAGGTAGAGCAGTGTGGCACTAGGGACCAGACACAGGCAGAAGTCAAACAGAATCTTGGTGGATGGAGGATAAATATTGCAATACTCAAAGTAGAACAGTCTAGTAAACAAAGAGAGTGGAAATGAATCCAGATCTTTCCTTTCACTTCTCAAAAATCATGAAAGGAAATCTCGTTTAAAATTCAGGGGACATCCCTGGCAGGCCAGTGGTTAACACTCCATGCTTCCATTGCAGAAGGCACAGATTCAATTCCTGATTGGGAAACTAAGATCTGACAGTGTGGATGATGCATGGTGTGGCTAAACAAATAAAATAAAATCCACAGTTCCACTCTTAAATCCATTTTCTACTATTCTTCCTGTCTACCACTTTCTTACTTATTGCTTTGATTCCTCTTTCTCTCTACCTCCAGACTTTCAATCTCCCACCATTAATTATCTGTGGTAAGGGTCTCTTTTCTTTTCAACTTTTCTCTTTTCTTCAAACATAGTCTATGTTCTCTCCCCAGTACATTTTTATCCTTTCTATCTATTTTTCTACCCTTTCTGATGCAAGTCCTTCAAACTCTTATCTGGTTCTTCTCGCCAATGATGCCCCAATGTGGCTGATAAAGCTAGGGTAGAGATGAGGGATGGAGTCTGAGTGGGGAGAAAATAAGGACTTTAAAGATGCTCTGAGTACTTACAGATTAATAATTTTTGCCCTTATTATAACATCTTTAATTACCTTTTTTCTCTGGTATCTACTTTTCAGATATACTCAAGTGTCTTATCGTCCTGAATAATTTCCTCAGGTTTTCTTAAAATCCAATCTTTCATCCTAATCCTCAGACTCAGACAACCCATAAAAATAGCTCACTCATGCTGTCCCCACTTTCTAATCTTCCTTTTTAAAAGAAAACAAAAATCCTACTGAAGTCCTGCTTCCCAACCTGCTTAGATTACCAGTCACCAGATTTAATGACCTTTTTTTTTAGGCCTTAATCTACCTGACATTCTGAAGGCCTGACATTCTTTTTTGAAACTTTCCTATCTCCCTAAAACTTTCCTAGTCCTAGATGATAGAGCCCTTCCTGCGAGATGGCCAGAGGACGATGGAATTTCTCAAGCTAGCTCTAGGATCTTGAGGTAGAGCAGTGTGGCACTAGGGACCAGACACAGGCAGAAGTCAAACAGAATCTTGGTGGATGGAGGATAAATATTGCAATACTCAAAGTAGAACAGTCTAGTAAACAAAGAGAGTGGAAATGAATCCAGATCTTTCCTTTCACTTCTCAAAAATCATGAAAGGAAATCTCGTTTAAAATTCAGGGGACATCCCTGGCAGGCCAGTGGTTAACACTCCATGCTTCCATTGCAGAAGGCACAGATTCAATTCCTGATTGGGAAACTAAGATCTGACAGTGTGGATGATGCATGGTGTGGCTAAACAAATAAAATAAAATCCACAGTTCCACTCTTAAATCCATTTTCTACTATTCTTCCTGTCTACCACTTTCTTACTTATTGCTTTGATTCCTCTTTCTCTCTACCTCCAGACTTTCAATCTCCCACCATTAATTATCTGTGGTAAGGGTCTCTTTTCTTTTCAACTTTTCTCTTTTCTTCAAACATAGTCTATGTTCTCTCCCCAGTACATTTTTATCCTTTCTATCTATTTTTCTACCCTTTCTGATGCAAGTCCTTCAAACTCTTATCTGGTTCTTCTCGCCAATGATGCCCCCAATGTGGCTGATAAAGCTAGGGTAGAGATGAGGGATGGAGTCTGAGTGGGGAGAAAATAAGGACTTTAAAGATGCTCTGAGTACTTACAGATTAATAATTTTTGCCCTTATTATAACATCTTTAATTACCTTTTTTCTCTGGTATCTACTTTTCAGATATACTCAAGTGTCTTATCGTCCTGAATAATTTCCTCAGGTTTTCTTAAAATCCAATCTTTCATCCTAATCCTCAGACTCAGACAACCCATAAAAATAGCTCACTCATGCTGTCCCCACTTTCTAATCTTCCTTTTTAAAAGAAAACAAAAATCCTACTGAAGTCCTGCTTCCCAACCTGCTTAGATTACCAGTCACCAGATTTAATGACCTTTTTTTTTAGGCCTTAATCTACCTGACATTCTGAAGGCCTGACATTCTTTTTTGAAACTTTCCTATCTCCCTAAAATGTGTTGTGCTTGTTTCTCCAATGATTTTTCCTTAGCCCTCTTCTCTAATCATCTTACCATAAACACAGAAACACATTCCAGAGGGTAATTTCAGCCATTTTCTAGATGAATCCCAAATCTTTAACTCCAGTCAACCTTATCTAGAGAGTTACCAGTGCTCCCTTGAAGCCTAATGAAATGCCTCAACACCAGGAAGAAGAAAAACAGACAACTAGGCAATTAGCATGCCAAATTTTATATTTATATTTATTTTCTTGGATGTTACAACCCCCTTGAGTTTCACTCATAGACAGTCTGCTAGTCTGCTCCATAGTGATAGACTCAACTGCTTATTAACATCTATAGGTAAATCTTCCTTACAGAGTTCCTTAAGTTTGATCCTCCAGGTCTTTAGCATTTCCTTGGATTCCTTTCTCCATCAAAGCTATAACCAGGGCTTCCCTGGTGGTCCAGTGGGTAAAGAGTCTGTCTTGCAATGCAAAGAACACCGGTTTGATCCCCAGCCAGGAAAGATCCCATGTGCCACGGAGCTGCTGTACCGGTGTGTCCAATTACAAGCCAGCGCCCTGGAGGGCATGAGCCCTGAGCCAGTGCTCTGCACTGAGAGAGGCCACTGCAATGGGAGGCCCACACAGGCCAAAGAACAAAGATGGATGAAAATAAGTAAGTTAAAAAATCCAATAAAAGAGGCCAAAAGTAAAGAAAAGAAAAAGCTATAACCAGTTCCTCCCAATTTCACTTTCAATTAAGGGCATCACCACTATCCAATGGATCACAAATATAATTCACAATGGCCTCCTTTCCCACGTAAGCCACACCAGTATGGTACCAAGCCTTGACAATTCCTTGGAAATACTTCCTTTCTGACTACTATACTTGTCATTTCATTCTTGACATGTTTTTCTGGACTATTACCTTATTCTTCTTCATTTCATTCTAGAGTTCCTTCACTGTAGTTCATCTACACATTGTCATAAGAATCGCCTTTTTAAAGTCCAGATCTAATCCCATGCTTAAATAGACACATTCAATGGCCCCCTTACTGCCTTGAGCAGGGGTCACAAAAGCAAAGACCCAAAGGAGTCGGAGAAGGAATATAAATCAGGGAAGCAATCTGGATCAGGAGACAGCCGACAGGCCTGTCGACTATGAAGACAGCTGCCACTCAGTTCTTGCTATTTGTTGTCACGGGGATTTGCCTATCAAGGATCACCAAATATTTCCGTTTACCAAGAGAAACCAAAATTTGGATTTTTAAAAGTAAAATCTCTCAAATGTAAATAATTGGCTCTAATGATTTAAAGGATAATTTAGGAAAAAACTGTCCAGAACTATGGGGGGTCAGATGCTTTATCTGCCTACATTTGAGCCTGCTACAGTTTCATAGATGCCAGTGGAATACAGGAGAGAAAAAGGACATTATTACTCATAGTCATAACAACAGTCATTGTCAACAGGACTCCTGGTTCCTGAAGCTCACTTCCCAAAGGTGACATGAAGAAGGTCATGAGAAACCAGCACACTAGTGGGTTGTGTTAAAGGAGGGAAACCCTGGACTTTAGAACCTGAATATTTTATAACAGGCCCTTTGCTTGTCTGTCCTCTATTCTAGAAAGATCCCATGTGCCACGGAGCTGCTGTACCGGTGTGTCCAATTACAAGCCAGCGCCCTGGAGGGCATGAGCCCTGAGCCAGTGCTCTGCACTGAGAGAGGCCACTGCAATGGGAGGCCCACACAGGCCAAAGAACAAAGATGGATGAAAATAAGTAAGTTAAAAAATCCAATAAAAGAGGCCAAAAGTAAAGAAAAGAAAAAGCTATAACCAGTTCCTCCCAATTTCACTTTCAATTAAGGGCATCACCACTATCCAATGGATCACAAATATAATTCACAATGGCCTCCTTTCCCACGTAAGCCACACCAGTATGGTACCAAGCCTTGACAATTCCTTGGAAATACTTCCTTTCTGACTACTATACTTGTCATTTCATTCTTGACATGTTTTTCTGGACTATTACCTTATTCTTCTTCATTTCATTCTAGAGTTCCTTCACTGTAGTTCATCTACACATTGTCATAAGAATCGCCTTTTTAAAGTCCAGATCTAATCCCATGCTTAAATAGACACATTCAATGGCCCCCTTACTGCCTTGAGCAGGGGTCACAAAAGCAAAGACCCAAAGGAGTCGGAGAAGGAATATAAATCAGGGAAGCAATCTGGATCAGGAGACAGCCGACAGGCCTGTCGACTATGAAGACAGCTGCCACTCAGTTCTTGCTATTTGTTGTCACGGGGATTTGCCTATCAAGGATCACCAAATATTTCCGTTTACCAAGAGAAACCAAAAATTTGGATTTTTAAAAGTAAAATCTCTCAAATGTAAATAATTGGCTCTAATGATTTAAAGGATAATTTAGGAAAAAACTGTCCAGAACTATGGGGGGTCAGATGCTTTATCTGCCTACATTTGAGCCTGCTACAGTTTCATAGATGCCAGTGGAATACAGGAGAGAAAAAGGACATTATTACTCATAGTCATAACAACAGTCATTGTCAACAGGACTCCTGGTTCCTGAAGCTCACTTCCCAAAGGTGACATGAAGAAGGTCATGAGAAACCAGCACACTAGTGGGTTGTGTTAAAGGAGGGAAACCCTGGACTTTAGAACCTGAATATTTTATAACAGGCCCTTTGCTTGTCTGTCCTCTATTCTAGAAGGAAGCACTATCTCTAGTTTCCAGCTCTGTTCACTCTACAAATAGTGAAAATGATGCAGCATGGACTTCCCTATGGCAGCTGTAACCACGTAGATTTATGGGAGTCCACAGAAGGAGTGGGCTTCCCTGGTGGCTAAAGAATCTGCCTGCCAATGCAGGAGATGTGGGTTCAATTCCTGGGTCAGGAAGTTCCCCCTGGAGAAGGAAATGGCAACCCACTCCAGCATTCTTGCCTGAGAAATCTCATGGATAGAGGAGTCTGATGGACTAGAGTCCATGGGGTTGCAAAAGAGTTGGACACAACTTAGTGACTAAACAACAAGGACAATAGGAAGGGCATCTATGTGGGTGGGAAGAGTCAGAGAAGCTTCTACAGGAGCAAGTCCTCAAAGATGAGGAGACTTCCCTAGATGCAGAAAGTAGTTCAAGCAGCCTGGTTACAGGAACCTGAGTGTACAAAAGCTGAGACATTTAAGGACGAAGATACCGCTGTGCTGTTGCGGTTGGTAGAGAAAAAGCATCAGATGCAAAGAAAGGCACCAAGGGTGGGAGGGAGGCCTGAGTCGGTGAGTCGGGGCCTGGGTCAGGGAGTGGAGCCAGTTTGTGAAAGGCTCTGACTGCCTGATGAAGGAGTTTATCCTGGAACAATGCGAGTCTTTGAAGTAGAGTTACATGGTGTGGTTTGGAAGTTAGTGAAATTGCAGGTAATGAAAATAATTGTTGTCACGGGATTTGCCTATCAAGGATCACCAAATATTTCCGTTTACCAAGAGAAACCAAAATTTGGATTTTAAAAGTAAAATCTCTCAAATGTAAATAATTGGCTCTAATGATTTAAAGGATAATTTAGGAAAAAACTGTCCAGAACTATGGGGGGTCAGATGCTTTATCTGCCTACATTTGAGCCTGCTACAGTTTCATAGATGCCAGTGGAATACAGGAGAGAAAAAGGACATTATTACTCATAGTCATAACAACAGTCATTGTCAACAGGACTCCTGGTTCCTGAAGCTCACTTCCCAAAGGTGACATGAAGAAGGTCATGAGAAACCAGCACACTAGTGGGTTGTGTTAAAGGAGGGAAACCCTGGACTTTAGAACCTGAATATTTTATAACAGGCCCTTTGCTTGTCTGTCCTCTATTCTAGAAGGAAGCACTATCTCTAGTTTCCAGCTCTGTTCACTCTACAAATAGTGAAAATGATGCAGCATGGACTTCCCTATGGCAGCTGTAACCACGTAGATTTATGGGAGTCCACAGAAGGAGTGGGCTTCCCTGGTGGCTAAAGAATCTGCCTGCCAATGCAGGAGATGTGGGTTCAATTCCTGGGTCAGGAAGTTCCCCCTGGAGAAGGAAATGGCAACCCACTCCAGCATTCTTGCCTGAGAAATCTCATGGATAGAGGAGTCTGATGGACTAGAGTCCATGGGGTTGCAAAAGAGTTGGACACAACTTAGTGACTAAACAACAAGGACAATAGGAAGGGCATCTATGTGGGTGGGAAGAGTCAGAGAAGCTTCTACAGGAGCAAGTCCTCAAAGATGAGGAGACTTCCCTAGATGCAGAAAGTAGTTCAAGCAGCCTGGTTACAGGAACCTGAGTGTACAAAAGCTGAGACATTTAAGGACGAAGATACCGCTGTGCTGTTGCGGTTGGTAGAGAAAAAGCATCAGATGCAAAGAAAGGCACCAAGGGTGGGAGGGAGGCCTGAGTCGGTGAGTCGGGGCCTGGGTCAGGGAGTGGAGCCAGTTTGTGAAAGGCTCTGACTGCCTGATGAAGGAGTTTATCCTGGAACAATGCGAGTCTTTGAAGTAGAGTTACATGGTGTGGTTTGGAAGTTAGTGAAATTGCAGGTAAAAAGGCCAGTTAGGATACTGTGACAAAACACTGTGATGGAAAATAATCAGCAGCAGAATGAAACTGCAGGGGAAGGAGTGAGCTACAGGACAGGTGAAGAGGGGACAGGATGAGATATTTATATTTTCTCCTGCACCCCATGCCCCAGGCACATCAAATTATTTACCTCTCCTTGAATTAACTTGCTTTTCTGTCTGTGTGTGTGTGTGTATGTGTGTGTTTGGTTCAGAGGGAATTCTTTACATACTTGAAGTCCCCACCAGACTATAAGTACCCTAAGGACAAACATCATATCTTGATCAGCATTATATTTCTAATAAACCGGGAAGCTCTTGGTACTCAGTGGATGCTCAGTACATATCTGGTAGAATGAGTTAAGGAGTGCATTTTTACCTTCTTTCTTCCTCATTCATTAAAACTCAGCTCAAAGAGAACTTACCCTCACAAAGCTCAGTTCCCCTTTCTCTCGCTTCTTTCAGCAGAGCACAGTGCTACGAGAGGAGGCGGCGTCATTGTATTAAATCCAAAGGAATAGAGACGGCAAAGTTTAGAACCCACAAGGAAACTTCTATTCTTTCCTCCTATCCCTAGTGCCAGGCATAGCACCTAACATATGCTACATAGCCATTGTCTAATTAATGTAAGTAAAACGAACATGTATTTAGACTTTAAGAGGTGGATCTCTGAAGAATCAATCATCTTTCTAAACAATTCAGACTGACTATTCATCATTCTATTTGGTAATCCAATTCTTGATTTGGTTTTCAGCTTTGTATTTAGCCTGAAGGGCATCTATGTGGGTGGGAAGAGTCAGAGAAGCTTCTACAGGAGCAAGTCCTCAAAGATGAGGAGACTTCCCTAGATGCAGAAAGTAGTTCAAGCAGCCTGGTTACAGGAACCTGAGTGTACAAAAGCTGAGACATTTAAGGACGAAGATACCGCTGTGCTGTTGCGGTTGGTAGAGAAAAAGCATCAGATGCAAAGAAAGGCACCAAGGGTGGGAGGGAGGCCTGAGTCGGTGAGTCGGGGCCTGGGTCAGGGAGTGGAGCCAGTTTGTGAAAGGCTCTGACTGCCTGATGAAGGAGTTTATCCTGGAACAATGCGAGTCTTTGAAGTAGAGTTACATGGTGTGGTTTGGAAGTTAGTGAAATTGCAGGTAAAAAGGCCAGTTAGGATACTGTGACAAAACACTGTGATGGAAAATAATCAGCAGCAGAATGAAACTGCAGGGGAAGGAGTGAGCTACAGGACAGGTGAAGAGGGGACAGGATGAGATATTTATATTTTCTCCTGCACCCCATGCCCCAGGCACATCAAATTATTTACCTCTCCTTGAATTAACTTGCTTTTCTGTCTGTGTGTGTGTGTGTATGTGTGTGTTTGGTTCAGAGGGAATTCTTTACATACTTGAAGTCCCCACCAGACTATAAGTACCCTAAGGACAAACATCATATCTTGATCAGCATTATATTTCTAATAAACCGGGAAGCTCTTGGTACTCAGTGGATGCTCAGTACATATCTGGTAGAATGAGTTAAGGAGTGCATTTTTACCTTCTTTCTTCCTCATTCATTAAAACTCAGCTCAAAGAGAACTTACCCTCACAAAGCTCAGTTCCCCTTTCTCTCGCTTCTTTCAGCAGAGCACAGTGCTACGAGAGGAGGCGGCGTCATTGTATTAAATCCAAAGGAATAGAGACGGCAAAGTTTAGAACCCACAAGGAAACTTCTATTCTTTCCTCCTATCCCTAGTGCCAGGCATAGCACCTAACATATGCTACATAGCCATTGTCTAATTAATGTAAGTAAAACGAACATGTATTTAGACTTTAAGAGGTGGATCTCTGAAGAATCAATCATCTTTCTAAACAATTCAGACTGACTATTCATCATTCTATTTGGTAATCCAATTCTTGATTTGGTTTTCAGCTTTGATATATCTTTAGCCTGACAACAATTTAACTGTTGGACTATATAGAGCTGATCATAATCGCACTATTTCTGTGCCTGATCAAATGAGTAGAAGTTTAATCTAGTGTACATTTCAGACAAATTGGATGGCGAAGCAGGCTAACAACACAAGGGCTAAGAACCATAACAACAAAGAATAAAAGCAGTTGCTTGTTTGTGTTATAATTGTATAGGCACTGGTTTTAGCTACCATCTGCAAAATTAGAATGATATTAAGTTTTTCCCGAGTGTAAAGTATGAATAGTAGGCGGTTAGGGGGTATTTTGGACTTGCAGAGTCTTTTGCCAGCAGTGGTTTGAAGATTCTTGATGCTGTTGCTTTCTGCTTTTATTCCCCTCTGAGAGCTCTCCATTTGCCTCATTAACCGTAGGACTTGAATTAATATGAATTATTGAAGCTATTTTTTGTTGTCTGCTTTTTAAAAACCATTTGGCTAAACATCCTTGTTCCTTTCAAAGAAAATGCCGATTAACCCTTTAGGATGATTGTTTAAAAATAGCATAATATTACTGGGTTTTTGTGTGTGGTTGTTGCCTCAAGAAAGAGTTAATCATGAAATATAACTTAATTAATTATCATGACCTTTCTTCCCACTTCCATGGGAAAAGACGGAGCTCTGTGAACAAAGTGTTACGAAAGTCACTGAATTCTTGGGGGATCACCATATTTCTTTTACCTTGCTCTATTTATTTCTCCTTTTCTTCACTTTTGTACACTTTTTTCTTCATGTGGCCATCAATCTTGGAATTCTTCCTTCTAAACATTAAAAATAACATAGTCTTAGGTGTTCAGCCACAAGAAGAGTTTGGAAATGATATAATTTGTTTCAGTGTGACTTTGAGTGTTAGTCACTCAGCTGTGACTCTGTGACCCCATGGACTTGTAGATTACCAGGTTCCTCTGTCTGTGAAATTCTCCAGGCAAAAAATACCAGAGTGAGTTACCATTCGTTTCAGCAGGGGATTTTCCCAACCCAGGAACCAAACCCAGGTCTCTCACATTGCAGACAGATTCTTTACCATCTGAGCCACCAGAGAAGCAAGTCATTTATAATTATAGGGCTAAAGGGCCCAATTAAGTACTGTTTAAGTTAGATGTACAAACTGGCTGGACCCCAGCTGACAACCACTGTCAAGGTCTATGAATCCAGTGTGGCAGTAAACAACAAAACTCTGTAAAAATAAAAATAATAATAATAATTTTAAAAAAATCTATGAATCCAGAGTGGGTAAACCAGACAGATGTCAGACATTACATATTGACTCTTCAATATAGATATAGAGATACACATTCATATCTGAGTCTGTTTCCATTACATTATCTGCTTAATGGATCGCATTATCTTTTCCAGTCGATTGTGTTGACTGTATCTCTCATATCTGATAAAAACTTCTCAGGAACAAAGATAAAAGTCACTGCTCTAGGTTGTATACCCTCTCCAGAACTGTCAACTTGGAAACACTTAGGCAGGAATGATTCACAGCTTTGTGTCAAACCTGCCCACAAAGGAGACAGTGTAAAGAAATGAATCTTGACTCTATGATAAATTATTATCTGTTTAAACTTCTGAACAAGTTAATATACTTCTCTGGAGCCTCAATTTCTTCAAATATAGAAGGTGAAATCTCATGAAACTTAAATATGATACTAGATATAAAGAGCTAAGAGCAGTGTGGACACATGGTATGTCCTCAGCAAATGTTAGTTTTATTTTCTCTCATGAACCTTAAGAAAATTTGGATACTCCTGGCTTCTTGCTTGTGGGGAAACAAACCAGTGGAGGTTTTCACAGCTTTGGCCAAGCCAGGAGAAAAACATTTTGGAAATGAAAGAACTAAAAGAAAAACAAGTTGATTTGACTCACATGGGCTCCTTAGCTGGGATCATACTGATGAGCAACAGGTGCGAAATCTGCTGTGGACTTTGGGGCGCCAGGTCAGCGCACGTTAGAACTCTGTGGGCGTGCACAGGACAGACTCCTTAACTCCTAGCCATCTACTTCACCCCCAGCTACAGCATGCCCTTTCCATTCTTAGGGTCAGGAGAGTAATTATTGATCAGGGCTGTGAGCTGGTCCCAGCCCATGTTAATATCATTCCCTGCAAACACCTGGATGCTTAAGTTGTCAATAAAAGTGGATTGGTAAATGTATTCAGGGTCTGACCCAGGAGGTCTTGAACTTCCAGTTCCCATCCTTTCTGTCTGTATGTCTCTGTGTATTTCTTAATGTCTTCCCGCCCGTGTATTTGTGTGTGTGTGTGTGTGTGTGTGTGTGTGTGTGTATTTCTTAATGTCTTCCCGCCCTCGCTATTCTCTATGCATCCGGCTGGCATGCTTCAGCTCTTGCTAACTTCCAGAACTGGCATCAGGCTCTGTCAACTTGCAGTGTCAACTTGCAACTTTCTGCTTTAGTCTGCAGGTATGACGTGGGATCTGACCGTATTTAAATACTGAGGGAGGAAGGAGGAAAAGAAAGAAAAAATAGGGGGAGGGAGGGAGGGAAAAAAGAATGATGGAAAAAAGGAAAGAGAGAAGAAAGGGAGGAAATGAAGGAGGGAGGAAGAGGGAAGGAAAGACTTTCTTCTTATAACCTTTAAGAGTTTATTGTCGAGACACTTTCACCAAATAGTAATTAGCACAGTGTTTTTAAATTTGTTCGAAAAATAGTTACAGATGAAACAGAAAACTATGTTTGAACA
This sequence comes from Tragulus kanchil, assembly GCA_022376925.1. Taxonomy (NCBI): domain Eukaryota; kingdom Metazoa; phylum Chordata; class Mammalia; order Artiodactyla; family Tragulidae; genus Tragulus; species Tragulus kanchil. The sequence continues at coordinate 271,800,440 of JAIOJX010000004.1, read as the reverse complement.
CATTGCAATATTGTGTCATGTTTATCTTTACTCAGTTGATTCAACAGTTGGTATTTCCACCCATCACCTTATCAGCATGCAAAGCTTGGTTTTCCACTTCCAATATGTGTATTTAAAAAATATATATTAAACATTTCCTTGTGAGTAGCATAGTGTTTCTCTTATAATATTTTAAAGATAATTTTGCTTAAGCCTGAAATTCTAGTTTTTTCTGATAACACTGTAAAATCATTTTATATCTTATTATATATAAACAATGAAAATATACCACAGCAGAAGATAAAACTAAGACTTCAGTATTTCTTTCTGGTTCTAAAAATGAAGGTTTTATTTGAGAAAAGTTAAAAAAGAATATTTATTCTGATGTAAACTTGGAAAGGTGAAGCAAAAACATTTGTTGGGTCTTTTTTTTAAAACTCTCATAATTATTTAATATGATATTTATAAGCTTTTTGTTGTTCTTGTGGAGAATGCTACCTTAACTCCTAGCCTATCTTCACCCCAGCTACAGCATGCCTTAGGTCGGGGTTTGTGGCTGTGAGCTGGTCCCAGCCCATGTTAATATCATTCCCTGCAAACACCTGGATGCTTAAGTTGTCAATAAAAGTGGATTGGTAAATGTATTCAGGGTCTGACCCAGGAGGTCTTGAACTTCCAGTTCCCATCCTTTCTGTCTGTATGTCTCTGTGTATTTCTTAATGTCTTCCCGCCCGTGTATTTGTGTGTGTGTGTGTGTGTGTGTGTGTGTGTGTATTTCTTAATGTCTTCCCGCCCTCGCTATTCTCTATGCATCCGGCTGGCATGCTTCAGCTCTTGCTAACTTCCAGAACTGGCATCAGGCTCTGTCAACTTGCAGTGTCAACTTGCAACTTTCTGCTTTAGTCTGCAGGTATGACGTGGGATCTGACCGTATTTAAATACTGAGGGAGGAAGGAGGAAAAGAAAGAAAAAATAGGGGGAGGGAGGGAGGGAAAAAAGAATGATGGAAAAAAGGAAAGAGAGAAGAAAGGGAGGAAATGAAGGAGGGAGGAAGAGGGAAGGAAAGACTTTCTTCTTATAACCTTTAAGAGTTTATTGTCGAGACACTTTCACCAAATAGTAATTAGCACAGTGTTTTTAAATTTGTTCGAAAAATAGTTACAGATGAAACAGAAAACTATGTTTGAACACATTGCAATATTGTGTCATGTTTATCTTTACTCAGTTGATTCAACAGTTGGTATTTCCACCCATCACCTTATCAGCATGCAAAGCTTGGTTTTCCACTTCCAATATGTGTATTTAAAAAATATATATTAAACATTTCCTTGTGAGTAGCATAGTGTTTCTCTTATAATATTTTAAAGATAATTTTGCTTAAGCCTGAAATTCTAGTTTTTTCTGATAACACTGTAAAATCATTTTATATCTTATTATATATAAACAATGAAAATATACCACAGCAGAAGATAAAACTAAGACTTCAGTATTTCTTTCTGGTTCTAAAAATGAAGGTTTTATTTGAGAAAAGTTAAAAAAGAATATTTATTCTGATGTAAACTTGGAAAGGTGAAGCAAAAACATTTGTTGGGTCTTTTTTTTAAAACTCTCATAATTATTTAATATGATATTTATAAGCTTTTTGTTGTTCTTGTGGAGAATGCTACCATGTGAAAAACCAGAGTATGAACTATGACACTGAAGTTAGACCATTTGGTTTTAGCTTTGTATAAATAAAATACTAAAATCCCATCTACAAAAGAGACACCTGGCTGAATTTTACAAAAGTCATGCTTATATAGCAGCTTGTAAATATATCTACATTTAACACTGATGTGATTTTAAAATTACTTCCAATTTTTTTGACAATGGTAACAGCCAAGCTGAAAGTGTTAGACAGAAGTTAAAATAGGCAGTAGAAGACACTTTGCTATTCCTGCTGATGGTCATTGATATAATTAACTGCCAGCAGCAAAGTTAGATATATATTCTGTGGCCTTGGACTTGAGCGAAGCTAACTGGCCCCTGTGGGGCTAATGCCCCATGACTGTGCTTTTTATACTACGCTTAACAGTAGAGAGACATGGGTTTTGTTTGGCTTCTAAAGGATTAGAGTGTTTTCTATCTAGTCTTCTTTTAGTTACCTATGCTGATTTTTTTTCTTTTCTCTCAGTTTTCAAGGAAGCTCAGTTGCACAATAATGAGTAAGTGTTGATTTTACAAACTTGAAAAAATCCTATAGGCAATTTTCTCCCTCTAGGAACAAAACATCGGAATCCTAGAGAGAAATGAAGGGCTAGCATTCCTCAAGGAGGTTGTCCTTTATGATTTCCCTCCCTCTAAGGAACAAAACATAGGAGTCAGTTGCAATCAGTTGTTATCATCCTTTTACTTCCAATATGTGTATTTAAAAAATATATATTAAACATTTCCTTGTGAGTAGCATAGTGTTTCTCTTATAATATTTTAAAGATAATTTTGCTTAAGCCTGAAATTCTAGTTTTTTCTGATAACACTGTAAAATCATTTTATATCTTATTATATATAAACAATGAAAATATACCACAGCAGAAGATAAAACTAAGACTTCAGTATTTCTTTCTGGTTCTAAAAATGAAGGTTTTATTTGAGAAAAGTTAAAAAAGAATATTTATTCTGATGTAAACTTGGAAAGGTGAAGCAAAAACATTTGTTGGGTCTTTTTTTTAAAACTCTCATAATTATTTAATATGATATTTATAAGCTTTTTGTTGTTCTTGTGGAGAATGCTACCATGTGAAAAACCAGAGTATGAACTATGACACTGAAGTTAGACCATTTGGTTTTAGCTTTGTATAAATAAAATACTAAAATCCCATCTACAAAAGAGACACCTGGCTGAATTTTACAAAAGTCATGCTTATATAGCAGCTTGTAAATATATCTACATTTAACACTGATGTGATTTTAAAATTACTTCCAATTTTTTTGACAATGGTAACAGCCAAGCTGAAAGTGTTAGACAGAAGTTAAAATAGGCAGTAGAAGACACTTTGCTATTCCTGCTGATGGTCATTGATATAATTAACTGCCAGCAGCAAAGTTAGATATATATTCTGTGGCCTTGGACTTGAGCGAAGCTAACTGGCCCCTGTGGGGCTAATGCCCCATGACTGTGCTTTTTATACTACGCTTAACAGTAGAGAGACATGGGTTTTGTTTGGCTTCTAAAGGATTAGAGTGTTTTCTATCTAGTCTTCTTTTAGTTACCTATGCTGATTTTTTTTCTTTTCTCTCAGTTTTCAAGGAAGCTCAGTTGCACAATAATGAGTAAGTGTTGATTTTACAAACTTGAAAAAAAAAAATCCTATAGGCAATTTTCCCTCCCCTCTAGGAACAAAACATCGGAATCCTAGAGAGGGAAATGGAAATGGCCTAGCATTCCTCAAGGAGGTTGTCCTTTATGATCCCCTTAAGCTAAGAAAGGAGATGCTGTTTCTTCTTCCTTGTTCTTAAAAGAGAGAGAGAATGCAAAGAGTAGATCAGGTAGGAGCTTCCGGTTTTTCAGTGTTGTCAGGGTGCCCTTTCCACCACTACAGGACCTCACGCCTCTCCTCCGCCCTCCCTTTTCTCTTACTTGCAACAATTTCCTACGGACAGATACACTGATAGTGAAATAGGGTTGCATTTGGAGACACTTAGGTGATGTATGTTAAAATCCACTCTGGACTAGCTGGGATCGCCAATTTCAGTCCTCTTGTTATCTGTACCCTATGAACTGCAGCCTCCAGGGCAAAATGTATTTAACCTGCAGTGACACATTGCCCAGGAGCCATTCATTATTTATGTCATTCTGAATTTTTATTTAGAAACAATTAAAGCTACTTGGATTTCAAGAACTGTCTTGGTTTCAGGTCAAAGTTTATTTTTTAAAGAAGACAGAACAATCTACAGCTTTATCAGCATACAGCTAAAATTATGACGGTAACTTTAAATGACTACTTCTCCTTTTTTCCTCTTACTACTTCTATCCTCTGCCTCTGAACAATATGCTTGGATGTGCACACCAAGAACATACATGGTGAGAGATGTGGACGTGGGTGATGGGAAGGGTTTGTGAGAAATCTGAATTTTGTAGCAATAAGAAATTCCAAGTAGAATAGTTTTCGTAGGATAATCTCAATCTCAGGAGAATAAGAGGTCAATTTCATAAAAATATGTATGGCTCGAAATTTTTAAACTTTAGATTCCGTCAGGTTTCTGAGTTCGAATAGACAGCAATGTTGTCATTTAGTACTAATGGTATTTTTCCTTTTGAACTTTTGATTCACTAGGATACCTGTGAGCAGTTAAACAATGTCAAAGCATCTTTAAGCTGTAAAATGTTGATTATTTCAAAATATTTTCTGATCTTTTACTCCACGGACTATAGCCTGTCAGGCTCCTCTGTCCATGGGATTCTCCAAGAATACTGGAGTGGGTAGTCATTTCCTTCTCCAGGGGATCTTTCCAACCCAGGGATGGAACTCAGGTCTCCTGCACTGCAGGCAGACTCTTTACTATCTAAGCCCCTAGGAAAGCCCCAGTCTTTTTTTTTTTTTTTAAAGATTTTATTTATTTATTTACTTTGGGCGGGGGTTGGGTTGGGGAGGGAGGGGAGTGGGCGGGCCACTTCTATTGGTCTTTAATTTCTCTATTTTCATTCGTCTTCGTTCTTTGGCTCCTGTGGGCCTCCCATCGCGGTGGCGTCTGTCATTGCAGAGCACCGGCTCTGGGCGCATGTGCTCCAGAGCTCCGGCTCGGTGATTGGGCACATCAGTCCAGCCGCTCCGCGGCACGTGGGATCTTCCCAGGCCAGGGATCGAACCGGCACCCCTTGCACTGCAAGGCGGTGTCCTTACCCACTGGACCACCAGGGGAAGCCCGAAAGCCCCAGTCTTTTACAGTGATTCCTTTTCATCTCTGAAAGTACTTATTTATATGATGTTTTCATGGATACCTGAAAATATGGTATCTTTGTATGATATCACAAGACAAAACACAAAGTCCATTCAAGTCTGATCCCTTGATATGACTGAACCTTTGACCCTGCATTGGGAACACAGTCTTAAGAACTGGACTGTCGTGGAAATCTCTACACTCCTTTAAGTGATTCTTTGATTTACTTTACATTCTCCTTGTTTCACTTGCTTTTTCAGTTTTGGATATCTACCCTGGAGTGAACCTCCAAGAATCTAGACATGAATGAAACTGGAGTTACACTAAGAGACCAATACCTCAAGAATCAATATTCAGAGTCATGGGATATGAGGCAAAAGCTCTCCCTGGCCAGCAAACTTCTTGTCCATCTGACTGAACATATGAGATCGAAAGACAGGCTGTTTCCCATAGAAAGTGGGTTGCTAATCGTGAGCACGTGGCCATGGGAGAGGGTCATAGGCTGCCTCGGTTCATCTGAGCACTTTCCTGAGGAGATGTGGTTTTACTCAGTGGACTTGCACTATCCTAAATTCATTATAAAGTAGAGGGAAATGTCAGGAGTTGTGGCAAAAGGACATTGAGTTTCTTGGACTCTGATAATTTATTACAGATTTAGTACCTTTAGTCTCCTACATACAAGCCTTCATGTTGGGAACTTTCAAAGGTGTGAACATGGGTGCCAGCACCAGTGTGCTATCATTGTAGTGTCCTGATGTACTTTTCAAGGTATCATACTGTAAGCTTTAAAATGTTTATTTTTTATGTATGTATTGCTTGAAAAGTATTATAAGCCTATAACAATATAGTACTATGTGGCTTATTGTGTTAGTTGAGTACTTAGGCCAACTTGGTTAAACTTACATACAAATTGAACCTAATGAATACGTAGGTAGGGGTCTTACGTGTATGGCTATTCCAGTTTTGTATATAGATCCTTAAGTCTTTGATTAGGGTGTGTTTAACCCCAAGAGATATATTTTCATTTGATCCAGTTTTGTCCTACAAGCTTAAGGACCATATACTGGGCAGTGATACATGGACCAAAGTGATAGATGCTATACTGAGGTCTTCAACATATAAGAATGTAACTAAATTCAGATAGTCTTCCTATGGTGGTCATCTAGCACAGATGTTCCCTCGGGTCATTCCCATGCTTAAAATTTTTCAGCATTTTCACTTGGAGTGAAATCCAAACTTCTTATGTGCCCTGTGAGTTTCTACCTCATTTGCCTGCACTCTCCTTCTCTGACTCTTCCCTTCACTTACATCACTCAAGCCACACAGCTCTTCTTTGTCTTCTGATAACATGTCAAGGTTGCCTCTCCCTGGGAGCCTTTGCACTTACTATTCTCTTTGCCTGAGAATCTTTCTGCCTAACATTTATGTGCCATGCTTCTGCTCATTATTCAGGCCTTAAATATAATGAGAAGGTTTCTATGACACTGCTATTTGATACAGTCCTTTCTCTCTACCCTGGTTTATTTGGTTTTTTTTTTTTTTCAAATATTTTATTGTAAAAATATATAAACAATACACAGATAATTTTAACAAAATTTATAGTGAGAACCTAAATGCCCACCAGGATACTCTACTATTAATATTTTACTATGGTTTGTAAAATTTTTTTACTGTGGTAAAAGTCACATAATATAAAGCATACTATTTTAACTACACTTAACTCTACAGTTCAGTGACACTATTTAGCTTTCTTGTTTTTGAAACATTTTATTTATGAAAGCTAATACTATCCAAAGTGATTGCATTTCTTTTTTTAAATCTTCTTCCCTCATTAAGATATACATTCCATGAGAGAAGGATCTTTTCTCTCATGCTTTTTGCTATATCCTGTGCATACATAATGGTGATTTTAATCAATATAATAGATCTTTGTCTGTATACCCTGGCCCTTATGTAGTCAACATAAGTTGTTGTTGTTATTGTTCAGTTGTTAGGTATTGTCTGACTCTTTGTGACCCCATGAACTTCAGAGAGTCAGGCTTTCCTGTCCTTGACTATCTCCCGTAGTCTACTCAAACTCATGCCCATTAAGTTGGTGATACCATCCAACCACCTCATTCTCCATCATCTCCTCCTCATGCCCTCAATGTTTCCCAACATTAGGGTCGTTTGCAATGAGTCAGCTTTTCACCTCAGGTGGCCAAAGTATTGGAGCTTCAGCTTCAGTCCTTCCAATGACTATTCAGGGTTGATTTTCTTTAGGACTGACTGGTTTGATTTCCTTGTGGTCTAAGGGACTCACAAGAGTCTTCCCCAACATCACAATTTGAAAGCTTCAATTCTTCAGCCTTCTTTATGGTCCAACTCTCACATCCCCACATGACTACTGAAAAAATCATAGTTTTGACTGTACAGACCTTTGTAGGCAAAATGATGTCTCTGCTTTTTAATATGCTGTCTAGGTTTGTCATAGATTTCTTTCCAAGGAGCAAGCCTTTTAAAAAGCTTATATATATAAGCCTTTTAAAAAGCCTATATATATATATATATACGCTCTAATAAAAATAAAAGCCTTTATAAACACTTTAAAGCCCTGACTGGTATTGTTTTAATATTTGTTTTATTTATCTTTCTTCAAATTATAGTGGTTGCTTCTAAAAAACATCAAGTTATGGTGGGTAATGGAAAGATGGGTGTCTTGAGAGAAGAAAAGTACTGAAACCATATCACAGTTGAGGATCATTTGAACTGGCAGTGGGTTCAAGGTGGCAGTGCAATTATGGTAGCTGGCATTCATGTATATATATTAAAGGGTATGTGTGTGTGTGTTAGTCATTCAGTCATATCTGACTCTCTGTGACCCTATGAACTGTAGCCCACCAGCCTCCTCTGTTCATGGGATTCTCCATACAATAATACTGAAGTGGGTAGCCATATCCTTCTCCAGGGATCTTCCCAACCCAGGAATTGAACCCTGGTGTCCTGCTTTGCAGGTAGATTCTTTACCATCTGAGCCACCAAGGAAGATGAATATATGCTAAAGAGCTGTGGTATTTACATGGACCAACTGCTCTCAATTGCATCCTCCTTTTGCTATTTACATAAGTCTCTCTATTGTGGATCTCTTTTCCTTACTTCATACTTTCTGCTAATGAATGGACTCAGTTTCCTTACAATTTCAAGGTTGGTGATACCATCCAACCACCTCATTCTCCATCATCTCCTCCTCATGCCCTCAATGTTTCCCAACATTAGGGTCGTTTGCAATGAGTCAGCTTTTCACCTCAGGTGGCCAAAGTATTGGAGCTTCAGCTTCAGTCCTTCCAATGACTATTCAGGGTTGATTTTCTTTAGGACTGACTGGTTTGATTTCCTTGTGGTCTAAGGGACTCACAAGAGTCTTCCCCAACATCACAATTTGAAAGCTTCAATTCTTCAGCCTTCTTTATGGTCCAACTCTCACATCCCCACATGACTACTGAAAAAATCATAGTTTTGACTGTACAGACCTTTGTAGGCAAAATGATGTCTCTGCTTTTTAATATGCTGTCTAGGTTTGTCATAGATTTCTTTCCAAGGAGCAAGCCTTTTAAAAAGCTTATATATATAAGCCTTTTAAAAAGCCTATATATATATATATATACGCTCTAATAAAAATAAAAGCCTTTATAAACACTTTAAAGCCCTGACTGGTATTGTTTTAATATTTGTTTTATTTATCTTTCTTCAAATTATAGTGGTTGCTTCTAAAAAACATCAAGTTATGGTGGGTAATGGAAAGATGGGTGTCTTGAGAGAAGAAAAGTACTGAAACCATATCACAGTTGAGGATCATTTGAACTGGCAGTGGGTTCAAGGTGGCAGTGCAATTATGGTAGCTGGCATTCATGTATATATATTAAAGGGTATGTGTGTGTGTGTTAGTCATTCAGTCATATCTGACTCTCTGTGACCCTATGAACTGTAGCCCACCAGCCTCCTCTGTTCATGGGATTCTCCATACAATAATACTGAAGTGGGTAGCCATATCCTTCTCCAGGGATCTTCCCAACCCAGGAATTGAACCCTGGTGTCCTGCTTTGCAGGTAGATTCTTTACCATCTGAGCCACCAAGGAAGATGAATATATGCTAAAGAGCTGTGGTATTTACATGGACCAACTGCTCTCAATTGCATCCTCCTTTTGCTATTTACATAAGTCTCTCTATTGTGGATCTCTTTTCCTTACTTCATACTTTCTGCTAATGAATGGACTCAGTTTCCTTACAATTTCAAGGTTACCATGCCTCTGTATCTCCAGAGGCCACCTTCCCCATTGCGACCCATCTCTGCTTCCTACTTCTTCAGTCCTACATTGCAGCTTCCATACCTGCTAATTGCCTGTCTCTTGGTTTGTTTCACTATTCAGTTCAGGAGAGGGACTCTGATCTTAGTCAGCTTCCTTATGAAGTCCTCATTCTTTGAATAGTCAGGTATTAGTTTGATCCATCTAAAATTAACACTTGCATATGTCAAAATAAGCAAATACCAGCAATTTTGTGTGGTATAACTTAATAAGTGATGTCTGTGGTGAGGGACCATCGCTAAAGCCAAGTGAGGAAGTACCATATAGAACATGAACAAGAACAGTAATTTTTCAAAAAGTCTTATTTTATGACATGTAGAACTGGGTATGGCTGGAGCATGCAATGTGATTAGCTCTGTAGCAAAATATGCAATCTTTTTTATTTCCTGAAATGTTAGACCTGGAAGGGACCTTAGTGACACTTTATTTAGTCCAGCACTTTTACTCTAGAGATGAGGAATCCAAATCTCCAACCAAGAAGTCCCACGTGACACACAGCTAGTTAAAAGTTGGAAAACTAAATCAGTGAAAGAACGTTAAAAAGAAATTATGTTATTCACTTTGGAAAAATATGAGTGTGTGAAGATGATTAAAAGACGAACCAGTCTATTAGAATTATCACCATCTAGTAGGGAAGAAAAATTCATTTTAATATAGAAATGCCATAGTAAATTTATACATAGAATTGGGATGCTTCCTTATGAGGCTGGGAATATTCTGGGAGATTTTTATGGAAGAGCAATGTCTGACCTGAGATTTGAGGAGCTCATTTGAGGCAATTGCAATTGTTCAGTATGTTCTAGAAAGTATATTTCTGAGTGAGTAGAAAGTGTTTCATATAAGTGTGCTATGTGGAGGATGTGGTAGGTTGGGCCATAGGCTGCCCATGAGAAGGCTTCAGGTCTGTCCTTTCTCTCTATCCTGATCCTGCTGCATAATTCCTTCCTTATCTCTGTTATGTTCACCTACCATGAATCTTAAAATCTCCCTGCATTCCATCTTTCTGATCACAATAACAGGTGTGAAAATGTTGTTCAGGAGCATGAAGAGTAGTGGAAGGTAACTGATTTGAAATTTATGTGATGAGATACAGTTTGTCTGTTCATTTGGGAATACCTGATAAAATCTTCCCTCCATTCTTGGGTGGGCTGCCATTTCTTGGTGAAGGCCACTTTAAATGGTATTCACATCTTCTCCAGGGTTTGTAGTCTAGTCTAAGATGTTGTCATTTTCACACTTAGTAAGCATACTTTTAATTCCTTCCCCTAGTCATGAGGCCCTGTAGGACTTCACTCAATACATCCCCCAACTTCAGCATGACAGCAAGCCATTGATTATTCCCATTTGATTCTCCCCTTGAGCTAGCCACATACCACCTACCTTAGTTTGGTTTGCACTGTGTATTCTTAATGCAGCTGCTTTTATCCCCCTCTGTTTGTGTGACTCAAGTTATAACAAACGATTCACGTGAGGAAAATCAGTAGTCTGTCTTGTCAGAGGGTCATACCACAGATAAAAACCCGAGAAAGCCTATGTAAATTCCAAGAAAGCAATTACAAAAGTACAATATTTTGAAATCACTGTCTAACAAAACCCCGAATGACCACTTATTGAAAAAGCAAGAATTTGACAAAGGCATTTACATTTTCCACTTCTCCCTCTTTTTATGGATTAAAGAGTAAATCTTTGCCAAAAATAAGAACTCATTCAGAGAGACACAAGAAGGAAAAGCTGGAAAACTAAATCAGTGAAAGAACGTTAAAAAGAAATTATGTTATTCACTTTGGAAAAATATGAGTGTGTGAAGATGATTAAAAGACGAACCAGTCTATTAGAATTATCACCATCTAGTAGGGAAGAAAAATTCATTTTAATATAGAAATGCCATAGTAAATTTATACATAGAATTGGGATGCTTCCTTATGAGGCTGGGAATATTCTGGGAGATTTTTATGGAAGAGCAATGTCTGACCTGAGATTTGAGGAGCTCATTTGAGGCAATTGCAATTGTTCAGTATGTTCTAGAAAGTATATTTCTGAGTGAGTAGAAAGTGTTTCATATAAGTGTGCTATGTGGAGGATGTGGTAGGTTGGGCCATAGGCTGCCCATGAGAAGGCTTCAGGTCTGTCCTTTCTCTCTATCCTGATCCTGCTGCATAATTCCTTCCTTATCTCTGTTATGTTCACCTACCATGAATCTTAAAATCTCCCTGCATTCCATCTTTCTGATCACAATAACAGGTGTGAAAATGTTGTTCAGGAGCATGAAGAGTAGTGGAAGGTAACTGATTTGAAATTTATGTGATGAGATACAGTTTGTCTGTTCATTTGGGAATACCTGATAAAATCTTCCCTCCATTCTTGGGTGGGCTGCCATTTCTTGGTGAAGGCCACTTTAAATGGTATTCACATCTTCTCCAGGGTTTGTAGTCTAGTCTAAGATGTTGTCATTTTCACACTTAGTAAGCATACTTTTAATTCCTTCCCCTAGTCATGAGGCCCTGTAGGACTTCACTCAATACATCCCCCAACTTCAGCATGACAGCAAGCCATTGATTATTCCCATTTGATTCTCCCCTTGAGCTAGCCACATACCACCTACCTTAGTTTGGTTTGCACTGTGTATTCTTAATGCAGCTGCTTTTATCCCCCTCTGTTTGTGTGACTCAAGTTATAACAAACGATTCACGTGAGGAAAATCAGTAGTCTGTCTTGTCAGAGGGTCATACCACAGATAAAAACCCGAGAAAGCCTATGTAAATTCCAAGAAAGCAATTACAAAAGTACAATATTTTGAAATCACTGTCTAACAAAACCCCGAATGACCACTTATTGAAAAAGCAAGAATTTGACAAAGGCATTTACATTTTCCACTTCTCCCTCTTTTTATGGATTAAAGAGTAAATCTTTGCCAAAAATAAGAACTCATTCAGAGAGACACAAGAAGGAAAAGCTGAATACTAAGCATTGCTCAAGGCAGGAAATAGTTTGGTTCAATACATTTTACCCTAAATTTAACTAGCCACTCAATATTTAAATGTAGAGAGAGGTTCAGAATCCAGTCTTAAGCAAATTTTTCAAAATCTACCAAATCTTTTTTTTTTTTAATTTCATCGGTATCTAACATTTTCATCATTTCTGTTTAATGATGAGAATTAATTTGCAAAGGAATTTAAATCAACATCAAAGGAAGAGAAGAGAAGAATATATGGGCTGAGATTAGCACTCCAAAGAAAAGAAAGCAGAATACAGCAATAAGCTCCTACTCTTGGTAAGCTGTAAACGCTCCTCTGCTTTTAAAATTCCCTAACAAGGTGAGCGAAACCATTCCAAGAACACTATTGTCAAGAGACACCTTTGAACTGATCCATCCTGAAGAATAACCCCCAGAAAGGTAGGAAAAAAAATAACTTTCATATGTTTGTGGCCACACAGTGCAGCTCTGACTTCTGAACATTTTTCCCCAATTATTTTTGTAAAGTATTGATCGCAATTTAATTTTGTAGTCCCAACATGAGAGGCGCTTCATGCTGAAATGTCTCACAGGAGATTGTAATCAGGGTCTAGCCTGAAGGTGAAGCGTTCGTACATAGGTTTTACTCTATTTCTCCACTCTTCATCAGCTCGGGGATTGGAGCAGAGGGCATTCTCAGGCAGATTAATTTTTGACGATGGGATCGATGGAAGATGTTTTTTCCTCCTGACATTGAGTCATCTAATTTGCTGTTTATCTTTGGCTTATTGAGTTTTGAGCATTGTTAAATCATACCTTTCAGCTGTTTAATTTCATATGTGAATTTTGCATTCCCCTCTTGTACTTTGGCATAACTCTCTTACCTAAAATGAGCAGGCTGATGGGCCTTTTTTTGACACAGGGTTACTGCTTTGGAGTCTGTTAAGTACTCCAAGGTAATGTTCTGGTACTTTCTAGCCTTTTTTTTTTTTTCTTTGCTTGTGGCCATAGATCAGTTCACCTCTAGGGAAATCATTACTTGCCATGATTATTATCCTCAGCACCTTCATCTATTCTCCCTTGTTTCCTGACTCCATGGCTTGATGAAGTACCTAGATGTGCCAACACCTTATCTCAAGTCTCATAATTAACCCCTTCATAACACAGGCAGAGGCAATTATTTTTCCTGTGAAATGTTGCATCTGGTTCAACACTGGGGCTTCTTTACAGTAATCACAGCCGCTTTCAGAGTTTCAACTCTATCTTGGCAGTCAGATGTGAATTCTGTAAGTGTGCTGAGGGCTATAAGAAAAATATTTTCCACCTAGAGAAATTTGGCCTCCTGTAACCTTTTTTTTAAACACCTTTTTAAAAAATTAATCAACTGTTTCTCCAGACAATGCCTTACCTATAGACACTGAATATTTCCCACCATGTCAAATTTATACCACATTAGTAACTCTACCAATCTTTATGAGAGTACTCATAATTGCCTAGACATTAATAGAATGTTAAAGGGCCTCTTCTGGCTTACAAAGAAAGTGACATATTTTAAACTCGAAAACAAAACTTTAAAACGTTAACAGAATATACTGCTAGATTTGAATTTAATCTTAAAACAATCAGATTTATTAATGCAGGAAATAAAAAATCCTATTCCATACTCCAAACCAATTATGGATTTGACTGAACACAGACATGTTATTGTTATTATCACAAAAAGAGACTATCCCTTAGTGAAACTATTTCCTGCTCTCTAACTCATTGGATTTCCATGAAAAAGTCATATTATCTCTTTGGTTCTTAGCTTCCTCATTAGTAAAATTAGGAGTTTTCTTCTAATTGGGTTGGGCAAAAGTTCATTCAGATTTTTCCATACCATTTTACAGAAAAATCTGAAGGAATTTTTGGCTAGTCCAGTATCTCATCTGTGACATTATTACTCTGTAGTGTTACCGTACTTACTCACTTCTATCAGTCACCCAAAGCCTCTATTAAATTTTACCTCCTCTGTGAAGCGGTCTTGCCTGTCTCTGCACATTGGACTCACTATGCATAATCATACCCTCTTGTTTGGCATTGCTTTCATACTAGTTTTAGTGATGCCTCCTGGTAACTTTAAAATATTTCATGACTGTACTTACAAAAGACCAATGAGTCCATGTTACATATTATTTCAATATCTTGAAACAGAGCCAAAATCTATTTTTTGAGGATGCATTTGATTTTTGGAGAAAGCTCAAATGCATTAGTAGGCATTCCTGTAATGAAGGTGAATAATTAAGACTGGAAACTTACTCTTCAGGTAAACCTCTGTATTATTTTAATTTCTTACTGGAACTGACCATGAACACAGCTTCAGGGAAGGAGATCTCAAAATGCTTTGAGTTGTGTCAGAGTTGCCAGAATAAGCATCTGGCCTGCTGAAGTTAGTCTTAGTTGCCCAGTCATGTCCAACTCTTTCTGACTCCATGGACTGTAGTCCACCAGGTTCCTCTGTTTATGGGATTCTCCAGGCAAGAATACTGGAGTAGGCTGCCGTCTCCTACTCCAGAGGATCCATAGAATCTTCCCAACCCAGGGATCAATCCTGGGTCTCCCGCACTGTGGGCAAATTCTTTAGCATCTGAGCCACCAGGAAACTGATGCAGTTACTACTTTGTAAAACAATTTCTATTGCTTACCATAATAATAATAATTATTAAGGCTGATTATTAATATAATTATATAATTGTTTTGTTAATCAGTTTCAAGTCCTTATGATGTATGGCTTGTCCTAGTTTTTCTAGGCAAGAAAGTGGTATTAATCTTTGAACATTTACTTTGTAAACAATTGAAGATTTTCCTCAGTTCAGGCGTTAAGTTGCAATTAAAGATTCAACTGACTGAAACTTGTGAGAGTGTTTTGTACTTCCTTCGCTGGAAAAGTCATATTATCTCTTTGGTTCTTAGCTTCCTCATTAGTAAAATTAGGAGTTTTCTTCTAATTGGGTTGGGCAAAAGTTCATTCAGATTTTTCCATACCATTTTACAGAAAAATCTGAAGGAATTTTTGGCTAGTCCAGTATCTCATCTGTGACATTATTACTCTGTAGTGTTACCGTACTTACTCACTTCTATCAGTCACCCAAAGCCTCTATTAAATTTTACCTCCTCTGTGAAGCGGTCTTGCCTGTCTCTGCACATTGGACTCACTATGCATAATCATACCCTCTTGTTTGGCATTGCTTTCATACTAGTTTTAGTGATGCCTCCTGGTAACTTTAAAATATTTCATGACTGTACTTACAAAAAGACCAATGAGTCCATGTTACATATTATTTCAATATCTTGAAACAGAGCCAAAATCTATTTTTTGAGGATGCATTTGATTTTTGGAGAAAGCTCAAATGCATTAGTAGGCATTCCTGTAATGAAGGTGAATAATTAAGACTGGAAACTTACTCTTCAGGTAAACCTCTGTATTATTTTAATTTCTTACTGGAACTGACCATGAACACAGCTTCAGGGAAGGAGATCTCAAAATGCTTTGAGTTGTGTCAGAGTTGCCAGAATAAGCATCTGGCCTGCTGAAGTTAGTCTTAGTTGCCCAGTCATGTCCAACTCTTTCTGACTCCATGGACTGTAGTCCACCAGGTTCCTCTGTTTATGGGATTCTCCAGGCAAGAATACTGGAGTAGGCTGCCGTCTCCTACTCCAGAGGATCCATAGAATCTTCCCAACCCAGGGATCAATCCTGGGTCTCCCGCACTGTGGGCAAATTCTTTAGCATCTGAGCCACCAGGGAAACTGATGCAGTTACTACTTTGTAAAACAATTTCTATTGCTTACCATAATAATAATAATTATTAAGGCTGATTATTAATATAATTATATAATTGTTTTGTTAATCAGTTTCAAGTCCTTATGATGTATGGCTTGTCCTAGTTTTTCTAGGCAAGAAAGTGGTATTAATCTTTGAACATTTACTTTGTAAACAATTGAAGATTTTCCTCAGTTCAGGCGTTAAGTTGCAATTAAAGATTCAACTGACTGAAACTTGTGAGAGTGTTTTTGTACTTCCTTCGCTGGAACCAGAGATGAGAATAAGTTAGTGTTTAAAAAAATGAGGAAATAAATTTTCTGCTCCACAGGAGAATACACAAATTGCACATGTAAATAAGAATTCACAAATTAACATCCATATCTATAAACACTAATGTAGGTTAATGTCTTTATGAATCATGCGGCAATACTTCAGTCCAAAACATTCAAAAACAAGTTTGAAAAAGAAAACAGCTGCAAATAAAGTAATACTCTGTTTCCCTAAAGTGTCTCTTTCCTTAGGACCTGAATAAGTTGTGGAGGTTGAAGGAAAATATTGGACATATTCATCATACTTGAGGGCAAGGGATTGTTGCCATCAATTCCCTCCATAAAGAGAAGTTCCCTGGTGGTGTTGACCATATCAGTTCAAGCCCAAATCCTCCCCAGTCGGATGCTAAACACACAAAGAACAAGATCAGAGGGAATGGACACAAAACCTGTTAAACTTGTTTGGCTATTTTCTAGAATTCATAAAAAGGTAATAAGCTTGCTCAACATCAAAACCTAAACTTCTAAATTACTTTAATTCGAATATTTTGATCTTCATTTTCAGTATATTTTGCAACTGTTGTACAGATCTATTCTATGAGTTTCCCTGGTGGCTCAAGGGTAAAGAATCTGCCTGACAAAGCAGGAGACGCAGGTTCAATTCCTGAGTAGGGAAGATCCCCTGGAGAAGGAAAGTGGTAACCCTTTCCAGTATTCTTGCCTGGGAAATCCCAAGGACAGAGGAGTCTGTGGGCTATAGTCTGTGGGGTCGCCAAGAGTCAGACACAACTGAGCCACTAAACGATAACAAACTATCCAATAAAAAGTCTATATATTTATATCATATATGGTAAATATGCCTGTATAGTATATTTCTATCCTAGTAGTGACAATAAATAACTGACCCCTCTGTCCATGGAATTCTCTAGGCAAGAAGAGTAAGAAATATAAGTAAGAAATAAGTAAGAATAAGTAAGAAATAAGTAAGAATAAGTAAGAAATATAAGATACCCCAAAGCCAAGTGATTTACACACAGCTCCATGGACAAATCTCAGGCTAAAACAGGGGTCTCCTCTTTCCACTGGAATATTTTTTACTGCTCTATCGTTCAGTCTCCTAGTGTGCTATGTGGCTTATGAGACAGCATAAACTTCTGTTTGTGACTATCTCATCCTCTCACTGTAAGGTAATCAGCCTGTGAGAACTTTCCTACAGAATGTTGTTAGGAAAAGGAAAACCACAGTGATCTTGTTAAGGTTTTGATATGTTTAAAAGTTACAAACATGATTTTATTTTTATTACCAAGACCTGGCCATAAAAATGTTTTTACTGTATTTGCCATACATTAAGTAAAGCAGTTATAGTAACAGCAAGGTCTTAGGACATAAGTCATTGAGAGAGCAATCCAAACATTGGTTTAAAGATCCTGGTGAGGGATTCCCCTGGTGGTCCAATGGTTGGAATTCTGTGCTTTCACTACCAGAACAAGGGTTTGACCCCTTGTCAGGGAACTGAGGTCCTGTAAACTGCATTGCTAAGTCGCTTCAGTAGTGTCTGATTCTGTGTGACCCTACGAACTGTAGCCCTCCAGGCTCCCCTGTCCATGGGATTCTCTAGCAAGAATACTGGAGTGGGTTGATGTGCCCTCCTCCACGGAATCTTCCTGACCCAGGGATCAAACCGAGTCTCTTATGTCTCCTGCATTGGTAGGTGGGTTTTTTGCTACTAATGCCACTTGGGAGATCCCAAATATTTTATTTATTTAGCTGCACTGGGTCTTAGCTTTAACATTTCAGATCACTTTTTTTCCTAGTTGGGGCATGAAAATTCTAATTGCAGAATGTGGGATCTCGTTTCCCAACTAGGGATCAAACCTAGGTTCCCTGCATTGGGAGCACAGTCTTAGTCACGGGAACACCAGAGAAGTACTGTAAACTGTGTAGTATGACCCCAAACAAAACAAAAGCAAAAAAAGAAAAAGAATCTTGTGGTGAAAGTGAGCTAGGCAGGGAGAGAAATCCTGTTTTAAATGAGAGATTGTAGAAAAAGTGAGTCTTTTAGGTTCAAAGGTTAGGTCTGACATAGCTGCAGCAGTTCTTATGTTAAGATCATGTTTTAATCCTGCTCCGAAAACCCCCACCTCTATTGTGTATAGGAACTCCGGTTCTAAAATAGCTGAATTGTCATCTGTGATAAACTATTTCTGCATCCTTCCTTGTCTCCATCCATCTCCAGGAGAGAACTTTCTGGGCTGTGAGGCTCTAGGTTAGAAATGAGAAACGCATTACTTCATCCTGATTTCATTGCACATTGGTAGAAATATCTCTTCAGGCCCATTTTTGGGTGCTCGTGTTATGACAGTGTTATTCGTTTCAGCACACTGATATCACTTGTCTACCTAGATTCTTTGTATGTATTAAATAATAATGAATTTCTCAAGAGCATACCCAAAGAAGAAAGTAAATTCTAAAGTCCAGGATAATCCACACCATTGCAATTATCTCTTTAATATGTAAGAGGCAATTTCATTAAGTGCCAAACTATGTGAATATAATAGCCATCATGTCTTACACTGTTGCGGTCCATTCATTAAGTTGTGTCTGACTCTTTGCAACACCATGAACAGCAGCATGCCAGACTTCCCTGTCCTTCACTATCATCTTGCACTAGCATCCTATTTTTAAGAATTTTTAGGACTGTGATAGGCAATGATCAGGTTCATTGCATGAAAATTCTTAATAAGTCTAGGAAATTGAGCACGGAACTAGCAGGTTACATAACAATTACGCAGCAAGAGATTATGAACCATGATGTTAAATTTGGGTAATCTGACCATATTTAATCCATTTCAACTGTTCCTCCATCCTTCAATGATTTAAAATGAAGTGAGTTCTGGAATCTTCTGACTTGGTGGATACTTGATTGGATCACTAAGATGATCAAATGTTAGGTATATATTTGGGGAGAACAAGAAGCCATCAGGGTGCTGCATCTCATCCCATCTTAATCGCTCTTGGTTGTATACCTTGAAGTCTTTATTATGGTCTTCCTCACTAACTCTGGAAGCTGAATCAGGCTTTGTGGTCTGGCCAGGAACCAATAACCTAACACATACATCCTCATTTGATTTTTCCAAATGCTACACAAGGCAGGCAGGAAAGGTGCTATTATACCTAATTTGTAGATAAGGAATGTAAGGCTTAAGGAAATTATGTTAAGTTTGTAAGGGAAAATCCTGCTCAAAACCCCACCTCTATTGTGTATAGGAACTCCGGTTCTAAAATAGCTGAATTGTCATCTGTGATAAACTATTTCTGCATCCTTCCTTGTCTCCATCCATCTCCAGGAGAGAACTTTCTGGGCTGTGAGGCTCTAGGTTAGAAATGAGAAACGCATTACTTCATCCTGATTTCATTGCACATTGGTAGAAATATCTCTTCAGGCCCATTTTTGGGTGCTCGTGTTATGACAGTGTTATTCGTTTCAGCACACTGATATCACTTGTCTACCTAGATTCTTTGTATGTATTAAATAATAATGAATTTCTCAAGAGCATACCCAAAGAAGAAAGTAAATTCTAAAGTCCAGGATAATCCACACCATTGCAATTATCTCTTTAATATGTAAGAGGCAATTTCATTAAGTGCCAAACTATGTGAATATAATAGCCATCATGTCTTACACTGTTGCGGTCCATTCATTAAGTTGTGTCTGACTCTTTGCAACACCATGAACAGCAGCATGCCAGACTTCCCTGTCCTTCACTATCATCTTGCACTAGCATCCTATTTTTAAGAATTTTTAGGACTGTGATAGGCAATGATCAGGTTCATTGCATGAAAATTCTTAATAAGTCTAGGAAATTGAGCACGGAACTAGCAGGTTACATAACAATTACGCAGCAAGAGATTATGAACCATGATGTTAAATTTGGGTAATCTGACCATATTTAATCCATTTCAACTGTTCCTCCATCCTTCAATGATTTAAAATGAAGTGAGTTCTGGAATCTTCTGACTTGGTGGATACTTGATTGGATCACTAAGATGATCAAATGTTAGGTATATATTTGGGGAGAACAAGAAGCCATCAGGGTGCTGCATCTCATCCCATCTTAATCGCTCTTGGTTGTATACCTTGAAGTCTTTATTATGGTCTTCCTCACTAACTCTGGAAGCTGAATCAGGCTTTGTGGTCTGGCCAGGAACCAATAACCTAACACATACATCCCTCATTTGATTTTTCCAAATGCTACACAAGGCAGGCAGGAAAGGTGCTATTATACCTAATTTGTAGATAAGGAATGTAAGGCTTAAGGAAATTATGTTAAGTTTGTAGAGCCAGGAAACAAATGAGATAAACTCATATTCAGATCTTTTGAATCTTATTTCTGTGCTCTATGAAGAACTGCTCTTCCTTTTTTTTTTTTTCTTTTTCCGGGGTGGGGGCTGTGGAGAGGGGTTGGGGAGGGAGGGGGGCGGGCGGGCCACTTCTATTGGCCTTTCACTTATCTATTTTTCATCCATCTTTGTTCTTTGGCCCGTGTGGGCCTCCCTTCACAGTGGCCTCTCTCATCGCAGAGCACCGGCTCTGGGCGCATGTGCTCCAGAGCTCCGGCTCGGTAATTGGACACATGGGTCCAGCCGCTCCGCGGCACGTAGGATCTTCCCAGGCAGGGATCGAACCAGCGCCCCCTGCACTGCAAGGCGGTATCCTTATCCACTGGACCACCAGGGAAGCCCAGAACTGCTCTTCTTAATTGAGATTCTCTTGTTGATTGAGCTGCTTCCTTTAGACTGTTTGGGCATGTGCTGAAGACCAAGCCAAACTGTGAACTAACAGTATAATTAATTTCAGATCATTTGGGCTTGTTTTCTCCGGACAAAGCAATGTTCACCATTTTCATACTGTGGGTTGACCCGTAAATTCTAACTGGCTGCATTGCCTGTTTCAGTGACTGCTATCCATAGTCAACCATGTATATATCATCATGTGCTAAGCAAAACTCAAGATCCAGTTCTATGGGAGGAGTCTTGGGAGGGAATTTTATATAAGGAGAGTTGATTTACAGAGTTCAAAAATACTCGGAATATAAATAAAAATACATAGTTCAAACAAAGATAAGACCTATACTCTTAAGAAGGTTATCATAGGGCTTCCCCTGGTGGTCCAGTGGGTAAGGACACCGCCTTGCAGTGCAAGGGGCGCCGGTTCGATCCCTGACCTGGGAAGATCCCACGTGCCGCGGAGCGGCTGGACTGATGTGTCCAATCACCGAGCCGGAGCTCTGGAGCGCCTGCACCCAGAGCCTGCGCTCTGCAACAGACGCCACCGTGATGGGAGGCCCACAGGAGCCAAAGAACAAAGACGGATGAAAATAGAGAAATGAAAGACCAATAGAAGTGGCCCGCCCGCTCCCCTCCCTCCCCAGCCCGACCCCCGCCCAAAATAAATAAATAAATCTTAAAAAAAAAAACAAAATGAAAGTTATCATACAAAAAAGAGGAATATCCAGTATTTATGAAGCATTGTTTTCTTCCTTATAATGTCACATATCTAGGCAACTAGCTGTAAGTCTGTTCCCTTGGAAAGACTATCACTTTACGGTGGCTTAATAGTCACACCCTGGAGAAGGAAATGGCAACCCACTCCAGTATTCTTGCCTGGAGAATCCTATGGATAAGGAGCCAGTTGGGCTACAGTCCATTGGGTCACAAAGAGTTGGACATGACTGAAGTGACTTAGCATTAATTACAAATGATGAATTTCACTTTAAAATAATTTTGTCTTTGATAAGTCAGAAATTCTAATACAAGATGCACTAGGTAAAAGAATAGAAGAGAATATATGTTTTAGTGCTATGAATACATTCTAGTCAATGATGCTTAGTTAGGCTTGTTGTATGGATCTACACGTCACTTGGTCTAGAAAGACATCTACTCGTGGATGGAAAGGGGTCGCTTGCCATGAAGAAGAGTATGAGGCTTCCAAGAAAAGTCACTGTAGACTGGAAAAAGGGGTAAGTCTAGGTAGAAAAATGTTAGTATCTATCTGATACTGGACCAGTTTGGAAAATCATTAACTACTTGGTTAGGTCCTTATGGCTTAGTAGACATTATTGGAAGATGAAAATCTTTGAGAGCTCTTAGCCTGAATGATTCAAGGAGAAAAGGGACTTAAATTGATCTGAATCCCACACCATTTACTAATCCACTTAACCTTATTCATTCTACGTATGACCACCAATTTGGGGGCATTTTTTTCGCTTCTTTGTCTAACTTTATATACAATTTCTTCTTAGTGTCTCATTCTTCTTTCTCTCTCCTGCCCACCAGTTCTTGAGCAATGACTTTCATCTTTCCTTAGGCATCCACACCACTGTGACAAGGTCGACTTCTTTCACTAAAAAGATTACTCAATATTTTTAATAGTTCTCTGGTCTCTTTATTTGGTGACCCATTGATATTCTGTTAATTCAAGCATTAAAGGAAAATTTTTATATAATACCCTCTTCCTAATTATACTTTGAGGCTTAGTTAGAATGTTAACTTTTCAACAAGACAGTCTATGACCCTCATAGCAGAATGAAGTTGCTCTTTTGGGAGTAACTGGTACACAAGTCTGTCAAAAACTGTATGGTAGTTTATAAATCTTAATATACCCATCTTAACAAATTAAGTGGGAATTTCTATCGGCAGGGACCAAATATCCTCCAAGCACACAACCCCAGTGAATATGAATAGAAAGGACTGCTCAAACTTCTTTTGTTAAAATCATGAAAAACTAAGCATTGAGACAAGTTATTCTTCTCTAGTGTTTGGAGCTGTGTTATTTGTTAGAACATAAATCAGTTGACATTTACGCTTATGGAATATGTTGGAAATCTATAATGTAAATTCATGCTGATTTTAATGAAATCAAAACTCAAAAGTGTGAAACCATCCAAATAAATATAATTTTCCAAACTGCTTTGATATGAAAAAGACTCTTTGGCCAAAATTAGTCATGGATCTACACGTCACTTGGTCTAGAAAGACATCTACTCGTGGATGGAAAGGGGTCGCTTGCCATGAAGAAGAGTATGAGGCTTCCAAGAAAAGTCACTGTAGACTGGAAAAAGGGGTAAGTCTAGGTAGAAAAATGTTAGTATCTATCTGATACTGGACCAGTTTGGAAAATCATTAACTACTTGGTTAGGTCCTTATGGCTTAGTAGACATTATTGGAAGATGAAAATCTTTGAGAGCTCTTAGCCTGAATGATTCAAGGAGAAAAGGGACTTAAATTGATCTGAATCCCACACCATTTACTAATCCACTTAACCTTATTCATTCTACGTATGACCACCAATTTGGGGGCATTTTTTCGCTTCTTTGTCTAACTTTATATACAATTTCTTCTTAGTGTCTCATTCTTCTTTCTCTCTCCTGCCCACCAGTTCTTGAGCAATGACTTTCATCTTTCCTTAGGCATCCACACCACTGTGACAAGGTCGACTTCTTTCACTAAAAAGATTACTCAATATTTTTAATAGTTCTCTGGTCTCTTTATTTGGTGACCCATTGATATTCTGTTAATTCAAGCATTAAAGGAAAATTTTTATATAATACCCTCTTCCTAATTATACTTTGAGGCTTAGTTAGAATGTTAACTTTTCAACAAGACAGTCTATGACCCTCATAGCAGAATGAAGTTGCTCTTTTGGGAGTAACTGGTACACAAGTCTGTCAAAAACTGTATGGTAGTTTATAAATCTTAATATACCCATCTTAACAAATTAAGTGGGAATTTCTATCGGCAGGGACCAAATATCCTCCAAGCACACAACCCCAGTGAATATGAATAGAAAGGACTGCTCAAACTTCTTTTGTTAAAATCATGAAAAACTAAGCATTGAGACAAGTTATTCTTCTCTAGTGTTTGGAGCTGTGTTATTTGTTAGAACATAAATCAGTTGACATTTACGCTTATGGAATATGTTGGAAATCTATAATGTAAATTCATGCTGATTTTAATGAAATCAAAACTCAAAAGTGTGAAACCATCCAAATAAATATAATTTTCCCCAAACTGCTTTGATATGAAAAAGACTCTTTGGCATAGCTCCAATTAACTATCTTAGTCACCCACACAGAAGCAAAAAGCCTTCCTCCCATCTGATTATAAGTTTCTGCAAATAGCAAAAACGCTCAAAGCCTTCCTAGTTCTTCTCTCTGTATGTGCATTTCCCCGACCCGGAGCAAATAGGATGGACTGAGTCTGTCATTTGCATAGACAGATCTGAGATATGTCTCACTGTTCAAGCTTTACAAATTTTATCAAATATGGTTTTAATATTAAAAAGAGCTCACATAAAACATATTCATAAACATGATATTTTTATAGCAAGTCTAATATGTTATGACCAAGGAATGTATTCATAAATGACACTATGGGTGTGTTCTTGTCTGAAGCTCTTAAGTGCATTTTTTTAAGGGCCTTTGTTTTTTTAAATGTCGAGCTTTTGTTTTATATTCTTCCACCCTTTGCCCACTACTGGTATCCCTGCTTCTGTTAATTGTTCCAAACACCTGCTACAAACTCAGTCCCTGAACAAACAAAAACTACAGGGAACTTGACAGCAAAACAAATATATACAGATAGAGGAGTTTTATAGAACCTGCCCTTTTACTAAATGTGTAAACACTCAGACTGAAAAACGAGATTGTCTGCAGATGTACCTCCTGGCAAATGAGAGAGAAGTCCCCCAGTGAGGCCAGTGTATGCAGGCGGCGAAGGCCGAGAAAACATGTCTTCTTACCCCTTGACATGGTGTTCCAGATGGTTGTATCGACACAAGACAAGTCGCAGACAGCTGGCTCATTTTCTATTATGAAGCCAAAGGAAGTAACTCACCACCGTGGACTTGAGCAGAACGGACAGGTGTAGTTTTGAAGGTACCCATCCCACCGTCATTATTTGAATGAAGCAACTTGACCAGCATGGGGCATACATTAAATGTCTCACAGCAAGATTAGAGCTTCACTAAAAGTAAGAGCATGGTCTTTGCCCAGGAGGTGATAGATTTCCCGTGCTTGCAACAGTGAAGACTTGGGAAGTGAATAAAGAAACGTCTTTAAGCACCTCTTCAACATGTCATAAAAGGGCACATTCAAAATAACTCATATGAAAAAGTAATGTCTGATGAAGCTCAGGAAAGAGAGACAGAGAATGGTAGGGCTTTCAGCAGCAATTCTGGGAGGAAACCGCCATGGATGTTTTTATCATTGAATGTATGTGAAGAGATTGCCTCCTTTCTCCCAGTCTTTTCCCCCCAGTGATGGTTGACAGGACCTGGGAGTGAAAGAGCCTGTGATTCCTTGTAACTAGAGGACCTAATTTTGAAAACAAGCAACACGAATGCCAGGAGATTCAAGCTTATTTATATTCTTATTCATTTAGATGTATTTTTTAAAATTATGAATAGAAAAATAAGAATTCTTTTCTTCAATTTTTAAACATCTTGCCATATCTTTCAAAAATTAGAGTTGATTTACAATATTGTGTTAGTTTCAGGTATACAGTGAAGTGATTCCGTTGCTTTTTTTATTTGTATTTGTTTTCAAATTTTACTTCTTTACAGGTTTTTACATGATACTGAATCTAGTTCCCTGTGTGTGTGCTTAGTCGCTCAGTCATGTCTGACTCTTTGGGACCCTCTGGCCTCTAGCCCACCAGGCTCCTCTGTCCATGGGGTTTCTCAGGCAAGAATACTGGAGTGGGTTGCTATTTCCTCCTCCAGGGGATCTTCCAGACCCAGAGATGTAACCAGTGCCTCCTGCATCTCCTGCATTGCATCTCACGGATTCTTTTACCCGGCAAGCCATGAGGGAAGCCCCTAGTTCCCTGTGCTATACAACAAATCCTTGTTGCTTATCCATAATATTTTATGTACAGTACTTTGTACCTACTAATCCCATACACCTCATTTGTCCCTCAAAGAATTCTTAACATCAATGCTTTTTCTTTACGTTCATCTTTCTTGTTTTCACCAAAAGTGGGAACTAAAACCAGAGCCCTGAGGGATGTCTCTCTGTGTTGGAGGTAGAAAGGAAAAGCGTGAAGGTGGAGAAAACAAAATAGAGACACAAAGAAGAAAGGCTGTTTCAGAAGGAAAACTTAACAGGACCCCGAAGGGAAAAAGTCCTTGAGTTGTTAGGGGCTTACATGTCCAGTAAGACCTTGCATTCAGGCAGACAGGTTGGTAAAATGTGTAGACGCTGAGTGAGACTTGGAGGCCCTCCAGCACAGAGGCACAGAGGCTATTCTTTGTGTGGTCTTGTTTCCGACTACGGTGAATACCAAGACTGGCCCTGGGCTCGTTGAAATGAGCAGCTGCCTAGGTCACATCAGTAGAAAGAGCAAGTACTAACAAGTATAAGGGGGACCTGGGCTTTTCCTTTGTCAATATCAAAGTAAGCAGGTAATGCTGCTCATTCCTCTTCTTAAAATGTAAAACTTCAGGCTCCAATTGTAAACAGCCTTTGGCATTTCCTATGTGTCTGTCAGTGAGTCTAAGTTGCCTCTAGCTTCCTGAATTCAAAACTGGGCATTTACTCATGTCTGGGAAGAAATAGAAGCTTGGGAGCTCTGTCTTAGATGGGGATGCTCTTTTAAACATCTTGCCATATCTTTCAAAAATTAGAGTTGATTTACAATATTGTGTTAGTTTCAGGTATACAGTGAAGTGATTCCGTTGCTTTTTTTATTTGTATTTGTTTTCAAATTTTACTTCTTTACAGGTTTTTACATGATACTGAATCTAGTTCCCTGTGTGTGTGCTTAGTCGCTCAGTCATGTCTGACTCTTTGGGACCCTCTGGCCTCTAGCCCACCAGGCTCCTCTGTCCATGGGGTTTCTCAGGCAAGAATACTGGAGTGGGTTGCTATTTCCTCCTCCAGGGGATCTTCCAGACCCAGAGATGTAACCAGTGCCTCCTGCATCTCTTGCATTGCATCTCACGGATTCTTTTACCCGGCAAGCCATGAGGGAAGCCCCTAGTTCCCTGTGCTATACAACAAATCCTTGTTGCTTATCCATAATATTTTATGTACAGTACTTTGTACCTACTAATCCCATACACCTCATTTGTCCCTCAAAGAATTCTTAACATCAATGCTTTTTCTTTACGTTCATCTTTCTTGTTTTCACCAAAAGTGGGAACTAAAACCAGAGCCCTGAGGGATGTCTCTCTGTGTTGGAGGTAGAAAGGAAAAGCGTGAAGGTGGAGAAAACAAAATAGAGACACAAAGAAGAAAGGCTGTTTCAGAAGGAAAACTTAACAGGCCCCCGAAGGGAAAAAGTCCTTGAGTTGTTAGGGGCTTACATGTCCAGTAAGACCTTGCATTCAGGCAGACAGGTTGGTAAAATGTGTAGACGCTGAGTGAGACTTGGAGGCCCTCCAGCACAGAGGCACAGAGGCTATTCTTTGTGTGGTCTTGTTTCCGACTACGGTGAATACCAAGACTGGCCCTGGGCTCGTTGAAATGAGCAGCTGCCTAGGTCACATCAGTAGAAAGAGCAAGTACTAACAAGTATAAGGGGGACCTGGGCTTTTCCTTTGTCAATATCAAAGTAAGCAGGTAATGCTGCTCATTCCTCTTCTTAAAATGTAAAACTTCAGGCTCCAATTGTAAACAGCCTTTGGCATTTCCTATGTGTCTGTCAGTGAGTCTAAGTTGCCTCTAGCTTCCTGAATTCAAAACTGGGCATTTACTCATGTCTGGGAAGAAATAGAAGCTTGGGAGCTCTGTCTTCAGATGGGGATGCTCTTATGGATTGAAAATCATAGGAACCTTGAGCAGGTGTTGAGGCACTTCCCTGATACAAATTGCAAGTTAACATTGTTTTTCTTCAAGAAGCCTCTTGTCAGGGGAGAAACCCTTTCTCCCATTTCTGATTCCATTCAGGGCCACAATAAGCTTGCTCTTGTTTGCTTGCTTGGGGCATGTAAAGCACCAAGGCCAGCTTGCTAAGTGTTTCGTTCCCTCTGCATTGCTGGTTATCTCTGTCAGAGAAATTTAGCTAGCATGGTTGCTGGGAGTTAAAAAATTAATATTCTTGCCACAAAAATTTCAGATTGGAGCAAAGGAATCTGTGAGTGGGGTTTAATGATCCATCAGAGCTATAGGGTTTAATTTTAGACAAGAAATATTTTCCATTTGTGTTTATTAATGTGTACAATATTTTTTAACAAAGAAAAAAAAAAAGGAAACTTAGAGCTCTAAACCAGAAGCACAAACAGTTGATTTTCTCATCGAGAACAGCAGCCATTTTAACTACACTGAGTTGGAATGTTCACAGGTCCAAAAGGTTCATCTTCATCACAAGTTCTTATTGCAAACAAGCTGTAATTCTGCTATTTCCCGAGGGGGGATGAGATAAATGCTTTTATTTTTTTTCTTTCCCCTCTCCATAGCATACTACCTGAGCATTTTGACAAGTCTGCTGTTTCATGGAATGCATTGCTCATCTCATTTACGGTTTGTAGACCAAACAATACTGAAAGACCTAAACCATGCCTGTTTGGTCTTAATATTCAGGGTTGCTTTAGTAGCCAATGTATGAAATTTTGTATGGCATCTAAGCTGTCAATATCAAAGCCCTGGGCTCGTTGAAGCAGTGCTACATCAGAAAACTAACAAGTATAAGGGGACCTGGGCTTTTCCTTTGTCAATATCAAAGTAAGCAGGTAATGCTGCTCATTCCTCTTCTTAAAATGTAAAACTTCAGGCTCCAATTGTAAACAGCCTTTGGCATTTCCTATGTGTCTGTCAGTGAGTCTAAGTTGCCTCTAGCTTCCTGAATTCAAAACTGGGCATTTACTCATGTCTGGGAAGAAATAGAAGCTTGGGAGCTCTGTCTTCAGATGGGGATGCTCTTATGGATTGAAAATCATAGGAACCTTGAGCAGGTGTTGAGGCACTTCCCTGATACAAATTGCAAGTTAACATTGTTTTTCTTCAAGAAGCCTCTTGTCAGGGGAGAAACCCTTTCTCCCATTTCTGATTCCATTCAGGGCCACAATAAGCTTGCTCTTGTTTGCTTGCTTGGGGCATGTAAAGCACCAAGGCCAGCTTGCTAAGTGTTTCGTTCCCTCTGCATTGCTGGTTATCTCTGTCAGAGAAATTTAGCTAGCATGGTTGCTGGGAGTTAAAAAATTAATATTCTTGCCACAAAAATTTCAGATTGGAGCAAAGGAATCTGTGAGTGGGGTTTAATGATCCATCAGAGCTATAGGGTTTAATTTTAGACAAGAAATATTTTCCATTTGTGTTTATTAATGTGTACAATATTTTTTAACAAAGAAAAAAAAAAAGGAAACTTAGAGCTCTAAACCAGAAGCACAAACAGTTGATTTTCTCATCGAGAACAGCAGCCATTTTAACTACACTGAGTTGGAATGTTCACAGGTCCAAAAGGTTCATCTTCATCACAAGTTCTTATTGCAAACAAGCTGTAATTCTGCTATTTCCGGAGGGGGGATGAGATAAATGCTTTTATTTTTTTTCTTTCCCCTCTCCATAGCATACTACCTGAGCATTTTGACAAGTCTGCTGTTTCATGGAATGCATTGCTCATCTCATTTACGGTTTGTAGACCAAACAATACTGAAAGACCTAAACCATGCCTGTTTGGTCTTAATATTCAGGGTTGCTTTAGTAGCCAATGTATGAAATTTTGTATGGCTCATCTAAGACCTGTCACAAATCCCACAAGAGATTATTAATAATGTTAAGCAGAAATGTCTTCTTGTTGAATCTCAGGCAACGCTCAAGAAGACGTGTCACCATAGCTTGGGACCTTGGGTCGTCACAGCGCTCCTTTCTTCTTCCTGCCTGCCACGTCAAAAGAAAACTGGTGAGTTGAGCTGATGGCATTTTATGAACTTGTATTTAAAGGAACAAGTCTGGTTCTGTTGTTTGTTTGTTTTGCTCTAAAAAGTTGGCATAGGAAAGAACAGAGGATTCTAATTTTTGTCTGTTTTACTAGAATAGGGGCTAATCTGGCACTTTACTGTAAAATTCACTTGTCAGGGAAAATGGGAAAGGTGAGGGTGTGTGTGCATGGTGTATCGTAGCCTCTGGGTGTGAAGAGGGGCTGCACCCCCTTGACATGCAGAATGAACACTCAGTCATTAGACCTGGCCGCTGGGAGGCTCACCCTCCCATTTGTCTCTGTGCCATCCCCCACAAACAGGCACATCTGCTTTTCCATGAGCCATACTTTATTTAAGGACCCTTGCTTTATTCCAGGTTAATTTGTTCCTAAGGTTTTTCCCTGGGTTGCCCAGGTGGTGCTGATGATAAAGAACCCTCCTGCCAATGCAGGAGGTATAAAAAATGTGGGTTCGAACCCTGAGCCAGGGAAGATCCCCTGGAGGAGGGCATGGCAACCCTTCCAGTATTCTTGCCTGAAGAACCCCATGGACAGAGGAGCCTGGTGGGCTAAGGTCCGGAGGGTTGCAGAGTCGGACACGACTGAAGCCCCTTAGCATACACAAGGTTTTTTCCTAGCTCATCAGCCTCTTTGGCACATTATTGAATACTTTAGCCATGAATTATTGATCTGGAGACTCCAGTATTATATAAACATTCCCAAATGGTAGATCTGATTGTTAAGTTGAGGGATGAATCTCTGAAGTCTTTATTAAGCACCTATTCTCTGCCAGGTATTTTTATTCATCCTGGAGAACTCTTAAGGTGCTCATGGTCTAGAGAAAAGGATGCAAAACACGTTTGGCACCAATTAGAATACAATACTGTGAGTGTTGGAGTGATAGGATGCGAAGGAAATTGTGTCTAACTCAAACTTGGAGATTAGAGAAGTTTTCTGATGTGTGGGTTCTTTAGGGCAGACTCTTGGCAGGTGAGTAGGTCTTTGCCAGGCAGAGGAGTCAGCCTAAACAGAGACAGGAGGCTTCAGGGAATATGCTTCCTTAGGGAAGAGTGAAAAAGTTCAGGGTGCCTGGAGCACAGGGCGCATGGAAAAGCAGAAGATGATTCTAGAATACAGGAAGTCGAGTTTATTATTTGGTGGGTGATTGGAAACAATGGAATTTTAACTTTTGCTTTAAGGCAGTGGTGTGTCACCTCAAACGGAGCCCATCCTTAGGTTGTTGCTTCCTGTTACAAGGAAGTGTTGATAAAATACTCTGAAAGAATAAATACAAATGATTTAAAAGCATGATCTATATGTAACACATAGGCCAGTCTAGACAAAGACAATGTAAAATGCCTACATTTGATACACATGTTTGAGATAAAGATGGTACTGCAGTCCCATTAGACCTGGCCGCTGGGAGGCTCACTCCCATTTGTCTCTGTGCCATCCCCACAAACAGGCACATCTCCCATGAGCCATACATTATTTAAGGACCCTTGCTTTATTCCAGGTTAATTTGTTCCTAAGGTTTTTCCCTGGGTTGCCCAGGTGGTGCTGATGATAAAGAACCCTCCTGCCAATGCAGGAGGTATAAAAAATGTGGGTTCGAACCCTGAGCCAGGGAAGATCCCCTGGAGGAGGGCATGGCAACCCTTCCAGTATTCTTGCCTGAAGAACCCCATGGACAGAGGAGCCTGGTGGGCTAAGGTCCGGAGGGTTGCAGAGTCGGACACGACTGAAGCCCCTTAGCATACACAAGGTTTTTTCCTAGCTCATCAGCCTCTTTGGCACATTATTGAATACTTTAGCCATGAATTATTGATCTGGAGACTCCAGTATTATATAAACATTCCCAAATGGTAGATCTGATTGTTAAGTTGAGGGATGAATCTCTGAAGTCTTTATTAAGCACCTATTCTCTGCCAGGTATTTTTATTCATCCTGGAGAACTCTTAAGGTGCTCATGGTCTAGAGAAAAGGATGCAAAACACGTTTGGCACCAATTAGAATACAATACTGTGAGTGTTGGAGTGATAGGATGCGAAGGAAATTGTGTCTAACTCAAACTTGGAGATTAGAGAAGTTTTCTGATGTGTGGGTTCTTTAGGGCAGACTCTTGGCAGGTGAGTAGGTCTTTGCCAGGCAGAGGAGTCAGCCTAAACAGAGACAGGAGGCTTCAGGGAATATGCTTCCTTAGGGAAGAGTGAAAAAGTTCAGGGTGCCTGGAGCACAGGGCGCATGGAAAAGCAGAAGATGATTCTAGAATACAGGAAGTCGAGTTTATTATTTGGTGGGTGATTGGAAACAATGGAATTTTAACTTTTGCTTTAAGGCAGTGGTGTGTCACCTCAAACGGAGCCCATCCTTAGGTTGTTGCTTCCTGTTACAAGGAAGTGTTGATAAAATACTCTGAAAGAATAAATACAAATGATTTAAAAGCATGATCTATATGTAACACATAGGCCAGTCTAGACAAAGACAATGTAAAATGCCTACATTTGATACACATGTTTGAGATAAAGATGGTATTGGTTAGAACATATTCTTTCCTCCCAGAATTTTCTGGCAAGACTTGCTTTTGTATAAAGAGCAAGTCTCCCTCTCAGCATAGCCGCTGTTCCAAACAGAACTGTTTCAAACAGAACATCTGCAGTCAACACTGGCTGGATTCCCACCACTAGGTGCATTTCTAATGTGCTTTTCATTTATCTTTTTATTATGTATTCTAGGGGGCTGCATATAGTCAGGGATGGCATATGAAACACGAGGCTAAATGTTCCCTGATGTATTGTGTGGAGCAAGGATATGGATGGCTTTCTGAAGAGCCAGAAAATAACCTCCCCATATCAAAGAATATAGAAGCTCTGATTTTTAATCCAGAAAATAGAATTGCTAGGAGAATAAGAAAGGGTTTTGTATCTTTATTTCTCTAAATAAAGACTTTTTTCCTTTGGTTTGATAGATAGTGCTCCGTCACAGGATCAATGGGATATGACAGTCATTCTCAACTTGAACTTTCCCTTTCATTTGGTTTCATAATAGCATACATGCTCAGTTGTTTAGTTGTATCCAATGCTTTGTGACCCCATTGACTGCCAGGCTTCTCTGTCCATGGAATTTTCCAGGCAAGAATATGGGAGTGGGTTGCCATTTCCTTCTGCAGGGGATCTTCCCAACCCAGGGGTCAGACTCGGGTCCCTTGTGTCTCCTGCATTGGTAGGTGGATTCTTTACCACTGTGTCATCTGGGAAACCTGGTAATCAATAGGGAAATTTATTCATGCCCTGTAACTTTGGTCCCTCCTCCCAGACCTTTCAAGTCAGGGTGTCATATCCCTGAACCCAATCTAAATTACATGTGGGAAAGATTGCTTCTGGTTAATCACTCTCATGGGTTCTTACTTTGGTAACCTGGGTCCTAGTCTTTGACCTTGAACTCAGTGCCTCCCTCTCGTCTCCTTCAGGTTTTATTTCCTTATAGGTTTTCTTTCTGTTTTCCAGTATTTTAAAAAAATCCCTTCTCACTTTTTGTTTTGGTTTCCTCATTGCTTTAAATAATAACTCTTCTTAATAGCCCTTAGCATACCTTCTACTTTTGCCAAACCATGCCCTTCCTGATCAGAATGGCATTTATAGGTTTCCAAGTGGCCAAGTGGCTCCCCAGGTGGCACGAGTGGTAACGAATCTACCTGCCAATGTAAGAGCCATGGGTTAGCAAAGAGTCAGACATGAGTGAGCATGCACACACACACAGGTAGACACAAAACTGAAAATTTTACCTCAAGAGTGGTTGTCAATGAACAAGTAGCTTTCAAAAGAGTTGGCTGTGGGCACCATGCTGAATATAAACAATGACTGACAAAAGAGAGAGCTCATAAAACATGCCTGGGAAAGGCAATTTGGGGAAAATACTAAGAATTCTGAAGAATCGCAGTCTAAATAGAAGACATACTGCTTTGCTGGATCAAACATCAACATGGTAGATATGGACACACATGTTCATCTGTGACAGGAAATCAAAGTATACAAACATTATGGGGATTCCAAGCAACATGAAAAACTGGCCATGAGTTATTGAAATTGCCTTTTTACTAGGAAAAAATAATTTTGATATAGGTATCACAAATAAAGCCACAGTGTTTATTAGCTATGCTCTTATGACATTTCATACCTGACAGACATTTGTAGCCACTTCTGAGCTCTACAACCAAAAAATACATGAATGCATGGAAAATGTTCAAAGGAAAGCCACCAAGATTATTCAAGTTTTGGGAAATAAGGCTTTTGAGAAAGGTCAAAAGACTGGGGATTATTCTGGATGAAGAACAACTTTAAGATGATCTACGAGTACTTTAAGTTTCTTATTCAGAGAACAGTTGATAAGGATTTCTATATATCACTACTAAAGGCAGAAAAGAAGGGAAAAGGCACAAGTGAACCACAAAGGATTTAGATCTGAAAGGAGAAATGTTGACTGAAGAGGGTTGTCAACCATTGGAAAGGGATTACTTCATCTCCATCTGAAGCCTAGGTGGGATCTCAGTAACTTGATCTGGGTATATATGCTCTTATTTAAAATCCAAGCATATGCTAGCCATTTCTCTTACGAGAATTTTCTATGTAATGTGCTGTTCCCTTGTTTAGGGACATTTTATTGAAGGAGTTAAAACTGATTTTATTGATTTAGTTTTATACTCTGACTTTGAACAAGATGAGAAGCAATCTGACATCAATCTCATTGATGCTCTGCAATGAGAGAGGCCACTGCAAAGGGAGGCCCATACATGCTAAAGAATAAAAAGATGGATGAAAATGTAAATATATAAATAAAAGACGCATGGTGGGGAAAAAGGAAAAAAAAGACAGAAAAAACAAAGGAAATATTTTTAACCTTACAATACAGTAACTTGGATACTACAGTAGTATAGTACAATAGCCAACACACAGGGACTGCCTCAAGTGAACTGGCAAGAAGAGGTACTGACTGGAGGAGGGATCTGTTCCTTGCTGGATTCAGTTCCAGCTACCCATGTGAAAAAAATGATTCAGAGATGTTTGGGTAGTAGCTCTTTTTTTCTTGTCATGAATGACACCATAGCATTGGACTGCATTCTGAATGACTGCTGTAACCTTTGTGAACTGTCCTACATTTGGGTCCATGCCTCAAAAACTAATAGCGTATGTTTGAAGCTACATAACTTGAAGGTTTGATGTAGGGGACTTACTATATTACCACTTGTCATGGCACTTTCTGTGACTCACTCTGTGTGAAGGAACCAGGTGAGTAAATGAGATCCACAAGCTCATATTCATACCCTCCGTCTAGTTATAACCTCAACAGTCTTTTTGAAGGACAAGTGGAAGAAATGGTTTTGAGAGAAATAAAACCATTAGAGAACAGTTCTTGAGATTATGGGGGACTAACAGAAATTGGTCATTCTGGTTAGAATTCTGTTTGGGCACTAAAAAGGCAACCCTGAAATGACAGAATATGGTGAGTTAGTGTAACATGTAATCTGTTGCTCTTCCTTTGCATATTTCACCAGCTTCAGATTATATTTAACATTTAGTTGAGATTTTATTCTTCAGAGATAAGATCTATCTTCTAATTTCAGTAGGTTGTTGCAGTAACACAGTTTAAAGAGTACAGAGCAGTACATTTATCACTCAGTTACACAAAATCCAATTTCTTCAGGTTCTTCATTGTGAACTATCTTTTAAAGTGTAAATGCCTGTATTTCCAAGTTATGTTCCAAGGCCATTCAAAAGCCATGTGTCTAAAGCTCATCTTCTTCCCCCACAAACTACCACCCACTCCTGTATTGACTGTCTCCTAAGGGTCTTTGAAGTGGACCTTCTCCCCAGTTCTGTTCTATTGCTTTTAAATCATTCTTTTCAACTGCATCAGCTGGGCCCCAGCCTGTCCTCTCGGCAGCGTCCACTTCACCTTTCATAAGACCACCAGACAGCACTTCCTGGAACGTACATCTGCTCATGTCATCCTCTGCTTTCTAATTCCTCCAGGCTCCCCCCATCATTGAGGGCAGAGATAGCCACATCTGATAAATCACTAGAATCACAGTTGAGTTCAGATGCATAGAACTTAGGGTATGACAACACACCTGCTAAGTTGCAATAGCTGATACACACACACACACACACACACACACACACAGATAGATACATATATGTGCACATATGCATACATAGGTATACACACAAGTGCACACACACACACATCTATACTTCTAAAGCTCCATAAATTTGGAAACCACTATCCTATACTGGTGTATGGAAACAAGCCATTCATCACTGATTTTGAACTGATAACTCATCATGTTAATTGTAGCTCTTTAACCCACTGAAATCTCTTCTACTTTGAAGTCTTTGCATGTGCCTGGAGCAACTTTCCTTCCTTTCCCTAATCTCATGGAAGCACTGCTAATTCTCAAGACTCAGTTGATTTTTCTCAGAATTTATGGCTGATAATCTCAAAATTAGGCATTCCTTTCTGCTCCCAAAGCATCTTGTGCATACTCCAAAAATAGTGTAAGTATGGAGCTGTTTTTCCCTCATTTCCCAACACACTGTGAGCTACTTGAGGGTAGAAAGGATGCCTTGGAACTTTGGCGTGCTGTATCTTCCAGTTCTTTTTCTTTCATGCTCCTGAATGTTGTAACATGACTGATGTATAGAAATTATCAAATAAGTGTCCCTAGCAGCATGGGGAGGAAGGAAAAGTGCTGAACAGAGATACTCTTGAGATGATGCCTTGGAAAATAGTGAATTACTAGGTTAGCTTCTCTCCCAACAGAGGGAACTGATAGCACTTGGAATTTGGACAGAGCAAAGTTTAAAACATTGAAAGCTTTTTTTTGGACATAAGATTAAAAATTTTTGGAATTATACTCCTGTATTGACTGTCTCCTAAGGGTCTTTGAAGTGGACCTTCTCCCCAGTTCTGTTCTATTGCTTTTAAATCATTCTTTTCAACTGCATCAGCTGGGCCCCAGCCTGTCCTCTCGGCAGCGTCCACTTCACCTTTCATAAGACCACCAGACAGCACTTCCTGGAACGTACATCTGCTCATGTCATCCTCTGCTTTCTAATTCCTCCAGGCTCCCCCCATCATTGAGGGCAGAGATAGCCACATCTGATAAATCACTAGAATCACAGTTGAGTTCAGATGCATAGAACTTAGGGTATGACAACACACCTGCTAAGTTGCAATAGCTGATACACACACACACACACACACACACACACACAGATAGATACATATATGTGCACATATGCATACATAGGTATACACACAAGTGCACACACACACACATCTATACTTCTAAAGCTCCATAAATTTGGAAACCACTATCCTATACTGGTGTATGGAAACAAGCCATTCATCACTGATTTTGAACTGATAACTCATCATGTTAATTGTAGCTCTTTAACCCACTGAAATCTCTTCTACTTTGAAGTCTTTGCATGTGCCTGGAGCAACTTTCCTTCCTTTCCCTAATCTCATGGAAGCACTGCTAATTCTCAAGACTCAGTTGATTTTTCTCAGAATTTATGGCTGATAATCTCAAAATTAGGCATTCCTTTCTGCTCCCAAAGCATCTTGTGCATACTCCAAAAATAGTGTAAGTATGGAGCTGTTTTTCCCTCATTTCCCAACACACTGTGAGCTACTTGAGGGTAGAAAGGATGCCTTGGAACTTTGGCGTGCTGTATCTTCCAGTTCTTTTTCTTTCATGCTCCTGAATGTTGTAACATGACTGATGTATAGAAATTATCAAATAAGTGTCCCTAGCAGCATGGGGAGGAAGGAAAAGTGCTGAACAGAGATACTCTTGAGATGATGCCTTGGAAAATAGTGAATTACTAGGTTAGCTTCTCTCCCAACAGAGGGAACTGATAGCACTTGGAATTTGGACAGAGCAAAGTTTAAAACATTGAAAGCTAGTTAAGAAATGGAGAGGTTTTATTTGAGGGACATAAGATTGAAACAAGATTTTTGGATTTACAACAATAACAAAAAATACCCCAAATTCATGGATTTCACAAATTTTTATATATACACGTTTAAATACATGTATATATTTTTAGTAGGGGAAACAGAATGAAACGGATGACTGTTTATTTCTCCAAGTAAGATAATAGAGAACAAAACCTATTATCTACCATTACCATATTTCCATAAAGGAAAAGCTATTTGTATAACCCCACCTCCCTAAAGTAGAAGATTGAAAAACTATTTTGAGTGGATACAGTCATGTAAAACATATGTAAACATATTTTTTCTTTTTTTGTTTCATCAGTCAAGATTGATCTCCAGACAGAATTTTAGGAGAGGCAGAAAAACTTTCAAAACTTCTTTTATATCCAAAGCAGGGATCTGACATTATCTTCTCAAGGTGAAATAACCTTGAATGGCCTGACATTTGCACAATGGCTTTCTTTCTGGTCTGTCTGTAGTTCTAACTAATTACCTAAAAATATCTTCCCTTTCTCCCTGTGTCCTTCTACCTATATTATTTTATGACAGTCTAAGAAGAACTCAGCCTTCCCCACTGACCATATGTAAAATTAAGATAAATTGTGAAATTCCAATAGAAATGCTAACTTCATGTTGAAAAGTTAGGGTAGAGCTATGAGGTTATAAACTTTGGCCATCCAATGTGAAGAGCAAATTCACTGGAAAAGACTCTGATGCTGGGAAAGACTGCAGGCAAAAGGAGAAGGAGGCAACAAAAAAATGAGATGGTGAGATAGCATCACTGACTCAATGGAATTGAATTTGAGCAAACTCGAGGAGATAGTGGTAGACAGGGGAACCTGGTGTGCTGCAATCCATGGGGTCACAAAGAGTCAGGCATGACTTAGTAAGTGAACAACAACAATGATCAAAGAGAAAATAAGATATATACACTGGAAAACTTACCTTCTGGCTTCTTAGAGGAATTACAGGTTCTCATGTGACAAGTGGAAAAGAAAGTGTTATTCACTCTGTTGTGTCTGACTCTTTACCAGCTGAGCCACCAGGGAAGCCCAGGAGGGAGATAAACTGAGGGGAAAAAAAAATAAAACTGTAATGTCAGGTCTTACAAACTCAGTACAAAGTTCCCCTTCTTTGAATCAGGCTACAGCTGAAATCCTATAATGTACCAATAAAAATTCTCAAGTTTCTATAAACAAAAATGTCCATTAAGGGTTGCCTTTGACCACATGTAACAAAAACCTAAACACATTGACAACAGGTAATCCAACCACAGTGACAAGATGTCCAGAGGTAAGTCAGATCGTTCAAGTTCAGTCTCCCACTGGGATTTGTTTGACAAGCTCCCACTTACGTTCCAGGCAGGAAGAAGGGACCAGTAGGAAGGAAGTGATACTTGGATCAGGCAAGCCAAAAGTTGCCCCCAGATCTCCCAGTAACTCATGTTTGCATCCCTTGGTCCAGAATTGTGTCAAATGATCATGGATACAAAAGAAGCCATGAAATGGAAGTGTTTACTTTGGCACCTCATGGTCCATTATTATTATGGTGTTAGTAAGGATGAAGGGAGAAAGGCGTGTGGTGTGGACACCTAGCAAGTTCCTCCACACTGACTGACAGTGTTGCATTTCATTTTTCCTTTAGAAGGCCAAAGAATTTCTGAAGTGGGACTATAATTCTGCACTTTCACATGAGATGGCATGTTCCTTACATCCAGGGCATCATCAAACAGAATACATTTCTTATTCTCTCTTTTCAAGGTTTGTTTGCTATGTTGTTAGCTATAATAATTTAGGGTAAAAATCCCCACATCTCAAATCCCGTCCTTTTATTCCCCAATAGCTACTCTGCTGTGGAAGTGCTTATCTCTCTCCGTTTTTTTTTTTTTTTTTTTTTTTAAACAAAGTTCTCTTGTCTGAACTATCAACAACCTTTCTTGTCTTTCCCTAGTCTCTCTGATACCTTTCAGTTAGAGTCAGTCTTTATTTATTTAGTTATTTGGCTGTGCCAGATCTTAGTTGCAGCATGTGGGATTTTTTCAGTTTTAGCATGAGGGATCTTTACTTGAAGCATGTAGGATCTAGTTCCCTGACCAGGGATCAAACCTGTTCAGGAACACAGAGCACAGTCTTAGCCACTGAACCACCAGGGAGGTGCCTAGCATCAGTCTTAAACTTTGGTCTTCATTATGCTCTATATCTTTTCAAAATCTTCAGTCGACTGAACAACCTCCATCAACATGGAAAAATAAGGGTTAATTGGGACTAAGCAAATTGTGTTTTGAGACAGTGAATAACCATATTTACCTAAAAAGTGATCAAGGCCTGCATAAACTTGATGATGACAGTGTGGCACCAAAAAGGTTTTGTCAAATATCCTCGGTGAAGAGTGAGGTAAACTCTTGTAGAGTGTGTGGTTAAGTCATGGTGTCAGCTCTTGAGTTTCCCTTCTGTTTCTTTATTCGCTTCTTCCCAATGTCCAATGGATACCCTTCTTCTCAAATGATTTCTTCTACCTCTGCTTGTACACAGCCTCTGCTTGGATGCTGCAGTTTTCAGGTTGAGTACCCGTTTCTGGAACAGTTCACCTTTGCTCTCCTTGCTGTGCTGCACTCTGTGCTTTCCCTCAAGCTCTTTATTTTTTGGCATTCCGAATTTCTAAGATAATACCTTTCAAAACAAACTTTTCTGATTGACACCTACAATAAGACCTAAAAACACATACACACACACACATAGTGGAAACATAACCTATGGCTAAGTCCGCCAGTAACATCTTTGAGTCTATGAAAGCATGGGTCTACAATTGTACTCTAATAGGGATGCTACAGTAAAGCACACAAAATAGTTACAATACTGAATAGATAAATAAAATGGTATACCCGCCTGTTTCTTCTACTGAATGTATACTGTGTCAATTCATATTTGTCTCTGTTTTCTGAGTAGAGAAGATGAAATGTAGAGAATTGTAAGTGAAATCATACCAAGAGCATAAAGTACTAATCAACTTGGGTGGTGAGGCACTGTAATCAGTTCAAAAGAAGCTCCAACAATTTGTGCAAGAAAGAGGATTAGCTGAGTGTCCTAATAGGAAATTTGAATACACAGATTCAATTTCTTACTTCTTGGGAGAGAAAAATCTCAAAATGATCCAATCGCTTATAATAAGATATTAAAATGGGATACCTAAGCTTTCAATAATGTCAGTACATATCAATTTAGGAAAAGCATTGAGTTGTGGAAAATTATAACCTATGTGAAAGACAGACTTTGAAGAGTTCCATTGATGTAAAAGGAAAGCATGGTTATTAAACTATTGGCCAATTGATGTTACTGGCTCAGGTTTGAATCATTTAGGTCAGAGTGGCTTGTGCCCCACCAGTTCAGAGTGACTGCAATTTGGGGGACTAAGCAAATTGTGTTTTGAGACAGTGAATAACCATATTTACCTAAAAAGTGATCAAGGCCTGCATAAACTTGATGATGACAGTGTGGCACCAAAAAGGTTTTGTCAAATATCCTCGGTGAAGAGTGAGGTAAACTCTTGTAGAGTGTGTGGTTAAGTCATGGTGTCAGCTCTTGAGTTTCCCTTCTGTTTCTTTATTCGCTTCTTC
Organism: Tragulus kanchil; assembly: GCA_022376925.1. Taxonomy (NCBI): domain Eukaryota; kingdom Metazoa; phylum Chordata; class Mammalia; order Artiodactyla; family Tragulidae; genus Tragulus; species Tragulus kanchil. The sequence continues at coordinate 271,758,639 of JAIOJX010000004.1, read as the reverse complement.
CCAATGTCCAATGGATACCCTTCTTCTCAAATGATTTCTTCTACCTCTGCTTGTACACAGCCTCTGCTTGGATGCTGCAGTTTTCAGGTTGAGTACCCGTTTCTGGAACAGTTCACCTTTGCTCTCCTTGCTGTGCTGCACTCTGTGCTTTCCCTCAAGCTCTTTATTTTTTGGCATTCCGAATTTCTAAGATAATACCTTTCAAAACAAACTTTTCTGATTGACACCTACAATAAGACCTAAAAACACATACACACACACACATAGTGGAAACATAACCTATGGCTAAGTCCGCCAGTAACATCTTTGAGTCTATGAAAGCATGGGTCTACAATTGTACTCTAATAGGGATGCTACAGTAAAGCACACAAAATAGTTACAATACTGAATAGATAAATAAAATGGTATACGCAGCCTGTTTCTTCTACTGAATGTATACTGTGTCAATTCATATTTGTCTCTGTTTTCTGAGTAGAGAAGATGAAATGTAGAGAATTGTAAGTGAAATCATACCAAGAGCATAAAGTACTAATCAACTTGGGTGGTGAGGCACTGTAATCAGTTCAAAAGAAGCTCCAACAATTTGTGCAAGAAAGAGGATTAGCTGAGTGTCCTAATAGGAAATTTGAATACACAGATTCAATTTCTTACTTCTTGGGAGAGAAAAATCTCAAAATGATCCAATCGCTTATAATAAGATATTAAAATGGGATACCTAAGCTTTCAATAATGTCAGTACATATCAATTTAGGAAAAGCATTGAGTTGTGGAAAATTATAACCTATGTGAAAGACAGACTTTGAAGAGTTCCATTGATGTAAAAGGAAAGCATGGTTATTAAACTATTGGCCAATTGATGTTACTGGCTCAGGTTTGAATCATTTAGGTCAGAGTGGCTTGTGCCCCAACCAAGGTTCAGAGAGTCAAAGCCATAGAGGCTGTAACCTCAGCTAACTGAGACAAGATTCTAATTTCTTTTCGGCTGTGTGGCACGTGGGATCTTAATTTCCCGACCAGGGAACAAACCTGCACCTCTTGCGTTGGAAGCCCAGAGTCTTAACCACTGAACCATCAGTGAAGTCCCCCCAAATTCTCTAATTTTAGAAGGAACTACAGACTATTAATTTAACCTTAGAAAGATATGAAGCAAACCATAGAAATGTTAATTTAAATTAGTGATATTTGTTACAACTTTAAATTTTTTAAAGAGATTTTGACTCATGAGAGTATCAGTCTGGTTTTAAAGAATTGAAGTTTACTAGATGGGACTTTATTGAAATGTTCAGAGGATTCTAAGATTCTAATCAATGTTTAAGTGGTTGGATTAGATTTATTAAATTTATAAGTTTTGGCTTATTAGCCATTTAAATGGTGTACAAATGTTTAGAGAAAGTGCATTTGTTAGAGTGGTATGTTTAATAAATTGGGCATTAAACACAAAAGAAATAGCAATGAACATCCGATTTTGCGCACTAAATTTTCTCAAGCACAAAAAAACACAAAAACTTAGAAATGTTTACTATGGTGCTACACACATGGAAGAAGTATTATTTTTTCTTTTTCTTTCTTTCTTTCTTTTTTTTTTTTACAACATTTCCTGGCTCTTTCCATGTAATTTTTATTCCATTTTCAGTTTTTCTCCCATATCTTATTCTCATGTGTCAATAATTGCTTCAGATGTGGTCTCTGTGCCTTCACTGAGTCCCTGCTTTTATTCATACTAAATTGAGGATTTTCTAAGAATAATGTAAGAATTATAGGTCTAAGTTGACTTTGAGACGATCTCGCCACTCCACCAAACTTGGGCTATGAGAGCTAGATGTTCTTAGGGATGTTTCAGCAAGTCATACTGAAATTAAACTAAGATCTCATGCAATTAAAACTTTTTGTGGTTTGAATCATTTAGGTCAGAGTGGCTTGTGCCCCAACCAAGGTTCAGAGAGTCAAAGCCATAGAGGCTGTAACCTCAGCTAACTGAGACAAGATTCTAATTTCTTTTCGGCTGTGTGGCACGTGGGATCTTAATTTCCCGACCAGGGAACAAACCTGCACCTCTTGCGTTGGAAGCCCAGAGTCTTAACCACTGAACCATCAGTGAAGTCCCCCCAAATTCTCTAATTTTAGAAGGAACTACAGACTATTAATTTAACCTTAGAAAGATATGAAGCAAACCATAGAAATGTTAATTTAAATTAGTGATATTTGTTACAACTTTAAATTTTTTAAAGAGATTTTGACTCATGAGAGTATCAGTCTGGTTTTAAAGAATTGAAGTTTACTAGATGGGACTTTATTGAAATGTTCAGAGGATTCTAAGATTCTAATCAATGTTTAAGTGGTTGGATTAGATTTATTAAATTTATAAGTTTTGGCTTATTAGCCATTTAAATGGTGTACAAATGTTTAGAGAAATTGCATTTGTTAGAGTGGTATGTTTAATAAATTGGGCATTAAACACAAAAGAAATAGCAATGAACATCCGATTTTGCGCACTAAATTTTCTCAAGCACAAAAAAACACAAAAACTTAGAAATGTTTACTATGGTGCTACACACATGGAAGAAGTATTATTTTTTCTTTTTCTTTCTTTCTTTCTTTTTTTTTTTTACAACATTTCCTGGCTCTTTCCATGTAATTTTTATTCCATTTTCAGTTTTTCTCCCATATCTTATTCTCATGTGTCAATAATTGCTTCAGATGTGGTCTCTGTGCCTTCACTGAGTCCCTGCTTTTATTCATACTAAATTGAGGATTTTCTAAGAATAATGTAAGAATTATAGGTCTAAGTTGACTTTGAGACGATCTCGCCACTCCACCAAACTTGGGCTATGAGAGCTAGATGTTCTTAGGGATGTTTCAGCAAGTCATACTGAAATTAAACTAAGATCTCATGCAATTAAAACTTTTTGTGGTTTGACTATGCATCCTAAGCTGAGGAATTGCATGCTGTTTACGCAATTGTGTTTGACCAGGTTTCTTCCTAATCATCACAGTTCTAAATTCTTCAGATTAAGTATTAATTATATACTGAAAATAAAGGGCTGCTTGCAGGGTGGAAATTCCCATCAGGACCACTTAATCTGGAATGATTGAGGCTTGAAAGGATCCTAATATATGAAAGCAGCTGTGGTGATGGCAGTGAGCACTTGAAGTGATGGAAGAAGAAAATCTTAGAGATATTTTCTGTGATCAGATGAGGATGGAGTACTTGCATTTCATTCTGGTCTATGTTAAGGATAGTTACTTTGCCCAGTGGACTTCCCAGGTGGCACAATGGTAAAGAATCTGCCTGCCCATTTTTTTATAGTTACATTGCCCACTATGGTTTCAACCTTGTTTGCCACTGTAAATCTGAGACTAGATATTTTCTTAATTATTTGGCCACTTATCTGGACCAAGCATCCTTGACATATTGTGTATTTTAATCCAGTGAACACACAGTTTGACACAGATTGCAATTCTGACTTTCAGTTCACTTCATATCATCTTATGAAAATAACTTACAAAACATCAAAGACAGGTTAACACACTAATATTATTTTGAATTCTGCGAGTGGTCCAGCCTTACCTCATCACAGCATGTTTATCCTGATGTAGAAAACGGAAGGTTTCTACTCATGCTCTTGAGTCTATGGTGACTGTGTCTTGTCCTGATATAGTACTCCTCTACTGGGTGTGTGTGTATGTGTGAGTCACTCAGTCATGTGTGACTCTTTGAGACCCCATGGACTGTAACCCTCCAAGCTCCTCAGTGCATGGGATTCTCCAGGCAAGAATACTGCAGTGAGTAGACATTCTCTTCAGATGTGGTCTCTGTGCCTTCACTGAGTCCCTGCTTTTATTCATACTAAATTGAGGATTTTCTAAGAATAATGTAAGAATTATAGGTCTAAGTTGACTTTGAGACGATCTCGCCACTCCACCAAACTTGGGCTATGAGAGCTAGATGTTCTTAGGGATGTTTCAGCAAGTCATACTGAAATTAAACTAAGATCTCATGCAATTAAAACTTTTTGTGGTTTGACTATGCATCCTAAGCTGAGGAATTGCATGCTGTTTACGCAATTGTGTTTGACCAGGTTTCTTCCTAATCATCACAGTTCTAAATTCTTCAGATTAAGTATTAATTATATACTGAAAATAAAGGGCTGCTTGCAGGGTGGAAATTCCCATCAGGACCACTTAATCTGGAATGATTGAGGCTTGAAAGGATCCTAATATATGAAAGCAGCTGTGGTGATGGCAGTGAGCACTTGAAGTGATGGAAGAAGAAAATCTTAGAGATATTTTCTGTGATCAGATGAGGATGGAGTACTTGCATTTCATTCTGGTCTATGTTAAGGATAGTTACTTTGCCCAGTGGACTTCCCAGGTGGCACAATGGTAAAGAATCTGCCTGCCCATTTTTTTATAGTTACATTGCCCACTATGGTTTCAACCTTGTTTGCCACTGTAAATCTGAGACTAGATATTTTCTTAATTATTTGGCCACTTATCTGGACCAAGCATCCTTGACATATTGTGTATTTTAATCCAGTGAACACACAGTTTGACACAGATTGCAATTCTGACTTTCAGTTCACTTCATATCATCTTATGAAAATAACTTACAAAACATCAAAGACAGGTTAACACACTAATATTATTTTGAATTCTGCGAGTGGTCCAGCCTTACCTCATCACAGCATGTTTATCCTGATGTAGAAAACGGAAGGTTTCTACTCATGCTCTTGAGTCTATGGTGACTGTGTCTTGTCCTGATATAGTACTCCTCTACTGGGTGTGTGTGTATGTGTGAGTCACTCAGTCATGTGTGACTCTTTGAGACCCCATGGACTGTAACCCTCCAAGCTCCTCAGTGCATGGGATTCTCCAGGCAAGAATACTGCAGTGAGTAGACATTCTCTTCCCAAGGGCATATTCCTGACCCAGGGATTGAACCCAGGTCTCCTGCATTCACTACCATTTGAGCCACCAGGGAAAAGTCACTTCTCTACTAGGGATCCTTTGTTATTTCTGGCTTTGCAGCCTCAAAGAAATTCCTTAAAGGTTGAGAGAAGGAGCTCCCAAGTGGATTGCACTTAGGAAAATATGACCACTGCTATTTCCAATTTTCATCCTTAAAGATGACATTCACTCTGAAATATTTGGAACTTTTGCTCAGGCACAGATTACTTCTAAGTTTTGGCTAGAACATAATAATAGTGATGATCTGATAATCATAAGAAGAAAACTGAAAACACTATGAGAGTGTAGCAGTTAAGCTCTAGAGTCAGAAAACATATGCTTAAATCTCACTATTTAGCTGTATGACCTTGGACAAATAACCTGTTTACCTTCATTTAAAATATGCAAAATAGGGGTTAATAGAACCCTATTATTTCCTACCTTATGAGGGAATTTATATGGGCACTGAAAGCCCAATACATTCTAAGCATCCAGTAAGTGTTAGCTATTATTAGAAACTACTAATAATGAGGCATATGTGTGACAAATGGACAGTTTTATATGATTTAAAGTCATTTGCAGAAGCAGGGATAAAAAAGATTTGGATAATCTGTTACCTGAATGCCTCTTGCTCCTGTTTTCGTTTGTCCTTTGGCCATTAAATTTCATATAGTTAATGACAACCAACTTACTAATAAAGCCAAAATACTCTGCAATTGACTCTGCTATGCCAATTTAGTGAGTATTCAGCTCCTCAGCCCAGAATATCCATTGTGTAAAAAGTGCAGTGAATTCCAGTTCACTTTTGATTGCAATGATCTGAACCAAATATGAAACCTAGTTGATCCAAGACGATTTTGGCTTTACAATATTCGATATAATGTGATCGGTATGTTCCAAACAGGAGTATCTTTGAATTTCCTCTACTGGGCGTGTGTGTATGTGTGAGTCACTCAGTCTTTGAGACCCCATGGACTGTAACCCGCTAAGCTCCTCTGTCCATTGAATTCTCCAGCCAAGAACACTGGAGTGAGTTGCCATTCTCTTCCCAAGGGCATATTCCTGACCCAGGGATTGAACCCAGGTCTCCTGCATTCACTACCATTTGAGCCACCAGGGAAAAGTCACTTCTCTACTAGGGATCCTTTGTTATTTCTGGCTTTGCAGCCTCAAAGAAATTCCTTAAAGGTTGAGAGAAGGAGCTCCCAAGTGGATTGCACTTAGGAAAATATGACCACTGCTATTTCCAATTTTCATCCTTAAAGATGACATTCACTCTGAAATATTTGGAACTTTTGCTCAGGCACAGATTACTTCTAAGTTTTGGCTAGAACATAATAATAGTGATGATCTGATAATCATAAGAAGAAAACTGAAAACACTATGAGAGTGTAGCAGTTAAGCTCTAGAGTCAGAAAACATATGCTTAAATCTCACTATTTAGCTGTATGACCTTGGACAAATAACCTGTTTACCTTCATTTAAAATATGCAAAATAGGGGTTAATAGAACCCTATTATTTCCTACCTTATGAGGGAATTTATATGGGCACTGAAAGCCCAATACATTCTAAGCATCCAGTAAGTGTTAGCTATTATTAGAAACTACTAATAATGAGGCATATGTGTGACAAATGGACAGTTTTATATGATTTAAAGTCATTTGCAGAAGCAGGGATAAAAAAGATTTGGATAATCTGTTACCTGAATGCCTCTTGCTCCTGTTTTCGTTTGTCCTTTGGCCATTAAATTTCATATAGTTAATGACAACCAACTTACTAATAAAGCCAAAATACTCTGCAATTGACTCTGCTATGCCAATTTAGTGAGTATTCAGCTCCTCAGCCCAGAATATCCATTGTGTAAAAAGTGCAGTGAATTCCAGTTCACTTTTGATTGCAATGATCTGAACCAAATATGAAACCTAGTTGATCCAAGACGATTTTGGCTTTACAATATTCGATATAATGTGATCGGTATGTTCCAAACAGGAGTATCTTTGAATTTCCTTTCCAGAAAACAGAACTCTTTTAATTAACAACATTTTTAAAAATTTCAGTATGTGTAATTGTTAACACCTGCTATGTGTTGCCAACAGATGTTTCTTCCTTACCTAAGGGAAATGTTATAATTATTCTATAAGCTTAGTGAAATGGCATTTACCAAGATAGCTGAAAAACTTCAGTTGGTGACTTTTTTTGGTAACATTTGGCATTTCTTTTAATCTTGTCCCCTATTACGGCCAGTTCCCACACACTCTCCCCAACCTGGCTCACCAAAGGCAAAAATGTCCTTTGTTAGGGGGTGTCAAATGTTTCAAAATTGGCCATGCATATTTTAGTGTTTGTGAAAAGTTCCAGAAATTATATGTATTCTAAAACATTGTAAAAATTTACTTGTGTTTTAGCAGCTAATCCATATAATGTTCAATGTGAAAGTTTTACATCTTGATAGTAAATGTAAAAATATACTTTTTAGAAAGGTAATGATACTCTTCCAGTAGCTTGGTTTCAATAGAAGCTACAGCAAAAATGAGATTTTCTTGATTTCTTCTTTCTGACCATGCATATGGTTTAAAATTTTTTTTTTTTATTTCACGTTTTACTTTTACAGTTTTGTTGTTTATAGATATGTATAATCCCAGATTAGTCGATGTACATCCCTGGCAGTCTCCTCCCTCCTCCCCCTCCCAGTCCTCCCCACCCCACCCCTCCAGGCCATCTCACGGTGCCACTGCAGGATCCCCTATTCCCACAGTGCAATGAAAATAGCCATTTATGGCATATGGTTTTATAAGTAGTAGACTTTCAGAATTCTTCATTTATGATTTCAGTCACCCAATTACCTACAGGCATGTGTTAAATATGATCCTGGTTTTAGTCAAATGATAGGCCAATTGCAGACAATGAACAGTTGGCTACGTTTATAATGGCTGTTTCAACAGAACGCTATTGTCATCAGAGTGATTGGAGGGTGACTCATTAATTAATTGATGTTCTTTTTTATTATGTGCTATTGAGTTAATAAGTAATTTGTGTGAGATAATTCTCTGAACACATTGATTACTTGAGGCATTTTCTGAGGCTTTCATACCAGTGACATGCTGAACAGGTAGAAGATGGTATTTGCTTTTGCGTGATCATTGTTTGTAGATTTAAAGACAAACCAAAACAAAGACTCCATAAGGTTATCTGACCTATGAAGTATCCTAAGGCAGCCCCACAGGAAGTTGCCCAGGGCAAGACGCATCATGTAGTAGGTACTCAATAAATGATACGTGAAGTAATGGTGTATTAGAGCTTTGATTTTGATTATCTTGCACTGTATTACAATCCCATTTAGGAAGTATCTCTAATGGCATATTTAAGAAAAAGTAATAATCAAAGGGCTTTTGCAAAAATTGGATCCCGTGCTAATGGTCTGTTACAATAAATATGCAGACTGTTTTTCCAACTTAGTTAAGTGAACACTAAAGATGTTTGGCCTGTATCATTGCTATGAAATTGTTTAAGTGACTCTTCAGAAAGCCGTGTGCTCAAGTGATAGTTAAAAGAAAACCACTTGTGTATGGTATGTTTACCCACAGATGTAATTTTCAGCACCTTGGTTCAGTGAAGGTACATCTCTTCCTCGAAGATGGTGAATTGAGGGGGTTTTTTGTTTTAATTCATAATGAGGGAGTGAGGAAATCTGAAATTCAGTCTGACGAGCAAAATGGCTGCTTTGAGAAAGATCACTTAAAATTTGTATAAACGTGCAAAATTATACCCACCAATTGCTACCTTCATTTTGACAGTTTTATTTTCCCCACAAAAGTAAATAGCAATAAACTACCTAGCTTGGAGATCCTACCTGTAACATTTGGAGAAAGCATGTGGGGTACTTTCCTTCTGATTTATTAATCACCCCCCTTTTTAAATTTTTGGCCACTTTATCAGTTTTTTATTTATTTTCATCCATCTTTATTCTTTGGGCTGTGTGGGCCTCCCATTACAGTGGCCTCTCATTGCAGAGCACCAACTCTAGGAACATACGCTCCAGAGTGCTGGCTCGTAATTGGACACACTGGTCCAGTGGCTCTGCGTCACATGGGATCCTCCTGGGCCAGGGATCGAACTGGTGCTCCCTGCAATGTAAGGTGGACTCCTTACCCACTGGACCACCAGGGAAGCCCTATTAATACCTTTTGAAAGTAAATGTCCTCAGACACTTTTTCCCCCTTTTTCATAATATGTTTTCTAGATATCACCTTAGATTTTGCCAGTTAAGCACAAATGGTGTAATACCTCTTTTATTAAAAACATAAATAATCCAAATTAAAAAATAATGAATGAAAGAATCCAGCAGATATTTATTAAGCAAGATGGAAGTGAAATTACAAACACAGGTCAACTTTTCAACTCTGAAATGATACGATAATTAGAGCTTTGATTTTGATTATCTTGCACTGTATTACAATCCCATTTAGGAAGTATCTCTAATGGCATATTTAAGAAAAAGTAATAATCAAAGGGCTTTTGCAAAAATTGGATCCCGTGCTAATGGTCTGTTACAATAAATATGCAGACTGTTTTTCCAACTTAGTTAAGTGAACACTAAAGATGTTTGGCCTGTATCATTGCTATGAAATTGTTTAAGTGACTCTTCAGAAAGCCGTGTGCTCAAGTGATAGTTAAAAGAAAACCACTTGTGTATGGTATGTTTACCCACAGATGTAATTTTCAGCACCTTGGTTCAGTGAAGGTACATCTCTTCCTCGAAGATGGTGAATTGAGGGGGTTTTTTGTTTTAATTCATAATGAGGGAGTGAGGAAATCTGAAATTCAGTCTGACGAGCAAAATGGCTGCTTTGAGAAAGATCACTTAAAATTTGTATAAACGTGCAAAATTATACCCACCAATTGCTACCTTCATTTTGACAGTTTTATTTTCCCCACAAAAGTAAATAGCAATAAACTACCTAGCTTGGAGATCCTACCTGTAACATTTGGAGAAAGCATGTGGGGTACTTTCCTTCTGATTTATTAATCACCCCCCTTTTTAAATTTTTGGCCACTTTATCAGTTTTTTATTTATTTTCATCCATCTTTATTCTTTGGGCTGTGTGGGCCTCCCATTACAGTGGCCTCTCATTGCAGAGCACCAACTCTAGGAACATACGCTCCAGAGTGCTGGCTCGTAATTGGACACACTGGTCCAGTGGCTCTGCGTCACATGGGATCCTCCTGGGCCAGGGATCGAACTGGTGCTCCCTGCAATGTAAGGTGGACTCCTTACCCACTGGACCACCAGGGAAGCCCTATTAATACCTTTTGAAAGTAAATGTCCTCAGACACTTTTTCCCCCTTTTTCATAATATGTTTTCTAGATATCACCTTAGATTTTGCCAGTTAAGCACAAATGGTGTAATACCTCTTTTATTAAAAACATAAATAATCCAAATTAAAAAATAATGAATGAAAGAATCCAGCAGATATTTATTAAGCAAGATGGAAGTGAAATTACAAACACAGGTCAACTTTTCAACTCTGCCAGCGTTCTAATGGGTAGGGCAGCCTGGGCCTACATCACAGGCAGTCTACATGAGATGCACGTCATGCAGCCTTTGCTGCTTAAGAAACCAAAGCTCCGTTGGAGGTGTCCTACTGGATCCTTCAGATAACAAGCCAGCTGACGTCAGGGCTATGCAACACAAAGAGGAAACCTGACAACAGTTAAGGGACTTGGAGGAGTGAAGACAATTAGTTTAGTACTTTAGGTCAAACATGCTACTGTTTCTGGGCAATTAGCTGTCAAATGGCCTATGGAGATTAAAGATAATCTAAGGAGATTAAGGCCTTCATCTTTAATCCAGGTGAGTCATTTTGTTTGTAATCAAAAAGCCTAAGAATGAATTTCCAAAGGATTAAGCAAAAGAAAAGGCGGTAAAAACCTTGTTTGATTTTTGGGTGGCAGAAAAAATGGAACAGCTTCAAGAAGCTGAGAGAAGTTTGTTCCCAATTTACAAGTATTTTGACATATTGATAAACATATGCAAAACCATTTAAACCTAACGAAGATCATTTGCACTGACAATTCAAATTTTACATTCACATGAATTTCAAACAACTCTTAACGGGGACTTGGAGAGCTGCTTTAGGAAAATCACTTTTCACCTTCCTCTCATTTGTCCAGTTTTGTTTGTTTTTGGTTATGCGCGTCTTTTCATGAAATACATGTAAGTCTCTAAGGCTAAGATAATAATTCTGTGGACCCCATACTGCTATTTTTGAAACTTCTTTGGAGGGAATGTATCTGAAATTTGGAGGACACATGACTTGAACACTCTTAACCATGAAGCATTTGTAAAAAGACACATCGTTCACTTTCACAGAACCATCTTCTTAAAAATGAGAGGCAATATCCAGATCCACATGCACGTTCATGGCAAAGCTTTGTTTTAAAACAACTCAAATGCACACCAGAGTTATCTTCAGTTTAATATTTTCTCCCAAACCAAGAATTCAGGTATCACATTTAATCTTCATCTGCAATGCATATTTGGCAGGACAAAGTAGGGATGCCAGAAACACTGGGAAATATTGTTTCCTGTACAAGTGATTAAGAAAGAAAAAAGCCCACAGCACTAAAATTTGCTCAATTAAAATATGTTTCAGTGTGCCTTTTGTGGAATTAGGTCCATAGAATCATTCGAATACAGGGAGCAGAATCAAAGAAGCAGAGTGTGAACAACCCAGAAGGGAACACAGTCTCATCTTTATTTCCTTAATTGTAATTTAAATAATCAGACTATAATTTTTCTTTCTCGAAAGCTTTCTTCTTTATCAGCTACCACGTAGGCAAGGGGATAATTTTTCACCTTTCAAAAATGGAATGACAGATTGCAGCCTAAGTGTGATCAATTCTGAGTGGGTAATTACTTAGAGAAAGCAATGTGAGAGTAAGACACATCAAACTTTGAGTGTTCACTTTGGAACATTAAAATAAGTGGCAGGTAAGTTCAGAAAAATATATAATCACCAGTTCTCAGCTTTTGATCAATCCCTTTGTTTCTCTTCTTCTAGAAGATTCTCTGAGCGTTAGGTTGCTCTGATCAAAAGTGACTTCAATTCTCAAACACCGTCATAGCTTCCATGTGCATTATCATGATTTCAGTAGATTTGCACTCAAAACCTTTTAGTGCCAGAAATGCTTCAAGCCATCATGTTACTAGACCCTTACCTCTTATGGAAAGATCTGGGCAAAATTTTCATAAGAAATTTATCATTTTAAAATTATTTCATAGGCTTTGCTTTTCATGAAATACATGTAAGTCTCTAAGGCTAAGATAATAATTCTGTGGACCCCATACTGCTATTTTTGAAACTTCTTTGGAGGGAATGTATCTGAAATTTGGAGGACACATGACTTGAACACTCTTAACCATGAAGCATTTGTAAAAAGACACATCGTCACTTTCACAGAACCATCTTCTTAAAAATGAGAGGCAATATCCAGATCCACATGCACGTTCATGGCAAAGCTTTGTTTTAAAACAACTCAAATGCACACCAGAGTTATCTTCAGTTTAATATTTTCTCCCAAACCAAGAATTCAGGTATCACATTTAATCTTCATCTGCAATGCATATTTGGCAGGACAAAGTAGGGATGCCAGAAACACTGGGAAATATTGTTTCCTGTACAAGTGATTAAGAAAGAAAAAAGCCCACAGCACTAAAATTTGCTCAATTAAAATATGTTTCAGTGTGCCTTTTGTGGAATTAGGTCCATAGAATCATTCGAATACAGGGAGCAGAATCAAAGAAGCAGAGTGTGAACAACCCAGAAGGGAACACAGTCTCATCTTTATTTCCTTAATTGTAATTTAAATAATCAGACTATAATTTTTCTTTCTCGAAAGCTTTCTTCTTTATCAGCTACCACGTAGGCAAGGGGATAATTTTTCACCTTTCAAAAATGGAATGACAGATTGCAGCCTAAGTGTGATCAATTCTGAGTGGGTAATTACTTAGAGAAAGCAATGTGAGAGTAAGACACATCAAACTTTGAGTGTTCACTTTGGAACATTAAAATAAGTGGCAGGTAAGTTCAGAAAAATATATAATCACCAGTTCTCAGCTTTTGATCAATCCCTTTGTTTCTCTTCTTCTAGAAGATTCTCTGAGCGTTAGGTTGCTCTGATCAAAAGTGACTTCAATTCTCAAACACCGTCATAGCTTCCATGTGCATTATCATGATTTCAGTAGATTTGCACTCAAAACCTTTTAGTGCCAGAAATGCTTCAAGCCATCATGTTACTAGACCCTTACCTCTTATGGAAAGATCTGGGCAAAATTTTCATAAGAAATTTATCATTTTAAAATTATTTCATAATTGTGGTAATACTTTTTAAAAGTAATCTTTTGGAAAATTTGTACATGATACCCAAAGGCACTAGTTCACATAAGGGGTGAATGGCTGAAGGAAACAAAACAAAGCCTTTGACTCAGCAAAGGGCACAAAAAAGGATATTAAAAGGGTAACTGCTAAGTTTTAAAGTTCTTCTAAAAATGGCACTTTTCACGTTGGTAAAAAATGAAAGTGCTTTAAGATGAAATTTTTATGCATCGTTTTAAAGCTGATCTTTAACCCCCTGAAAATAGGGGGTTACAATGAGAACACTGATAAAGGCTCTAAATCATAGCGGCAATAATAGTGGATGTGGCTAAAATGCTTTGTGTGTCTTTCTTTTTCAGTATTTTTAGTGTTGATGGACTTGTTTTATTTATACATGTACCATTAGTGAGATCTGATCTTCAGTTCTTTACTAGAAAGTTACAGCTCATTTAAAATAGCTGGTAGATACAGAAAGCATAAATATGCAGTAAGTTTAAACACTGATTGTACTAAATGCAACAATACAAAGAAGCAAACCGAACACAAATGGTAACACAATAAAACTGTATTACATTTGTGCTTCAAATATTACAATACATTATGTACAATAGTCCAAAATAAACATCTCATGCCAAGTGACACAACCACAAAAAAAAAAAAACGAATAGCAAGCAAAAAATCCAGCAATATGTACATAACTTTTTCTTTAATAATAAACATTCAACTCTGAACTGGGGCAATTTCACTACATACAGATGCAGTCTGCCTTTTATTCCATATAACCATCCTGCTTTCCTATACCTACGCTATTCAGTTGGTTCCTGTGTCAATTCTTATATACACGTGGAGCAAAAAAGATAAAAGAATGTAGTGCTTTGTATTCTTAATAGGGTGATGTTGATCAGCGAACCTGGGGTGCATAACCTTCTTTCATTAAACCTTCCTCGTAGTCCGTCTGGCAAAGGATCTGGGCAAAATTTTCATAAGAAATTTATCATTTTAAAATTATTTCATAATTGTGGTAATACTTTTAAAAGTAATCTTTGGAAAATTTGTACATGATACCCAAAGGCACTAGTTCACATAAGGGGTGAATGTAATGGAAACAAAAAATTGTACATGATACCCAAAGGCACTAGTTCACATAAGGGGTGAATGGCTGAAGGAAACAAAACAAAGCCTTTGACTCAGCAAAGGGCACAAAAAAGGATATTAAAAGGGTAACTGCTAAGTTTTAAAGTTCTTCTAAAAATGGCACTTTTCACGTTGGTAAAAAATGAAAGTGCTTTAAGATGAAATTTTTATGCATCGTTTTAAAGCTGATCTTTAACCCCCTGAAAATAGGGGGTTACAATGAGAACACTGATAAAGGCTCTAAATCATAGCGGCAATAATAGTGGATGTGGCTAAAATGCTTTGTGTGTCTTTCTTTTTCAGTATTTTTAGTGTTGATGGACTTGTTTTATTTATACATGTACCATTAGTGAGATCTGATCTTCAGTTCTTTACTAGAAAGTTACAGCTCATTTAAAATAGCTGGTAGATACAGAAAGCATAAATATGCAGTAAGTTTAAACACTGATTGTACTAAATGCAACAATACAAAGAAGCAAACCGAACACAAATGGTAACACAATAAAACTGTATTACATTTGTGCTTCAAATATTACAATACATTATGTACAATAGTCCAAAATAAACATCTCATGCCAAGTGACACAACCACAAAAAAAAAAAAACGAATAGCAAGCAAAAAATCCAGCAATATGTACATAACTTTTTCTTTAATAATAAACATTCAACTCTGAACTGGGGCAATTTCACTACATACAGATGCAGTCTGCCTTTTATTCCATATAACCATCCTGCTTTCCTATACCTACGCTATTCAGTTGGTTCCTGTGTCAATTCTTATATACACGTGGAGCAAAAAAGATAAAAGAATGTAGTGCTTTGTATTCTTAATAGGGTGATGTTGATCAGCGAACCTGGGGTGCATAACCTTCTTTCATTAAACCTTCCTCGTAGTCCGTCTGGCAAAGGATCATGTTATTCTTTAGGAAAAATTTGTCTCCAACACAAAATCTGAAAATATTTACAAAAATAAAATGGTTAAGACAACTTCATTCAGACCTCTAGGTTTGAAGATTTTTTTTTTCCTAATCATCATTTCATATGGTAATTCCTGAGTTTGAAAGTTTGGCTTAGAAAGCTGCCTTTACCATCAAAATCAAACCATCCAAGTCATTTAATGAAACTCTGCACACAAAATTTGAAATCCTACTTTTATACTCAAAAATTAAGGAAAACACCTTGGGCAGCAAAGGTTTTTTTTTTTTTTTTTTTTTTTTCATTATATTGGAAAGAAAAAAAGAACTGATTTATGTTTACACTCATTGATATAGGAGACAAGGGTTCCATCACTGGGTCAGGAAGATCCCCTGGAAAAGGGCATGGCTACCCACTCCAGTATTCTTGCCTGGAGAATCCCATGGACAGAGGAGCCTGGGGCCTACAGTCCAGGGGGATCACAAAGAGTTGGACATGACTGAGCAACTCACACATACATGAAAGAAAGAATGATAGTAATATTTCACGGCAGTTATTATGGAAGCTTTCATCACTGTCCAGTTATCCACTGTATCAAAAAAAGAGTAAGAGACATTAAAATGAATCAAATGATTAGAAAATAACCTAAAATTGGTTCTCATTTAAAGGTTCCTTTTACTTACTGTTATTAAAATGTCATTAAACTCTGGTAATTTGGAAGTGATTGTTCTGAACTGAAAGTTGTTTTAGCATCAGATTAGATGTTGCGCCATGGTCCTTTGTTTGTGGCAATTTCACCAACTATAAAATTCTAAGTGTACTTCTTAGAGTATTTTCAATTAAATCTAAAGAAATAACCTAATGAACTTAATATTGATATGATACATAAACTAGTTTCCAATAGCTAATTATGTATTCTATAAAACACACAGAATGTGCAAGATTGTAATGTTTTAATAAGTGCTTATATAATTTCCCGTGGTGACACTTTGGACACAATTAAGGTCAGAAATAAATGTTTATGCTGTTTCCAGTACATTTAACAATAAAGTAACTCTGGAGAGATCTGTATATATTTTAATTGAATTAACCTTCCAACAGCTAGACATTTTTCTTTAGGAAAATTTGTCTCCAACACAAAATCTGAAAATATTTACAAAAATAAAATGGTTAAGACAACTTCATTCAGACCTCTAGGTTTGAAGATTTTTCCTAATCATCATTTCATATGGTAATTCCTGAGTTTGAAAGTTTGGCTTAGAAAGCTGCCTTTACCATCAAAATCAAACCATCCAAGTCATTTAATGAAACTCTGCACACAAAATTTGAAATCCTACTTTTATACTCAAAAATTAAGGAAAACACCTTGGGCAGCAAAGGTTTTTTTTTTTTTTTTTTTTTCATTATATTGGAAAGAAAAAAAGAACTGATTTATGTTTACACTCATTGATATAGGAGACAAGGGTTCCATCACTGGGTCAGGAAGATCCCCTGGAAAAGGGCATGGCTACCCACTCCAGTATTCTTGCCTGGAGAATCCCATGGACAGAGGAGCCTGGGGCCTACAGTCCAGGGGGATCACAAAGAGTTGGACATGACTGAGCAACTCACACATACATGAAAGAAAGAATGATAGTAATATTTCACGGCAGTTATTATGGAAGCTTTCATCACTGTCCAGTTATCCACTGTATCAAAAAAAGAGTAAGAGACATTAAAATGAATCAAATGATTAGAAAATAACCTAAAATTGGTTCTCATTTAAAGGTTCCTTTTACTTACTGTTATTAAAATGTCATTAAACTCTGGTAATTTGGAAGTGATTGTTCTGAACTGAAAGTTGTTTTAGCATCAGATTAGATGTTGCGCCATGGTCCTTTGTTTGTGGCAATTTCACCAACTATAAAATTCTAAGTGTACTTCTTAGAGTATTTTCAATTAAATCTAAAGAAATAACCTAATGAACTTAATATTGATATGATACATAAACTAGTTTCCAATAGCTAATTATGTATTCTATAAAACACACAGAATGTGCAAGATTGTAATGTTTTTAATAAGTGCTTATATAATTTCCCCGTGGTGACACTTTGGACACAATTAAGGTCAGAAATAAATGTTTATGCTGTTTCCAGTACATTTAACAATAAAGTAACTCTGGAGAGATCTGTATATATTTTTAATTGTAACAATTTAACCTTCCAACAGCAGTGTCTGGTGGAGTTGACCCTGTAAAACTACTTGTAATTATACAAGTTGACCTCACTGACCTTTGATAGTGGTCCCTCTTTATCAGATAGTCAATTTCAAATGATGTTCAAGCAGAAATGTTAGTGGATAGATTAAACCATGTCATGAAAGCCACACGTTAGTATTTTGTGAAGCTGAAGGTTTAAATGAAGCAGTTGGGCTGATTTACATTTGCAAAGATTGGAATGCTAGACAAACAGCGAACCTATTTATTTTCCAACGGGGTAGCTTTGGAAATTTATCCTTATTCTAGCTAAGTAGATGGAGGGGAAAATAGTGTAATAAAAAAAGTAGATTGAAAAGAATTAGCTTTCCTCTTAAAGGAAGATTGGTCTGTTTATTTGTGGAATTTACTTTTTTTCCCCAGGATTACTGCCTGCTGATGATGCTGATTGAAAGCACAGACTATGCCCTGATCTTGAAATCCTGCAGTTGTTTGTGGTCAAGGCTACTGGATACAACGAACATTCAAGTCTGGACTTTTAAGTATACCTTCTTTTTGAGAGTTGCAAACTATGACTGTGAAATACTGTCCCTAAAAAGTGGTGTTTGGATAAACCAGTTGCATAGATTATCCGGATCATTAAGATATGTTGAATAAAAGGAAATATTTCTTTTGTGGGGCAGGCCTAAATAGCCACGTGAGATTATCTAAAATAAGATGATGAATATATTTAATTACAGTTCAAAATTTTCACTTTACATTACTAATGACATTAACTTGAACTGATACACTAATAATAAAATACCAAAAATAATTTTAATAAAATATCCTTACGTTCTAGCTGATCCTTTTTTCCCCTAAAATCCAACTAAATCAGATGTACCTCTTCAACTCCATACTGTCTAAAATTTTAGGCTTTAATTTTTAAAATAAGCCTCCAAATTCTATGCTATCAAAAAAAATTTTTTTGGTTTGGTTTTGTCATGTTTCATCGTATCATCCTTATCTTCAAGGGCTTTGGACACAATTAAGGTCAGAAATAAATGTTTATGCTGTTTCCAGTACATTTAACAATAAAGTAACTCTGGAGAGATCTGTATATATTTTTAATTGTAACAATTTAACCTTCCAACAGCAGTGTCTGGTGGAGTTGACCCTGTAAAACTACTTGTAATTATACAAGTTGACCTCACTGACCTTTGATAGTGGTCCCTCTTTATCAGATAGTCAATTTCAAATGATGTTCAAGCAGAAATGTTAGTGGATAGATTAAACCATGTCATGAAAGCCACACGTTAGTATTTTGTGAAGCTGAAGGTTTAAATGAAGCAGTTGGGCTGATTTACATTTGCAAAGATTGGAATGCTAGACAAACAGCGAACCTATTTATTTTCCAACGGGGTAGCTTTGGAAATTTATCCTTATTCTAGCTAAGTAGATGGAGGGGAAAATAGTGTAATAAAAAAAGTAGATTGAAAAGAATTAGCTTTCCTCTTAAAGGAAGATTGGTCTGTTTATTTGTGGAATTTACTTTTTTTCCCCAGGATTACTGCCTGCTGATGATGCTGATTGAAAGCACAGACTATGCCCTGATCTTGAAATCCTGCAGTTGTTTGTGGTCAAGGCTACTGGATACAACGAACATTCAAGTCTGGACTTTTAAGTATACCTTCTTTTTGAGAGTTGCAAACTATGACTGTGAAATACTGTCCCTAAAAAGTGGTGTTTGGATAAACCAGTTGCATAGATTATCCGGATCATTAAGATATGTTGAATAAAAGGAAATATTTCTTTTGTGGGGCAGGCCTAAATAGCCACGTGAGATTATCTAAAATAAGATGATGAATATATTTAATTACAGTTCAAAATTTTCACTTTACATTACTAATGACATTAACTTGAACTGATACACTAATAATAAAATACCAAAAATAATTTTAATAAAAATATCCTTACGTTCTAGCTGATCCTTTTTTCCCCTAAAATCCAACTAAATCAGATGTACCTCTTCAACTCCATACTGTCTAAAATTTTAGGCTTTAATTTTTAAAATAAGCCTCCAAATTCTATGCTATCAAAAAAAATTTTTTTGGTTTGGTTTTGTCATGTTTCATCGTATCATCCTTATCTTCAAGGGCCTTGAGATGTAGGTGATTTTATTTGTCAATTAATAATCATAGTCACAACAGCAGTGAACCAGAAGCCTGGGGACCTGGTCCTGAGCCCTGTGGTTCTCACCTATGCAATACAAGAGACAGAATGCATTTCATTAAGTCCTTTATCTGTGGTTAGATAAAACATCCTACATGGATGGTAGGAATGTTAAAATAAGAAGTGTATGAAAGACAGACATCCCTGGTGGTTCAGTGGCTAAGACTCTATGTTCTCAACACAGGGGCCCTAGGTTCAATCCCTTGTTAGGAAACTAGATCCCACAAGGCACAACTAAGACTTGGCCCAGTCAAATAAATAAATGAGTTTATTAAAAAAAAAAAGAAAGAAGAAGAAGTATATGAAAGGCAGAGGCATTTGCAATGAATTGGGTTCAAATTCCAATCTTCTACTTACGATGTTGAAGGTGAAACTTCAGGAGTTCTTTCAGCGTCCCTAACTTTTGTTCAGTTGGTAGTAAAGAATAGAAACATGATATATAAAGCCTTCCCTCAACGTTTGGAATGTACATAATTAAAATAATCACTTTGTATAAAGCACTTATCCTGTGCTAAGGCTAAACACAAAAATCAGTGATTGCATTTATTTCTTTAACGAAGAAAGTATTAACATTGTCTTTTTTAAATGAAAAACCTAACACTTTCTCCAGGACTCCAACAACCTAGAATGTGTATAGTTCCATTAAGATATGAATAAAAGGAAATATTTCTTTTGTGGCAGGCCTAAATAGCCACGTGAGATTATCTAAAATAAGATGATGAATATATTTAATTACAGTTCAAAATTTTCACTTTACATTACTAATGACATTAACTTGAACTGATACACTAATAATAAAATACCAAAAATAATTTTAATAAAAATATCCTTACGTTCTAGCTGATCCTTTTTTCCCCTAAAATCCAACTAAATCAGATGTACCTCTTCAACTCCATACTGTCTAAAATTTTAGGCTTTAATTTTTAAAATAAGCCTCCAAATTCTATGCTATCAAAAAAAATTTTTTTGGTTTGGTTTTGTCATGTTTCATCGTATCATCCTTATCTTCAAGGGCCTTGAGATGTAGGTGATTTTATTTGTCAATTAATAATCATAGTCACAACAGCAGTGAACCAGAAGCCTGGGGACCTGGTCCTGAGCCCTGTGGTTCTCACCTATGCAATACAAGAGACAGAATGCATTTCATTAAGTCCTTTATCTGTGGTTAGATAAAACATCCTACATGGATGGTAGGAATGTTAAAATAAGAAGTGTATGAAAGACAGACATCCCTGGTGGTTCAGTGGCTAAGACTCTATGTTCTCAACACAGGGGCCCTAGGTTCAATCCCTTGTTAGGAAACTAGATCCCACAAGGCACAACTAAGACTTGGCCCAGTCAAATAAATAAATGAGTTTATTAAAAAAAAAAAGAAAGAAGAAGAAGTATATGAAAGGCAGAGGCATTTGCAATGAATTGGGTTCAAATTCCAATCTTCTACTTACGATGTTGAAGGTGAAACTTCAGGAGTTCTTTCAGCGTCCCTAACTTTTGTTCAGTTGGTAGTAAAGAATAGAAACATGATATATAAAGCCTTCCCTCAACGTTTGGAATGTACATAATTAAAATAATCACTTTGTATAAAGCACTTATCCTGTGCTAAGGCTAAACACAAAAATCAGTGATTGCATTTATTTCTTTAACGAAGAAAGTATTAACATTGTCTTTTTTAAATGAAAAACCTAACACTTTCTCCAGGACTCCAACAACCTAGAATGTGTATGGTAGAGGAAGGAAAAGGACCCTGGTCTTTTTGTAATCAAGATTTAAGAATTATTAGTCACAACAGCCAAGGTAATAGAAACACCTAAATGTCCATTGACAGAGGAATGGATAAAGAAAATATGATACACACACACACACACACACACACACACACACACACACACACACACATTAGAATACTACTCAGCCATAAAGCAGAATGAAATGATGCCATTTGCAGCAATATGGAGGGACCTAGAGATTATCATCCTGAGTAAGTCAGAGAAAGAAAGACAAATAATATATGATGTCACTTACACATGGAATCTAAACTATGACAGAAATGAACGTATCTACAAAACAGAAACAAACTCATAGACATCAATAATAGACTTGTGATTGCCAAGGGGAAGGAGAGTGTGGCAGGGATGGGTTGGAAATTTGGGGTTATCAGATGCAAATTATTATATGTAGAATGGACAAACAACAAGGCCCTACTGTACAGCACAGTGAACTATATTCAATATCCTGTGATAAGCCATAATAGAAAAACATTAAAATGAATGTGTGTATATATATATATATATATATACATACACATATATATATATATACATACACACATGTATATATATATATATACATGTATATATATATAGCTGAATCACTCTGCTCTACAGCAGAAATGAACATAACATTGTAAATCAGCTGTAGTTCAACTTTTAAAATAGCAAATAAGTAACCAAAAGCAATTAAAATAGATTCATGCTTTTCCCTGGAGGCAGTAGAGGAAGAGGGTACGAAGTTATACAGGTTTTTAATATTATTATTACTTCTTTATATAACTTTTCAAAAGAGTGCCTATTATTTAATGAGAGAGAAATGGAACTCATCTAAATATTCCTTCCTAAGATATACTGTTACTAATACATTCTCAACCGGATAAAGTACATTTTCTGTGTGTATCAGTTTATACTTAAAGGTCAAAATGAAATAGAACATAGGTGAGGAATGTCACACATATAAAACAGCTTTGAAAGCTTTGGTTAAAAGCAGATTATGATTGTTATCAGTGAGGGTTGATATCCTCCTTTAAAATGTTCTCTACAGGGCTTCCCTGGTGGTCCAGTGGGTGAGGACACCGCCTTGCAGTGCAAGGGGTGCCGGTTCAATCCCTGACCTGGGAAGATCCCACGTGCCATGGAGCAGCTGGACTAATGTGTCCAACTACCGAGCCGGAGCTCTGGAGCGAGAGAGGCCACTGTGATGGGAGACCCACACAGGGCAAAGAACAAAGACGGATGAAAATAGATAAATGAAAGACCAATAGAAGCGGCCAAAAAAAAAAAAAAAAAAAGAATTCTCTATACAAACATGACAAAATCAGAACAACAGCAATCCAGATATCAGACATCTAACAAAATAATCTACCAGTGTGATTTTGTAAGAAAGGCTAATTTCCACTGTTCTGTAACCATGTCCTGATGAGATTTAGTATTTGCAGAAAAACATAAAAACAGTGATGGCCAGAGGACATTGTATGTATGCATATGAATAGGTCAGGCTAAAATTTTTGAAAATAAGTTGATATTCTTTTTTATCATCTAAAATTCAAATTGCTTGTGGTACAGTCAATGGATTCTGCCATCATTAAAAATATATGTAAAAAAATGTATATGTGAAGGAATCAAAAGATGCCCAGTTAGTTACTAAGAAATATAATTTTAAAGTTTACGAATTAATCACAGAATTCCTTTCCCAATATTTCGCGATAACTCTAGTTTAATTCATATGGTCTTAGATACTTGAAAAGTACAGACAGTAAGTATAATTAAGAAATCATCCCTGTGAAT
The DNA here is from genome assembly GCA_022376925.1 of Tragulus kanchil. Taxonomy (NCBI): domain Eukaryota; kingdom Metazoa; phylum Chordata; class Mammalia; order Artiodactyla; family Tragulidae; genus Tragulus; species Tragulus kanchil. The sequence goes on along the minus strand of JAIOJX010000004.1, from coordinate 271,735,304 downwards.
ATGGGGCATAGAGTAATTTTGAACAGGTTATCAAATGCCTCTGCTGGGAAGTCTTCATTTGTGACGTCCTTTCTAAGAATGAAAATGGTGACTTTGTCATCTTACTTCCATAAAGTGAGTGACTGCCAATATTAATTAATTTCCATTTCCACCACACTTTGGAAAGAAAGGGGATCCTGTCCATCTTTCCAACGTCTCTCCTGTCCTATTTAGCATCTTCCATTACTGAAAGATGGAGATTTTGATACTGTACTTCAATGAGAAGCACAGGTTGTTCACTTACTGTACACTTGTGAAACCCCAAGGGAAAAGACCTGATCAGTGAGGGTTGATATCCTCCTTTAAAATGTTCTCTACAGGGCTTCCCTGGTGGTCCAGTGGGTGAGGACACCGCCTTGCAGTGCAAGGGGTGCCGGTTCAATCCCTGGCCTGGGAAGATCCCACGTGCCATGGAGCAGCTGGACTAATGTGTCCAACTACCGAGCCGGAGCTCTGGAGCGAGAGAGGCCACTGTGATGGGAGACCCACACAGGGCAAAGAACAAAGACGGATGAAAATAGATAAATGAAAGACCAATAGAAGCGGCCAAAAAAAAAAAAAAAAAAAGAATTCTCTATACAAACATGACAAAATCAGAACAACAGCAATCCAGATATCAGACATCTAACAAAATAATCTACCAGTGTGATTTTGTAAGAAAGGCTAATTTCCACTGTTCTGTAACCATGTCCTGATGAGATTTAGTATTTGCAGAAAAACATAAAAACAGTGATGGCCAGAGGACATTGTATGTATGCATATGAATAGGTCAGGCTAAAATTTTTGAAAATAAGTTGATATTCTTTTTTATCATCTAAAATTCAAATTGCTTGTGGTACAGTCAATGGATTCTGCCATCATTAAAAATATATGTAAAAAAAAATGTATATGTGAAGGAATCAAAAGATGCCCAGTCAGTTACTAAGCCATCTAATTTTAATGTTTACGAATTAATCACAGAATTCCTTTCCCAATATTTCGCGATAACTCTAGTTTAATTCATATGGTCTTAGATACTTGAAAAGTACAGACAGTAAGTATAATTAAGAAATCATCCCTGTGAATATGGGGCATAGAGTAATTTTGAACAGGTTATCAAATGCCTCTGCTGGGAAGTCTTCATTTGTGACGTCCTTTCTAAGAATGAAAATGGTGACTTTGTCATCTTACTTCCATAAAGTGAGTGACTGCCAATATTAATTAATTTCCATTTCCACCACACTTTGGAAAGAAAGGGGATCCTGTCCATCTTTCCAACGTCTCTCCTGTCCTATTTAGCATCTTCCATTACTGAAAGATGGAGATTTTGATACTGTACTTCAATGAGAAGCACAGGTTGTTCACTTACTGTACACTTGTGAACAAATTTGCTGTCTTTTCCCAATGACACGGATGTCATGACACACTAACAATCTTCTCTGTACCAAGTTACTTTACCCACACCCCAAATCCTGCAATAAATTACTTAACGTCTATCTCATTCATTCCATCATATCTCCTCACATTTACACCCACTTAGGAAAGAAAACCCCTAACTTGAAACAGGTCAGGGTCCTTACACTGGGTGTGAATCCAGAGACGAAAACCAGATTGCCTAGGTTCAAAGTGTGAATCGACCTTTCTTTATCTGTGTAATCTTGGGCAAGTTACTTAAATTCTCTATATTTCTCTTTCCTTCCCTGTTAAATGAGCCTACTAATAGTTACTACTTCTGGATTATTTGGAGAATTAAATGAGCTACCACATGTGAGGCATAACAATATCTGGTGTGTGATGAGCACTGTATAAGAATCTGCTCCTGATAATCTTCTCACCTTTGCTTAGCTGTTTCCTAGCCAGGTATATTTCTCTATTTTTTTTTTTTTTTATCTACTTCAATTTTAAAAATTCTTTTTTTTTGAGGCGGGGTGTGGAGTGTGGAGAATACAGGAGTCAGTGATAAGAGGTACAAACTATTAGGTATAAAATAAGCTACAAGGATGTACTGTACAACATGGGGAAAATAGCCAAAATTTTGTAGTTTTAGGTGAAGATATCTCTTAAAAACTTGTGGATAACTACATCGTATACCTATAATGTATATAATAATATACAGCAACTATACTTCAATAAATAATAAAATGTATTTTTAGTTTCCATTCCCTCCATCAGGATTCCCTGACCCCATCAACTCATTCTGATCTTTGTCCAAAGCACATTCTTTTTTTAAGATTTGTATTTATTTATTTTTTTGGTGGGGGTGGGATGGGGAGGGAGGGGAGCAGGCGGACCACTTCTATTGGTCTTTCATTTGTTCATTTTCATCCAACTTTGTTCTTTGGCCCGTGTGGGCTTCCCATCACGGTGGCATCTGTTGTCACAGAGCACTGGCTCTGGGTGCATGCGCTCCAGAGCTCTGGCTTGGTAATTGGGCACATCAGTGCAGCCGCTCCGCGGCACGTGGGATCTTCCCAGGCCAGGGGTTGAACCAGCGCCCCTTGCACTGCAAGGCAGTGTCCTTACCCACTGGACCACCAGGAAAGCTCAGCACTTTCTTTTTGGTATATCATTTGCTGTGGCATTTCAAATTTTCTCATGAATGTGTAACAGGGTTCTCACTCAGGGCAGAGGTGCTGAGGTAAACAACCATGAGTTAAATTTTGTTTGAACCCTCTGAAATATCACCATAACCTGTGTTACCACTTGAAGTGGGTGGTCCATAAATGTTGGTACAGACAGACTTATTGTAGAATTGAGTAACTTCAAATAACAAAGGCATATTTGATGGATAAATTTAGATTCATGTTGACTTCTGTTCACTGACTTTCTACCTTTACAATTTCCTCTCTGTACTCCCTACTCCTTGTCCCCACCAAACTCCTCCACGATTACCAGTCTCTGAACCACTTTTCATTTCTGGGATACAATACATGCTTTCACATCTCCATGCCTTGTCTCTGCTCCATCTGTCTGGAAAGCCCTTTCGTCACTGCACCAGGCTTTCTCACTTCCCTACCCACTATCAGGATTCCCTGGTGGCTCAGCAGGTAAAGAATCTGCCTGTAGTGCAGGAGACTCCAGCTTAATCCCTGGGTTGGGAAGACCTCCTGGAGAAGGAAATGGTTACCCACTCCAGTACTCTTGCCTGGGGAATTCCATGGACAGAGGAGTCTGGCAGGCTACATTTCATGGGGTCATACAGTCAGACATGATTGTCTTTCATCTTCTTCACTGCCTACCAGACAACATTTTCTATATCCTAACCAGTCCTAGAGAGTCCTTTACAACCCAGCACATCAACCCTTTGATGCTTTCTTATGAAGGACAAAAGCACAGACCTCTCTTCCCTGAGTATAGATCTAGTTAGCATCCATTACTCTCTTGTCTGCTGTGAGGCTTTGATGTCTTGTCTCTCCTATAGCTGTGAATACCCCTAAGATAGAAGTTAGAATTTATTTACCTGTGTTTCCACAGAGCCTAGCACAGTGCTTTACTTTTTTTTTTAATGTCACATAGTTATAGCTATTTGAGGTTGTTTCATTACAAATGAGCATTTCTTCCTTTCTCTTATAAAACCATCACTTAGCTTTCTAGAATTTTCCTGGGGGTGGGAGTTATTCATCTTTAAGAAGTTAACATATTACTCAGAATTTTCCAGTGAGATTTATCTCACAAGATGCTCAAAATAACCTTAATCTGGTCCTTTCAAAATAGATACACTTCTACATTTTTAAACTCAGGATTCACACATTTTTAGACATGAAGTGAAATGTTAGTCATTCAGTCATGTTCGACTCTTTGTGACCCCATGGACTGTAGCCTCCAGGCTTCTCTGTCCATGGGATTCTCCAGGCAAGAATACTGGAGTGGGTTGCCATGCCCTCCTCCAGGGGATCTTTTCAACCCAGTGATTGAACCCAGGTCTCCTGCATTGCAGGCAGATTTTTTACCATCTGAGCTGAGCCACCAGGGAAGCTCATTTTTAATCATACCTTTCTAAAAAGTACAGAGAAGACCACCAATCCTGAAAGTACACTGTTACCACTATCTTTCCTTTTTTTTTTTAGTATTTATTTATTTATTTTTGGCCATGAAGCATGTGGTATCTTGGCTCCCCAACCAGAGATTGAAACTGTTCCTCCCGCAGGGAAAGTGCAGAATCCTAATCACTGAACCTCCAGGGAAGGGACTTCCCTGGGACTATCATTTTCAGACATTCAGAAATGCTTTGTATCTTACTGATATTTTGATTTAAGCGTTAAGAGGAAATGGTCTGCTAAACGATTGTTCTTGTTTAATTGTTAAATCTTGTCCAACTCTTTTGCAACTCCATGAACTGTAGCCCACCAGGCTCCTCTACACATAGAATTTCCCAGTCATGACTACTGGAGTGGGTTGCCATTTCCTTCTTCAGGGGATCTTCTTGACCCAGGGATCAAACCTGCATCTTCTGCATTGGGAGAAGAATTCTTTACCAATGAGTCACCAGGGAAGCCCACTGCAAAATAATACACACAAGCCTATACACTACCGCAATTTCAGATGTCAAGAAAGTTTGCTTAAGGAAAAGTACCTATAAATTACCCACTGGCTTAGTGCATCACTTGAAAAGGTGTACTTCTAGGATAATGACTTGGCTACTATGAGTACAGGCTCCTGCAGCGGATGGCTTTATTGGGGAGATTTCCCCAAACAAATGTCAAAGTAAAAGGAGAGTCTCCTCTTCTGGATTTGGAGGAACACAATGCGTCTGCTTTGCTTGACTGATGAAAATTAGCTGACTTCTCGCATTAAAGAAGTTTGTCTTGTAGGGACGAAAGTGACAAGACAGTAACTAAGTGCTAATTGTGCATAGCCAGCACTAAAGGTACGCAGTCCCATTATGGCATGTAATAAATGAAGCACACACGGAAATATATTAGGTACGTTAACAATGATACTATTTTGCAGCAATAAGAAGGTGAACAGTTTTAGAGTTAAAATTTAGGAGCGTTTGTCTTCCTTGACTGACTTCCCACTGAGGAGTGGGAATTGTGAATGCAACTTTTTATTTCAATGGTGAAATAAAAGTGATATACGATTTGTAAATAGCATTAACAACCTACAATTGTTTTGCATCATAATAGAATTTAGGCTGGGCTTAGCACTTGAATGATGTTTTAATTTTCTGTGTAGAACATGGATAAAAAATGTAAGCCTGCCCTCATAGAGAAAATGGATGAAAGGAATAAATATGCAGTTCACCAACAGAAAAAATACCAAAGGGTCACTAGTAATCAAATTAATACTAATTAAAAATGATAATGAGATATCATTATTCATCCTTCAAGGTGACAAGGATTTCCTTTAAAGTAGTAATTCGCAGTGTTAGAACTTCTGTGGGGGAATGCACTCTTTTTTCATTTCTCGAGTGAGGATAATTGGTATAACTTTTCTATAGAGCATTGTGGCTCTCCAAAATATGTAATGTGAGCCTTTAAACTGTAATATCCTTTGTCTAATTAACTATACGCCTGTAAATTTAGCCTGACACAGATTTGAGTATTTGTGTACAGAGTCCATATTAGATTGATGATCTAATATAAAAATTAGAAGATACAACATACACAACTGAAGATAAAAGACTGATTTACCAATATATGAAGCTCCAAACATAAAGCTAAACACAAGAAAGCTTAAAATATCATAAAACATTTTTAAAAGTTGGGAAAAACACTCACTATATTAATGAAAAAGTTCAAGTATCCAACATTAGGATTCTCCCTTGTTACTTTCCTTGTTGATGTTTAAATATGGGTATAATATAAAGTATATGCTATAATCATTAGTTATATGTGCACAGAAAAATGTATGGCTAGCTACACAACAAAATATTAAAATAATTTCAGAGTAGTGAGAAATGGGACAATGTTATTCTACAGCCTTTTCTATTTTCTAAATTTTCCACTATAAATCTGTAACCTTTTATAAGTAGAAATGCAGTAAATGTTACGGTTGCATAAAGATAACTCTATTGTTCATAAATGGTACTAGTGGATCAATTCAATAGGTAAACAAAAATATCCTAAATTTACTACTAATATACCTTTAAGTGTAGTAATGAGTCTGTAAGGATGTGTGGATTTTTTTTGCATTCACATCTTTATGGGGCTTCACCAATGGCGCTAGTGGTAAGGAACCCACCTGCCATTGCAGAAGAGATAAGAGACGCAGATTACATCCCTGGGTCTGGAAGATCCCCTGGAGGAGAGCATGGTAACATGCTTCAATATTCTAGCCTAGAGAACCCCATGGACAGAGGAGCCTGGCAGGTCATGGTCCATGTGGCTTAGCATACATGCATTCACATCTTTACAATAAAATAGGTACGTTTGCCAATTTATTGTTGGCTAAATGTCACCACAGACTGAGTGAATCTACTATGATTCCAAGCATAGATGGGGAAGACTCAAGATGTTGCAAGATGCCTTCTTGAATTATTTCCTGGGCCAGTTATAAGTCATGGAGCATATTAGGCAACATTCTGAACATCTACATTTAACCAGAGGTATCTTGTGGAAAAACCAAGTTAGTGAAGTATTATATGGTTAAGCATAAATGATAAATATCAAGGTAAAGAACCAATTTTTGAGAACCTATTCTGTTCCTCTGTACTTAAAAGTTTTCTCATTTAATTTGCAAAATATGCAGGAATAGGCCTTGGGGGCTCCATTTTTAAGGATGTGCAAACCAAATTCAGAGAAATTATGTAACATACTCAAGCATGCATAACCAGTACATAGTGGCGCTGAATTCTGTATCCAGTTCTCACTGTAAACACAAATTCTTTCTACTACTCTACAGCACCTCATAAGAAGACAACTACATTTAACAGTAAAACAAGGCCAGTTATAGTAACTGAGAACTCGACAAAACTGACTGAATATTTATTACACTCAGGTATTTTCACATCTGCGCTGGATTTATTGTCATTAAACTCCATCAAGCATAGATTTGAAATTTATCTACAGCCTTTTCTATTTTCTAAATTTTCCACTATAAATCTGTAACCTTTTATAAGTAGAAATGCAGTAAATGTTACGGTTGCATAAAGATAACTCTATTGTTCATAAATGGTACTAGTGGATCAATTCAATAGGTAAACAAAAATATCCTAAATTTACTACTAATATACCTTTAAGTGTAGTAATGAGTCTGTAAGGATGTGTGGATTTTTTTTGCATTCACATCTTTATGGGGCTTCACCAATGGCGCTAGTGGTAAGGAACCCACCTGCCATTGCAGAAGAGATAAGAGACGCAGATTACATCCCTGGGTCTGGAAGATCCCCTGGAGGAGAGCATGGTAACATGCTTCAATATTCTAGCCTAGAGAACCCCATGGACAGAGGAGCCTGGCAGGTCATGGTCCATGTGGCTTAGCATACATGCATTCACATCTTTACAATAAAATAGGTACGTTTGCCAATTTATTGTTGGCTAAATGTCACCACAGACTGAGTGAATCTACTATGATTCCAAGCATAGATGGGGAAGACTCAAGATGTTGCAAGATGCCTTCTTGAATTATTTCCTGGGCCAGTTATAAGTCATGGAGCATATTAGGCAACATTCTGAACATCTACATTTAACCAGAGGTATCTTGTGGAAAAACCAAGTTAGTGAAGTATTATATGGTTAAGCATAAATGATAAATATCAAGGTAAAGAACCAATTTTTGAGAACCTATTCTGTTCCTCTGTACTTAAAAGTTTTCTCATTTAATTTGCAAAATATGCAGGAATAGGCCTTGGGGGCTCCATTTTTAAGGATGTGCAAACCAAATTCAGAGAAATTATGTAACATACTCAAGCATGCATAACCAGTACATAGTGGCGCTGAATTCTGTATCCAGTTCTCACTGTAAACACAAATTCTTTCTACTACTCTACAGCACCTCATAAGAAGACAACTACATTTAACAGTAAAACAAGGCCAGTTATAGTAACTGAGAACTCGACAAAACTGACTGAATATTTATTACACTCAGGTATTTTCACATCTGCGCTGGATTTATTGTCATTAAACTCCATCAAGCATAGTAATTTTTGAAATTTATTTTGAGGATATATCTTTTAATATTGTAGTATCCTCTGCATTTATCATATAAAACAGGTATCATAGTATATAGCTCCCACTAGAAATAAAATTTATAATTTTCACTTTGGAAAAATGGAATGAAGTCATAACATGAAAGAGTTATCTGACATGGATGAATCCAGCTCCCTTATGTTATAAAGGAGAAAACTGGGGTCCAGAGGACTATAGTGGTTGGCTCTCACTCACACATCTGAGTACGAAGGGTCCAGACGGGAATTTAGGTTTCTAGATTCCCTGTGTAGTTCTCTTTCCATCTTTCTGTTTTTGGGGGTGGGGCGGGTTGGGGACAGAGGGGGCGGGCGGGCCACTTCTATTGGTCTTTCATTTGTTTATTTTTCATCCATCTTTGTTATTTGGCCTTTGTGGGCCTCCCATCACAGTGGCCTCTGTCGCCGCAGAGCAATGGCTCTGGGCACATGCGCTCCAGAGCTCCGGCTTGGTAATTGGACACATAGGTCCAGCAGCTCCGCGGCTCGTGGGATCTTCCCAGGCTAGGGATCCAACTGGCGCCCCTAGCACTGCAAGGCGGTGTCCTTACCCACTGGACCACCAGGGAAGCCCCCCTTTCCATCTTTCAATGCTGGCTCTCCGAGGCTGATAAATGTATCTAGTCTCACGACTAAAGAGATTTGAAGCAACTTGAAAAGTACACGCATTAATACCACAGGATTAAAATTCAAGATAAGAAATCAAGGGATAGGGCAATTATAAACATGGAAAATAAAATGAATACATACTGTCTGCCCCAAATTTCTGTATATCTTCCTCTGCAAATGTGTCTGCTCACAGAAGTTGTAAAGATATTTTAAACTGACTTTTATAGGACAGAACAACTAGAGAAACATGCATAACCAGTACATAGTGGCGCTGAATTCTGTATCCAGTTCTCACTGTAAACACAAATTCTTTCTACTACTCTACAGCACCTCATAAGAAGACAACTACATTTAACAGTAAAACAAGGCCAGTTATAGTAACTGAGAACTCGACAAAACTGACTGAATATTTATTACACTCAGGTATTTTCACATCTGCGCTGGATTTATTGTCATTAAACTCCATCAAGCATAGTAATTTTTGAAATTTATTTTGAGGATATATCTTTTAATATTGTAGTATCCTCTGCATTTATCATATAAAACAGGTATCATAGTATATAGCTCCCACTAGAAATAAAATTTATAATTTTCACTTTGGAAAAATGGAATGAAGTCATAACATGAAAGAGTTATCTGACATGGATGAATCCAGCTCCCTTATGTTATAAAGGAGAAAACTGGGGTCCAGAGGACTATAGTGGTTGGCTCTCACTCACACATCTGAGTACGAAGGGTCCAGACGGGAATTTAGGTTTCTAGATTCCCTGTGTAGTTCTCTTTCCATCTTTCTGTTTTTGGGGGTGGGGCGGGTTGGGGACAGAGGGGGCGGGCGGGCCACTTCTATTGGTCTTTCATTTGTTTATTTTTCATCCATCTTTGTTATTTGGCCTTTGTGGGCCTCCCATCACAGTGGCCTCTGTCGCCGCAGAGCAATGGCTCTGGGCACATGCGCTCCAGAGCTCCGGCTTGGTAATTGGACACATAGGTCCAGCAGCTCCGCGGCTCGTGGGATCTTCCCAGGCTAGGGATCCAACTGGCGCCCCTAGCACTGCAAGGCGGTGTCCTTACCCACTGGACCACCAGGGAAGCCCCTCTTTCCATCTTTCAATGCTGGCTCTCCGAGGCTGATAAATGTATCTAGTCTCACGACTAAAGAGATTTGAAGCAACTTGAAAAGTACACGCATTAATACCACAGGATTAAAATTCAAGATAAGAAATCAAGGGATAGGGCAATTATAAACATGGAAAATAAAATGAATACATACTGTCTGCCCCAAATTTCTGTATATCTTCCTCTGCAAATGTGTCTGCTCACAGAAGTTGTAAAGATATTTTAAACTGACTTTTTATAGGACAGAACAACTACAGAGAAAAGAAAGAAGAAGTAGAGAAACTTTTCTATAAAGTTTTCCTATATCTAAGTTTCCATCTCCCATCACATCCTGTTCTATGCTGCAGTTGTTTGCGGGTAGAAGGCAGGCTGGAGACCTTCCTCCTTCTTAGTGATGCAATTCTGGCCCTGAACGAATGGCTGTAAACAAAAATGTCCAGGTAAGTTGCTTTAGGTAAAGGGTACTCAGATCATGCCCACCATTAATTAAACATAGAGCCAGCAAAGGGAGGTTCACCAGGTTTAGAAGCCAGAATGAAATTGGCTTACCTCTGATTACAAAGCTGACATGCGAAGCAGTCGAGGTGGTAGACATTGTCCTTGGCTCGCATCACCATCTCAAAGGCAGGGATGAGCTTGCTACAAGCCGCACAGTTTCCTGTTACACCGAAGAGCCTGGAACAATAAACAGGTTTTTTTTTTCTTCAACTCTTCCAGGGAAATCTGATTTGGTAACCAGAGAAGACGCTAATAACACCCTGTAAAGCTATCAATATAAAATGCCTTCTGAGGTACACAAGTGAGTTTTATCTTAGGTGTATAACATAAATATGCTTTGGTGATACATAACACAGTTGACCTTTAGTGATGAATATCACATCTTGTTTGAGAAGAAAAGAAAAAGACAAATATATCAGCAAGCTTGCATAACCGTACACAAACAGAAGTTAACAGGGGTGAATTCACAGCAAAAATCTTCTACTTGTTAGACTATAAAATATAAAAGCCACAGAACTTTGATCTTAATGCCTCCTATTAAATATTTTAGTTAGGAAAGGAACCCATTTAAATGACTCACTTTGTTCTGATCTCTACTTACTAAAAGCTTTGCCATTATTATTAAAGAACATTTATGAACAAGCCACTTAAATAGTCAAAAAACATTAGAGGTGCATGCACCTCATGGCCCTATACCATAGTTATAGCTATGATTATGTTATTCAGGTAGCACATTAAAGTAAATGAGGCTATAAACTATAAATAGCTAGACCAGGAGCTAAAATATAATATACTGTAAGAGCCACTGGAATTGTCTGGGAAAAGGTATTTAAAAAAAAAAACCCTATTTGCTGTAGATTCCTGAAAATAGTTATTGTAATGACCTAAAAAACAGTACAACATAAAATGTCTGTATAGTTTCATAATGGAAGGGAATAAAATATTTTATCCATTTGCACTGGCAATATATAAACCAAGTTTCTTCAAAGTTGTTAATGGTGGTGAAGAGTTATTATAAATAATATTCCGTGCCTACAAGTTAATGCACTTCTTAACTAGGAAGCAAACTAGATGAAAAACACCACATCTGCCAATTTTCTTTTTTCTCCAGCATCAGTCTGACAGGAGAAAAATATAATGGCTCTCATGGGAAAGACCAAATTAAAAGCAGTTCTAAACTAATGAATTCAAAGGTGCTATAGAGAAAACTCGTTTTAGTTATAAAAATGTACTTTAAAAAAATCTTAGCCTTTCATTTTATTGAATTTAAGGATTATGT